>OX438783.1:8179144-8599876 GCA_949316455.1 Acleris holmiana
CGTAATACGTGAAAATAACAATAATACTCAATACTAAGCTTACTTGAGTGTTGACGAGGACAGCATCGCTGTTCGGACAAAAATTTGTAAATTGTGAATGGTCATCAAAAATCTGCTGCTTAAATGTGGTGGTTGCCACTTTACAATATCGTAGTTCCACGTTCACGTATGACACATTAATATGCTGTGAAACTTAATCGCTATTGTATGGACATTAGACTTATTTTTGACAAGCAAAGCAAAGCGTGTTTTTGGATCCCCTACTCGTGCGTATTGTGCTTCGTACACGCGGTATGCTGATAAAGAAATCTACATTCGTTTAGATTTTGACGGGATTCGAGTTTGTTCCCAGTATAGATTTTTGTGTGACGAGCACAAGTATTTTTCTTAAGTAAAATTCTTGCCGAATATAAATAACAGTCATTTAAATTTTGTCCCTCCCACTACAAAAACCGCCCAAATGCCCATACGCCGTCAACATAATTATTAAGCTAATTTAAATGCTAAGTTCAAGCAATTATTATAACCTAAGGTAAATATTGCTATTTTTATTATTGTGACACAAACGTGTTTCTATTTGAATATCATGTTTCTTAAAAATTGTATTAACAACGTTTTAAGGGATCACACGTGGCCTTTAAATACTTTTACCACAGATACACTACTACCGTCAAGTGAATGCTAACAATAAGATGAATAAGATAATGAAATGATTTAGAACAAAGTCGAATATACCCTGAGTATGATTTTTTCGTCCATTGAAGAATTGTGTAACTAAGCAGAAATTTTTGACCTATAGTCACAGAATAAGTAATAGTACATGCTATAGTCGAGTCAACAAAGCCACAAAGCAATAGTACTTAGATACTTAGTATTAAAGCGAATAACAATGATGACTGATAAATAAATCAAACAAGGACAACCCGGAAAGGACTCTCAGACGTTAACAGCACAAGAGGGCATCGAGGAACTTGGCAAACGACTTCGCATTCTTCGTTAGTTCAAATAAATAATGGCGGCTCGACCGGTTAGGGCCCTAACAGCTGACTGGAATATAATTAAAAAACCGGGCAAGAGCATGTCGGACCATGCTCAGTGTAGGGTTCCGAAGCCGTTACTACAAACAACAAAACAACAAGTATGAACTAATTTTCTATTTAAAGTTATTCGGTGCTGTCGTAGATGATTTTTAATGGTATAAACACTTTAGTGACCTGCATCTCAAGAACCAATGATGTCTACTTAGTCGTAATTTTTCCTTTTAAATTCGTTATATTTCTGCGTTCATTTAAGATATATTACAGACTTTTAGTATTTCTAGTTTTGGCTGTAGGCAGTGAGGGGACACTCGACTCGAGCAAAACTTAGCTGCTTAATATTTTACAAACGAATTCCTTAATCAAAAAAGCCAAGCTAGCAATATTTTTGAAAGACCTATCCAACGACACCCCACACCATGGGGAAGACGAGGAAAGATACTATAAGGGTTCCTAGTTTGGATACGAAACCCTAAGAACCGGGCAAGAGTATGTCGGACGATGTTCGGTGTATAACGTAACTAGCGAAATGTACACCTTTTTTTGAGTTTCATATTTCCTAAACGGACCCTTTAACTAGCGACCCGCCAGCGGCTTCGCTCGCTGCAATTTTTTTTCTTTTATTTCACTTAGGGGTATGAAAAATAGATGTTGGCCGATTTTCAGACCTACCCGATATGCACACAAAATTTCATAAGAACCGGTCGAGCCGTTTCGAAGGAGTATGGGAACGAATATTGTGACACGAGAATTTATAATAATCATAACATGTAAGAGTACATAATGATTTTTTAACGGTTTACCCTTGAAATGTCGACACTCATTTCATCGAATGGTTTACTTCGCCGAATTTTCATTTCATCGACAGGCATTTCCACGTGCAGAAGTTAGAATTTTTTGGTGGTCACCGGTCTAACCTAACCTAACCTACGTAATCTATGTTTAAGATGACCTAAAATCGATAATGTTTCAGCAGAAAGTAGCTTTCGAAGAAATGAAATTCGGTGAAACGACACGAAGATACGATTTCGGTGAAATGAGTTACCCTTTTTTAATAGCCATACTGATCGCCTTAATCGCAAAATATCTGAGACGCAAAATGACCACTTCGTTTGCGTTACTGGGTAGGTTAGGTTCGTCAGTTAACTTAAAATCCCCGAAGGGCAAATCGCCCAGGAATAGGAGTCCGTCGACTTTGCTATGACAGAGGTAAAATGAAAAAAAAACAATGTGGTCATTTTGCGTCTCGGACTCATTCGCTAACTTTTAGTTTAATTTTGATATACGATTAAGCCAAGAGGGCCGAGTAACGAAGTCAAAGTCTCCAAGTCTGCAAAAATACCTCTACGAAGACAGTACCAAATGTTAATGTATCAATCGTATGAAATGAATAAATTAACTGTCATCTTGCAATCAGTCGCATCCACGATGATTGATACGAATATTATGTTCAATAAGGAAAATAAACCGCATATTATTATAAACTTTAGGATCAGTTTTTTCATGTATTTTAATTTACGCATCACCTAGGTGAATACTTAAAACGACTATATAATTATGTAGTCGTCGTCCTGGACAATGTATACATAGAATAATGATAACATGTATTTCCACATTTTCAACCTGTGATATCACGATTAGCAGACCCCAGACGTAGGTCGCAAGTTCATTGACCAGATCACGTTATTAAAAACGTTTACATATTTTAATCTTACATGCCCAACCGCCTGATGCTGGAATTTGGCATAATTTAAACAAGGCGCAGAACTTTCAATTCACACACACACATTCATTATTATTTCTCACTTAATTACCTTATAATTAAAATTAAAAGCACCAATGTTCGACACTTTTAGCTGACATGCACCAGTAATCGACAGAAGCTTTTAATTCAAAGATCCTAGGGTTATAAATTTATTGTTGCAAAACAAATGAATAACTCTTATCTTCTTTGAATAAGAGTCAGTGTCGAACATTGGTCCTAAGTCGAGTACTGGTGCCGTTACCTGAGTACTATGATATTGAACACGTGTATCTTAGCGTAAATGTCGGACGGCCGACACGAGACCTGCATTGCATTCCTTCACCATAAGTAAACAGTAAAGGTGTATTTATTTACTTCTTACCACTTTAATTGACAGCTATGTTAAAATACGCCGACGCCGCAAAAGGTAATAACCTTATAACACTAATAACTTAATTAGGTCAAAGGAGCCAAAAACAGAAAATTCGAAACATGACGCTAAGTAGGTATGTAGTTAAACACTAACCTTTGTAACACCAGAGTTACCTGCAATTTTACGTACCCGTGAAGCCACATGTCATCATATGCCGACATAAAATGTATGAGGCGTAGAACAACAGAACAACTTAACTGACAGGAGGTATCCGCAGCACGAACACCCACCGTCGCGTATTGGCGACTGACAGATTAAATAAAATAAGGGTGGAGTTCCAAGGACAGTAGGTAAGTAATTCAAAAACGGGATCTCTATTATAAGTTTTTTTTTTTAATGTTAAGGAGAAGACACACGAGCACTCAGGCCACCTGATGGTAAGTGGAATCTGAGACCCATAGACATTTGAATTCTCAAGACTATAATCCTAAGACCTCAAATGCGTCGCCAACCCTGAGGACTAAGATGGAATGCCTCTATGCTAGTAATTTCACCAGTTGTCTTATCCCCACACCGGAACAAAACAATGCGAACACTGTTGCTTGGCGGGTGGTTAATGGATAAGATGGTGGTAGCGACCCGGACGGACCACCTACCACCACTAAACGACGACGTAGTACGAGGAAGAGCTGTGGTGAAAGCACGTCCGTTGTACCACCAATACAGGTCTTTATAGGGATCATTGTCAGGTACAGTCCTACCGAACTTCGAGGCCATATTATTAGTTTGAACAGGAAAAATATTAGTATGCAATTAGATACCTACTTTTTTTGATAGGAGCAAATTGATTGTTGAAAAAAAAATATCAGTGAAAAGAACATACGGTTATAGTGACATGATCTGTTCCCATCTCGGGGAAATGCGAGGTATTATGTCGCTATACAGCATTTACGAAACAGAATAAGAATATATCCCTCGAGCACCCATATTTGAACCAGTCTCTAAACATATCCAATCTCATTTTAGGTTTGTACTGTACCTTCACAGACAGAAACATACCGAGTATTGTTTCTGTATTTAAAAAATTCACAAATTTCGAATCATAACATAACATTCCGTGGCAAAAATTTAACAAAAAAACAGTAGGCCTAAGTGTTCCGACACTCTGTAAGGTTGAAATTCCTTTGCAAGTCATAAAACAATAAAGTCAATAGAAGCGTCTAAATTTGAAGTGACGACTTTAAAGATCGTGATTCGTGTCGGTTCATAGGAACAGGTAAAAAATAAAAGACCACTTAGGTATTTGATTGACTGAAGAGCTGTTTTTGTTGAATGAACATCCGATATCGACGGCTGTGTTGAACTTTAAAATTGCGATTACCAAATATGTATCTTGTATACAAAACAAATTAATAATGGACCTTGATAGGTTGTTAGGATAACTTTTTGATCGATTAGAAAAAACATCAGACATTCAAATTAGTTTTTCTTGGAATTAAGATGATTGTTTATTTAATTCTTCAGTAGGTACAGCGTAATAAAATGTGAGTAATACTTGCTAATAGTGGAGTTCGCATAGCGATAATAGAGTATGGCGACACAAGGAAACCGCTTTTAATTATCATGTGTTCGCTAAAGTAGACAGATTAAGAATTCTTACTAAACTTATGGCGTAATATGTACTTAATGTTTAAGTATTTCTATAAATACCTAGACGGTTATATTTAAATAGCGAGACGCTGAAGTGTAACGTAAAAACTTATGCGCTCGCAATCAATTAAATCGAACTTGGTTGTTTTGTTTTGTCACAATACATAAGCTCTTATTATTTTATTACTTCTGATAAGAATAGTTACTTTATAAATGTTATTTTTTAAGTATTATGGTTTGTATCCACTACGTGCCGTCCCACTCACTACTTAATTTTTCATACATTGACGCAACCGTGAAACGTCAATTCGACTGGCTGAAAACAGTGAAAGCACTAAGGTGGTCATCACAGATGAGGTGACCACCGACAGAGACACCGAGACGAAAAAATAACAGCTGTGAAAATGGTGCTATTATGCAAGATTTTTTAACAAAACAATATATCAGTAAAAGATGGTTGTACGTTATTTTACAGACAGAAGTTGTTTAGAATTTCATTTCTTGTAAATTTTTTCTCGTATTATCATTTCATAGAATAGTCAATTTATAGAATAATTACTTTGAAGACATTTAAATCATCGATTTTTATTTCAAATAAGTTTCAATGTTTCTTTTTTCATATCATATAATAGCAAATTACATATTCTTTGTTCTCATATTATTTAGTTAATATATAACTAAAAACAATAAAATCATTTTACAGTGTACGTTATTTTACAGACAGAAGTTGTTTAGAATTTCATGTCATGTAAATTTTTTCTCGTATTATCATTGCAATTTTTTTCGCACAGTTTATTCAAGAGATGTAAAAAAAAATAACCTCGAAGGCAAGGCGGGAGCTTGCTTCGCTTCGCTCCCGCCTTAGCCTTCTAACCTAACCTATTCAAGTCGGTTCTGCCCAGAGAGGTCATGGTCGCTCACTCATATTTATATCATACTATAGTATTTAGCTTATAACCCTTATACTTAAAGATAATTTTGTATTATGTTGTAATTGATTTTGTTATTATTGGTGTACCCTTACTCTCTAAATAGTAATTTCGTAGAATAGTGTTTCACAAAAAATATTCACAGAATATTGAGTTTCCCACGACTTTGTATACTGTTGTCGTTGGTGTCCTCTTTTTTTACAGAACATTATTTCATAGAACGTATTACTTCGCAGAATTTTCATTACTTAGAAATCTAATTTCTGCTGTTACCTTATTGTTTTCAGATTATCTTAAGCATGGGTTACGTAGGTTAGGTTAGACCTGTGACCATTAAAAAAAATAATCTGGAAACAATAAGCTTTCAGCAGAAATTAGCTTTCTAAGCAATGAAAATTCTACGAAGTGATACGGTCTATGAAAAAATATTCTGTAAAAGAAGGTATCGTTAAAAATAATTATATTGTTTGATAGGTTTGTTTAATGAAAAAATTAAATTATAAAATTCATTGAATTGATTTTCTGTGGAATTTGTTTCTTTCAATTAAAAAGTTTAAAAAAAAAAATATTCGAAACAAAAATACAAGAACCGAATAGTACATGAAACATTTTCTGTGAAACAAAATTCTGTAAATTTTCTGTCTGTAAAACAAGGGGACACCGTAAAAGATACGTTTAGATTAAGGTACATTTGTAAAATATATTTCGTTTTGTGTTAATCGTTCTTTATTTTATTTTAAATGGATCTTGCTTTTATATGGGTGATACACAGATCTCACATATCATATCAGTCTTTCCTCTGGACACACCAGAAGTTAACGTTTTTTAGGTTTAATTTTCTGGCTAAGCCCATGCCCGCATAAACGGCGTCAGGACTGCAATAGCTTTTAATTATTGACCACAGTAACAAAAACTTTTATTTTTAACCCTTAAAAAAGTACTGAAATCTTGCCCCATTTGTTTTTAAGTGTTCCCATATTTTAAATAAAACAAATATTGACAAAAGGTTCACCTTCACCAATCTATAGTATACTAAAGTAACTTCAAGGGTTAAGAGTGTGTATGACCCACATAAATTCCTACTATGGAAGTTATTTTAATGGCATGGGGAAGGCATATAATAATAATACGAGCACACAAAATGACATACGACATGTGACCCATTGGCATTGGATTAAGACTGCAACTCAAAGGGCCATATTGATAAACTAATTTCAAGTGTAAAGCTCGTCGTAATGCGTCAAAAATTACGGGCATCTCAACCAAGATGAGATTATTAATACGACCCTAAGGGCTGTATTTATAATTCCATCTTGGCTGAGACGCCCGTCACATGACACGTCAAAGTGTCATTTTTGACGCATCTTGAGACGAACATTATTGTCGAGATTAGTTTATGGATACGGCCCTAAGACCGCAAATACGTTGCCAACCCTGAGGACTAAGATGGATTGCCAAAAGGCTTCTTTATCATACTTTTTACAATGCAACTTTTACAAAAAGAACATGAATAAGTAGGTGTTGTTTTAATTAATATATTTTTCATATCTATCAACATTATTTAGGACTACTTGACAATAAATTTCTAAAATATTCTGACCTAGTTACAATTCAAATACGTTTAAACATATATGCAATCCACTCTATGCCAAAACTTTGATTCCCATATTCTTAGTAAGGCCTGTGTAAGGTTTGTCATATTCTTAGTAAGGCCTGTGTAAGGTTTGTCATATTCTTAGTAAGGTCTGTGTAAGGTTTGTCATATTCTTAGTAAGGCCTGTGTAAGGTTTGTCATATTCTTAGTAAGGCCTATGTAAGGTTTGTCATATTCTTAGTAAGGCCTGTGTAAGGTTTGTCATATTCTTAGTAAGGCCTGTGTGAGGTTTTTCATATTCTTAGACAGGCCTGTGTAAGGTTTTTCATATTCTTAGACAGGCCTGTGTAAGGTTTGTCATATTCTTAGTAAGGCCTGTGTAAGGTTAGTCATATTCTTAGACAGGCCTGTGTAAGGTTTGTCATATTCTTAGTAAGGCCTGTGTAAGGTTTGTCATATTCTTAGTACGACCTGTGTAAGGTTTGTATGTAAACACTTTATTGGACAAATAGAAAATAACAAAGTAACAAACGAAGCAGAAACACACAAGGTATGTACAAAGGCGAACTTATCCTTTAACCTTTATAACCTTTGAGCCATTGTGAGAGAAATAAAACAGGCTGGCTAAACGCAGGTACAACAATTTAGGAGACAGAAGATATAAATAAAAATAGCAAATAAATACGTAACCTAAACATATAACATGTATTAAATAGGTACGAGAAACAAACAAATTCCTATATCCTAGTATAATTAAGGTATTTCCATATAATACCTGTCAAAATAGACTGGTTAGTTCCTCGCAATGAGTGAAAGTAACGTCAAATAGCAGTTTTTATTTCTTCTAGAACTATCGCTTTGCATTGCATTGCATTCAATTCGGATACGCACACCTGATTTTTACGACAAATGAAAAATCGAAAACGATTTGGAGTAACAGGTTTGTTGAATAATAGTATCTATTGAGGTGAATTCCAATTAGATAAAGGCAGCGATGGCAAACCCCGTTTTAAATATGTATTTTTATGATGTAAATTATCACAGTCTTAGACGTTGGAAAATAGATTTTTTTTCTCGCTATTCGCCTCGCTAATTACGCGAATGTGTTATGGCGGCGTAAGTTAGCGAGACGACATTCCATTGTTCCATCAGCGAATTAAATCGAGATATTAAAATACCACATAATTGCATCAGGCCACAATAGTTTTTGTTACACAGTTCAATGAGTTACGTTGGCATGCACTCTGCTATATTATTGTTATCAATACAATCTTGATATTTATTCGTCATCGTATCAAACAAGTCCAACAAAAAGATAGGTACTTATACATTAAAACTCGATTGAATTTGTTCATATTTTGTTGATATTGACATATTATGTTATTACCCATTTTCATATTTATAATCTACCATTTTGTTTTCTTTTTGCTTTTTAACGTCACTTGCTACGCTAAAGGTTTTTATTTTCTGATAATTATTCTATCCTCTTGCACTGTCGTCGTTACTTTTCACTACAAGTTCGTCATTGTACATTTACTGTATCGATGCAAATTGTCTTGTAATTATTTATGTGCAATAAAGAGATTCATAAGCAGTTGTGGACTGTACAAAAAAGTGCAAACGACAACATAAGCTCACGAAAAAATATTTTGACGGTAAATTTTCAATGAAGAGATCTATTAGATTACAGAAGTAGTAGAAACTACTGGCCACTCGGTGATCGGAAACGCTGCTAGTCGTGTACCACACCCATATAGAGAAATGCGGACGTCTGAGCGACTTCCTTTGGGAATCATTTTCACCCGCTCCGCTTCTAGAATGTACTCAAGGCCGCTGTTGCTAATTACGATCACGTTCATCAACGTTGACGTATTAAACATTGACAAATTCAGGATAATATTTTTTTATTTGATTTTAGTCCAGAATACCTACTTAATGCTTTGAAAAATTGCAAACGCGTAAACGTAAGCGTAAACGTAACGCGTAAACCGGAGCTTAAATAAACTTACAAAAACGCTCTTGATTTCAGGTGAATTGAGAGAACCTCCTTATTTTGAAGTTAAAGAAAACACTACTGCCTAAATTGAACTGTATCGAAACCGCTCACTCCCAAAATACCCAACATACAGCTTCGAAATATTAGGCAAGGATGATCAGCAATACCTTCATTAAAATTTTAAATTTTGTGATTCTAGAATATTAAAAATCTGGCATTTAAATTCTGGTATTTCGGTACTGAGCGTTCGAAACGACCCGAAAGTACCTACTTACATTGTGACTTATATAAACCAGCGATAGTGCGCAACCTGCCTGCGTTAAGTATTGTCGGTTCAAGTCTAATAGTAGGGTATATTTTGTATTATTAGCGCGAAGGTTTGTACCCATGTTGTCGTGTATCAAAACCGTTTGTTACGAACACATCATGCTCAATATTAATTAAAATGCGTTAATAATCAGGAAACTGTACGGATTGTGCAAAATAAAAAAGATTGTGACTTTTGTTATTACTTTTACACGCGAGACGGATTGTATGGTAATGAAAAGAGTCACGTTGATTCACACGGTGTAGTTCATACGAATGTATATGCGCCTAAACCTTAACTATAGCAATATTCCGAGAGAATGTGACAATAGTGTTTCTTTTATAAAACCGCATTAGCCTGTTAACTCTCTTTCCTACATATTATAAAACAAAGACCCTCGCCGCGACTATCTGTCTGTATCTGTATGTATCCGTTCAGTAGTTTATCATCTCAAAAACTACTGAACGGATTTGATGCGGTTTTCACCACCAGTTAGATGATTTTTCACAGAAGGTTTATAGGTAGGTATGTATAATAAATTCTTGTTTATTGACAGGTAGAGAAGACTCAAATAAACTGAAGCGAAGCAAGGGCGGGTTGCTAGTATCGAAATAATAATTTATTCAACTATTAAAGCTCTCATAGTAAAAATGCCTTTGATGATTTATAGTGTAGATATGGCATATAAATCCTACAAATATTATAAACGCGAAAGTTTATATGGATGGATGTGTGGATGTTTGTTGCTCATTCACGCTGCAACCAGATAATCGGGTACACTGTTGATAGCATATTTTCACTATATAGCAAAAAAATGCTGCGACAGGCTATAGTGTAGCACTCTTAGCAGTGGTGGGCGGTAAATGTGTGTTTTGCTAATTAGAGAATCACAAGATTTCTTTTAGGAATTAGATGTATCATAAAAATCAAAAATACTGACATGCGAGATAGGAATAGGTATAGATAACTAAGTAAAGCCAAAAAAATTTATTCATGTACCACTAGAATCAGGATGCTAGTCAATACGTTTAGCCTAGACAGAAGTGGGGTGGTGGTTTGTGAGTTGGCCCACACAGGTAGTGGTTCTGAGTTTAATTCCAAGTAAGGTTGAATAAATTTGCCTGACAAGTGTGAGTATTTGTTCTCGAGTCTTGGATGTTTTCTAAGTATCTAAGTTTGTATTTCTCTATATATAAGTTTGTTTATCATTGTGCAGTACCTGAAGTACAAGCTAGAGTCAAGTTAGGGACTAGGTCAACTTGTGTGAGATTGTACCCTGAAATTTATCCGAGTGTTTCACAAGTATTCCCATGTTTTGAAAGGGTTCATAGGTTCTATGCAGTAGACTGTATTTACTAGGCTATACATATATTAGGAAGTAGATTAGAAAGAATACACGCATAGACAACAAACTCACTATGCAGTTGAGAAAGTTGATTATGAAAGATCAATGCATCATACGTATCTGAAAAGCGAGAAATATGTTTTATTTACATAGTAAACTGTCAAATATGAGTTCGCGTAGAATTGGAATTTCACTTGAATGCTCAACCACATGCCTTATTATAACTTTTCTATTGATAGGTAATCCCGGTGTGAGTTACCTAACCCTATATTATTTTTCTTAAAACTACCTATTTCTTAATTGAGAATTCAACTTATTGACTTACCGGGACCGTACGTGTTACTCCATTTCTTGTATCATCTGTGTTGATGATAAATAATGTAATTACGACAAAAGCCAATTAGTTACCTCTAAATAACTAATATACGTCAAGGAAGAGTGTTAAGATTACGTCAATAGTACCTATGTATACTAAACTGAGCGAATTGTTTGTTTGTGAAATAACAACATGAAATTCGTAAGATCATCTGACATTTAACCGTGACGTTTTCCTTGCCGGTTCGTATTACGCATGTAAAATAAAGTTAAGAACAGCGTTACGTTCCTACTCTGCTGAACTAAAATCTTTTTAATTAGGTACATGTACGACATTTTGTTACACATTTTATTTTCTGCAACGATAAATTAAGTGTTGAGGCGAGTCTTTGGTAATTTATAAACACATATTAGTTATTATGTTATTTGTAAGTGCATTAACAATCAAATGTTATTTCCTTTTCAGGCTCAAATATCAACGACATTAGTAACATGAGAAGATGCTCCGGTAGGCCGTGAGCAGAAAAGTCAAAATGCTGGACGTGTCGGATACTGTAAGTTTATTTATTCCTTTAAGCTTGGATAAAAAAATAAAGAAAAGATTAGGTCGCTATTTGGGAATTATATTGGCAACATTATTCAATTTTCATTTAGAAACTAACTGCCGTATTTGAATTTATTACTATGTCGATTCACAACGAGCTGGCACGAATGGATTGAATGAGTGATTGATAAGATAATATCTATGTAAGCTTTACGAAATTGTCACATAAAGGTTGATTCAATAAGTAATAATGGTATTTTTAGACAAACCTGTCTTGTAACCGCCCAAATGCTGTGTAAAAGTATATTCTCTCCGGTAGTTGCCAAGTTAGAGTAGTGCCTCTCCATGTCTTACCGTGTGCAAAATGTGGATCCAGAATTATAAAAGTTTTTTTTTGAGTTTGTAATTCTTTAGCTCTGTCTACCCCACTCTGGGAATGAAGGCGTGAACTTTTTTTTTATTAACTTAAGTTACAGTTGTTTACAAAATATTAGGGAGCTCCTTTATAAGAATGTCACTAACGCAGTAGCCAGTGACATTATTTTCGTGCAATCCATTCGTCCCAGCTCTTGTGAATCGACCTAATACGTTACATTTCGGCCATGCTCTACATATTTGACAAATCAACTAACTAGAGTCTGGGAAACGAAAGCTGTCCCAGAATAAGAGCGGCAATTTCAAGAAGCCAGCAGCTTTTTACACTTAATAAACGGAGTCGATACTCCAACACTGATGTGAAAAGACCAGGAAATCAAATAGTATCAACTCCGTTTATTCAGTGTACATTCAGTGTAAACAGCTGCAGGTTTTTTGAAATTGCCGCTGTTTCTCTGGGACAGCATTCGTTTGCTAGACTCTAATGACCGTGCCAGAATAAAAGTGGACAACTAAAATGGCACATATTTTTTAATCAAAGTAATAATTACAAATAAAATATGAAATAAATGAAACTTTAACATTTTCTCAATAAATTATTTTAAAGAATTCCCTGTAAATTGCTTATTTTGCTTGCAATCTGACTTTTCTTTTAATATTCTTCATCAGATTTTGGACGACCAAAGTCTGTCACTTTTTCTGACGCCCTATTCCATTTATTCTCGAAGTCGTTGACTGACGTTGCAGCTTTGACACTTTTTTGTAGGTACCGCTTCATTATAGCCCAGTACCTTTCAATAGGCCGGACTTCAGGGTAGTTAGGAGGGTTCATATCTTTTCCAACTACGTCGACCTTGTTTGCTGTATACCATTCTAGTGTAGCTTTAGAATAATGGCATGATGTCAAGTCTGGCCAAATTAGAGTTGGTATCCTGTGCTTTCTGATGAAGGGTAGCAGCCTTTTCTGTAAGCACTCCTTGCGATATAATTCGGCGTTTAAGTTGTCTGTAGTAAAAAATGCTTTAGACCGCATCCCGCATTGACAAATTGCTTGCCAAACTAATATCTTCTTGCCGAATTTCTCTACATAGATTGCCTTATCCTTTTTACTAATGGGTACTGTAAAAACTGGGGTCCTGGTAAGGTTTTAAAATCAAATTTACAGTATGTTTCGTCATCCATTATTATGCATAACCTTTTTTTGGTTAGTACACGATCGTAGAGTTTTCTGGTGCGTTTTCGGACAGCTGCGGTCTGCTTATCATCTCGTTTGGGCTGTTTTTGTTTTTTGTAGGTTTTTAAATTACACCTGAGTTTGATTCGCTGAATCGTTGAGGGCGACGTATTGGCTTTTTTTGCGGCGTCTTTCGGTAGAAAGGGATGGTTTTTGTAGAAACATCCGCATCATTTTCTTTTCCAGTGCTGAGTCCCATGATCCCCGCTTTCTGCCAGACTTAGGCAGATCTTGCACACCAGCAGTTCCACCGAACTTTTTTATTAATTTGTGCACACCTGACGGGCTAACTTTATACTTTTTAGCGAGTTTTCTGAACGTCATACCTTTTAATTTGCACCAATCGTCCAAAATATTTATGCGAACTTCTAAGCTTATACGTCCCATCTTGACAATGCATTAAAATTGAAACTGATGTTTGCAATTTTTTAAAAATACACTAAAGTGGCCTGTATAAACGACTAAAAAGTTTTACTCTGTGAGGCAGAATTAAGTGTTTATATGATCTTAAAGTTGTCCACTTTCATTCTGGTACGGTCCTTATACACGGATAAGCTTTACTCGCTCGGGCTTTGCTTAAATTAAAATAGCGTATGAATAGCAATTGGTATTTAGCACTGTATACTGCCGATGACTGACATCGCCAAGGATCAAGGATTGTCACTACGACTAGCCCCGTCTCAGAACACAGAAAAGAGAACGAGGTGTTTTGAGAGTTCCGATTCCGCGCTTCCCATATCGTATCCAACACGACTTTCTTCTGCCCTCCTCATTCAGAGAATGTCCCGTCGGTTTAATTTTTATTCAAAGGCAAATTGAGAGAAAGGAATGAAGCAAAGGAGCTATTACGAAACTTCGAACTTCGATTCTCAAAGTGCTCAATCTTAGTTTTTTTTTTGTTAAGGGGAAGGCACACGAGCACTCAGGCCACCTAATGGTAAGTGGAATCTGAGACCCATAGACATTTGAATTCTCAAGACTTTAATCCTAAGATCTCAAATGCGTTGCCAACCTCAGGGTTGGCAACGCATTTGAGATCTTAGGATAGAGGCATTCCATCTTAGTCCTCAGGGACTAAGATGGAATGCCTCTATGCTAGTAATTTCACCGGTTGTCTTATCCCCACACCGGAACACAACAATGCAAACACTTGCTTGGCGAGTGGTTAATGGATAAGATGGTGGTAGCGATCCGGACAGACAGGGTCCTACCACCACTAGTTTGCACGCAATAGCCTTAATTCAATCGAATCAGCTATGTAATCTGCGTTATATTGATAAGACGTTGCTTGCGTAGGTACACGAGCTCACCTTAGGGAGCTTAATTATATAGATAATACACATAAAAAAGCCGTCTATAGCTCCATCGATGATTCCGCCAATGTCAGAGTTAAAAGAGACACGAGGTAAGCAGTATGAATTTGACTAGTGGTTTCGATAGCATAAGGTTCGCAATGACGACGAGTGATGACATGATGATAATCTAAAACAAAGAACAAAACATACATTTAATATGCCTGTAATAGGAGCAATAAATTTAAGGATCGTTTCCACACCACAAACGCAACAACATTTATTCTACAACTTTTGAAAATAACTTGTTGTTTACTAAATATTAATGAATTTAGATTTTCCAAGCCAGCAATGTATTTATTTATTTATTTATTTATTTATTTAGGATTACCAACAGATAATACATCATACTAATTCTTAATTCTATTTCATTCAATGTATTGCGAAAACTACGAAGTTTGTAGGCTGACAGTAGATGTCAACTAGACTATTGGATGGAGTACATTGAAAATGCTATTTAGTATGTTCGAAAAAATCCGAAATAATAAATTACATATTTTGTAAAAGTTGTAGAACAAATGTTGCTACGTTTATACAGTAGAAACGATCCCTCAATTTATTGCTCCTATTACAGGCAGCACCCAGTATACATTCATGGCATATATGCATTTTATTTAGCGTTCTATGAACCTTTATCTCTATTGGCAGTAGTATTAAGGGGCTGGTCAACGGTATGCCTTGTGTGGGGCCTTTTATTTTGTGATAAAAGTTATATCGCAATATAGCTTCGGCGTTGCGTTTGCGCATAAGTCAGCATCTACACTACATTATTGCTTAGATCGCAACACCCAAGACACATGCAATTCCACTCACTGTAAAGAGTATTTTTTTGTTCTGAGTTGTATAGTCTGTACTTATAGGTATTTAAAAAAGTGTAAACAAAAAAACCACGTGACATTTACAGATGACAGTTTGTCAGCCAATAGGAGCTGAGCTATACGTCAAAGCTCGACCAAACAGCTTGGATTGGTTGATGAGCAGAGCCACGTGGTTTGGTTTGTTTACACTTTTTTTAAATACCTAAAAGTACAGACTATAGTCTTGGCTTCACCACTACTCACAAAGAACGCATCCCTTAACCGATCTACCTTTATTTCGATGCTCGTAGGCCTTGTGTTACAGAATAACAGCATCAAATGCCATCGGCTTCCAGTTATATACCAGCCAAGTCTAGACGGTGTTCGTGTTTGATCAAACTCAACAAATAATATATGAGCACCTATTGTTTAACTTACACAAACCTGAAAACAGTTTATCAGTGCTTTGAGTGACTGTCGCCTAGATAGGAAGTGTCTTGTTTTCTACAGGGTTATTTTAAAATATACTAGATAATGTGGTTTATGTGGTGTCATGTCGAACTGTAAGAAGAAAATAGGTAAGCGGCGATTGCTATGCAAGGTTAGTGTTGGTTTTTATTATAGACTTAACACATCTTAATAAAAATTAGGTAAGTGGAGGTGGTTGCCGTTTTAGAAGGCCCGTCCCAATGCTGAGTAGTCATACACTACATAATATTTGTCCCATTGCTGGGCAAAGGCCTCTCCCCTTGATCTCCACGAGTTTCTATTCGGTGCCTCTGCCGGCTAGTTGCTGAGGAATGCGTCCAAGTCGTCCCGACAATAATTAAACAATGATTGACAAAAAACACAAAAAAATGTTAAGCCTTTCTAAAAAGGGTCGTGGCATGGAATATTAACAGAGCTATTTGAGACAGTATGTGCCGGTCTGAAGTAGCGGACCTAGTAAGGATTTATTTAGTCCTTTTAGTTAACTCTCTTATTGTGTGTGACTTTCTAGAATTCTTTATAACTGTAACAAAGAATTACGCCAAAGTTGCTGTCTATGAATGTGAAGGCATGCCGTGTCTACCGCGGCAGTGCGAACATGCTAGGTTCGTGTTGTGATTCGTCCTCTCGTTTCCAAAATCGAGACAGACAAGTAAAAACTAAATCACAACTACCTAGTACCTATTTAGTACAATCGCAACACTACTGAAAAAAACATGTGCATAAGACTCGTGCTCTCCCTTTTCCCAACTGGACTATCATAGCGTAAAATACCACTGTTCCTTCGTGTATCGAAATCTTACCTCAATCAGAAACATAATTGCACGCACTCACACACACAGCAAATAAACACACACACACTGATCTCGTCTGGCCTTACTGAAAATCAGCGTCACATTATTACTCTATCTTGTGACACAAGCTGAGTAGAGTGAGTTGTAAGTTATTGTTTTTACTGTTTCTATATTCGAAATTTTCACTGATTAATACAAACTGCCATGCCATTTTATGTTAATGTGTGTCCAAATAAACCCTTCTTATTCTTACTATTTACTGTGTTGCGTAACTACTTAATCTTCATCTCTAGCTATTCATATTAATCTCTATTTACAGTCTTTATATTACAACTGCACTTGCATTTGGGGTATTTTCACGACCTTAAAGTTATATACTTACCTACTCATAAAGTCATAACAGGCATAACATAATATACTCAATGGTTCATTAAAATAGGTACTTAGTAGGTAGGTAGGTTTAGTGGTGGTAGGACCCTGTGCAGGGTCCGTCCGGATCGCTACCACCATCTTATCCATTAAGCATCCGCCAAGCAACAGTGTTCGCATTGTTGTGTTCCGGTGTGGGGATAAGACAACCGGTGAAATTACTAGCATAGAGGCATTCCATCTTAGTCCTCAGGGTTGGCAGCGCATTTGAGGTCTTAGGATTATAATCTTGAGAATTCAAATGTCTATGGGTCTCAGATTTCACTTACCATCAGATGGCCTGAGTGCTCGTGTGCCTTCTCCTTAACATAAAAAAAAAAGAAATTTGGGTCATACACAGATTTAGGTTACCGTCTTCCCTGTGGACACACCGAAAGTTTTTAAGGCCTAATTTTCTGGCTAAGCCCATTCCCGCAAAAACACCGTCAGGACTACTTTAGACCTATCATATAAAAACATAACTTATATGCACACAAGCTCTTAACTATTGACCACAGGAGAGACAACTTTTGTTTTTAAGAGTGTGTATGACCCACTTAGGTGTAGGTACTTACATATTTTCCGAATATGAAAAGTGAGAGGTGAAAGAGCTCTCCGTCGACTGCGACAATAACTATAATTATTAAGCTGACTGTTCATTTTGTCCCAAAATAAAAAGATAAAGTACCTACCTACTTAATTCAGTCACTAGAGCCAAAAGGTGTATCAAGTCCACATATACTAACTAGCAATAGAGTGTCGCTATTAGAGCATGAGGAATGAGAAGAACAATTTTAAAGAACGACTGTTCTATAACAAATGTCTGTGTTATGTTAACTTATATTACCTACTTCTTCTACCTATCACCACTTTTATAATCTGTGTAGAAATTCTTAAAAACTATACAAACTAATAAACCAACCAGTTTCTTGATAAGGATTGCAGGTACAGTCACCAGCAATAATATAATATCCAACATTGGGCTAAAAAATATCTTCACGCTCTTATGCCAGATTATTGTCCGATATTTTTGAGCCCAATGTTTGATAATATATTATTGCTCTCGACTGTACTACTACAACAGGTCCTTGTGTACATAAATGGATATTATAACAAATTTTTCGCCAACGGAGCAGTATTTTAGTTCTTTAGAAAACAAACGTAGGAAAGATTCGTTTGTTTCTTGCGATATCTCGGCCCTTGTACTTGCGACTCTGTCATGGAAGTTGACGAGTTGACTTGCGTGTATACGAGTATGCGGATTAGACTAGATAAGTAGTTAAGTCTATTAGACAAGTTAGAGTACTCAACAGCTGATTTTATGGCTAGTGTAACCCCGCGCTCAAGTAAGTGCCTACCCACCTAAAACCGTCCTTGTGCTGCGTTCTGCCTTACAACTCACGATATTTAGTCGTCATGCGTCAGTCGTACCGAAAACGCTATACCGTAATGTATCTATTAGTACCGACTGCGTACATTGAAGTTATTACAATCTATGTTCAGTGTTTTCCTTTTATTGCTTTTGTTTGCCCAGAGATAACAGTGTTGGGGATTCCGAGGCTGCGTCTCAATTTACTCGGTTGTTTTGTGTAGTGGTCCAGATAAGTTTTACACAGAGGTAAGTGGGACATAAAACTATAGCCAGTTATTAGTTCCATTACACACAAATCGAGCACAAAATATAGAAATTAGATATAAACCATAAATAGTAAAAATTGGATTTAATTTCAGGAAATTTGAGGAAAGATACTCAGCGTGCTTTATCTAACACAGTTTTTTTATTTGCGTTATGCGTTTTAATTTTCAAACCATGTAAAACTAGTGCGGGCTACGTACAATTCATGTAAACATCCTAATTAGCAACTAGTATAAGGAAAGTGGGTGTGGATTAAGATTTGCCATTTATAAATATTCTAAAACATAGGGACTTTAAGACGATAGGTAAGTTTGTAGGGATAAGATTAAAGGAATATTTCATCGATTTTACTTAAGATTTAACAAAATACTATTTGCAATTTCAAATTTCAGTTCTTAATGCCTGGGTCTCTAAAATGATACCTTGCAAGTAGTTACAATTCTTGTTTATCGTGAGTATACTTCTTATTGTCAGTGTTATAAATATTGTGCCCGTGTGGTTGCCGGGTTAGAATAGTGCCACTCCATGTTTTCCCGTGGATGTCGTAAGAGACGACGGGAATACGGGCTTTTAGTACTGTTAGGCGATGGGCTTGCAACCTGTCACAAATACACTAGTAAACATCTTAGCCTACTTGTGCAAAATGGTTACAGAATTATCAACAAGTCTTGTTAGAGTTTTTGATATTTCTGTATCTAGGCCTACCCCACTCTGAGAATGTTATGTATGTAAAAATATTTTGAGCAATTAAGACTCCTAATAAAAGAGAGATACGAAAGGAATATAATATAACAGTTTATTCGGCAGCATAACACTGATATTCTTTATCTAACGTGGGACATTTGTACCGCCTAGTAGTTCTCGTCTCGAGCACATTCCAAAACCTATCTCAATGTATTTATTTTCAGTAACAATCGTGATGTGTACAGTTTCAAGTGTTTCAACATTGTTTTATTATTTCGTTACGTATTTACATACATTCCCCGTCAGATTGGAGATAATGTTACTTTTTCACGCCGTCTCAACGCCGTAACACGTCGGAAAACATAACATTTCGCCAGCTGATATTACGGCCTAAACATTTAAAGGGGAATGCCCATCTCTCCTACAAAAAAATGCCTGAGGTGTACAAGAACCAATTATACACCAAAATATGCTACGAAATTGTAAGTTCCGAAAACACTTTCAGTGATTACTCAAAAAGCCGGTGAAACGCTGTTATTTTTATACAAATAGACAAAGACAATTTTCATCTCAAACTCGTTCAAAACGAATAAAGACGTTTAGTATGTTTACAAACAAAGTAGGTATACATAGGTAAGGTACATGAAAATAGTGGTTTCATGACTGGTTTAGGGTGAGGGCGATGAAGGCGTAAGTCCACGGACTGGACGACAGCGGGCGGCGGCGATGACAATCGATTTCATAGTGTTATTTATATGGAAGTGACGTCTCACGCCATTTATAATATAATATTACAGATACGAGTAAACATGAGTGAATGTTCAAGTAAAAGTCTATAAAAATGTACATATAATACTCCCATCATTATCAGACTTCAATTTAACGAGTATATTTATATTTAATTATAACATGTTTTTCGGCATATAGGTTATCTCTGTACATTCCAGGCATTATTCTCCTTTACCTTTTCCTACACATAGACCAAATCATCAGGGAAAACCAGCAACTTCATTTGTTTACAATACAACAGTAGCACAAAAAACTTAAATCTACTTAAGCTTTTCTATTGGCGATAATTTGTTTAAACCACGGGTTAAACCAACAACCTTCAGTAGGCCGCGTTTCTATGTACCTTGCAGTAGGTTATAATTGCCTTCTTACTTAAAGATAACACTTTTGCTTTTTATAACTTTACTGATTCATCATGTAGGTACCTAGTCTAAAATATATTTTAGTGTTTTTGTTGATCTCATAGGTAATTCCCAGAAGTTAAGTATAAGTAGGTACGCCAAAAAGTGCCAAGCCCAATTATCAGTAGCCTACCGAGTGTCAGAAGTTTATTTCATTTGGCTATTACGTTTTGCCTTCACACTGCATTTAGCTGCTCAGTTCTAATTGCTGCTGGGAAAATTTAATTATAATCGTGGGCGAAAACGCGGAATCTTTACTTTACCGGTGTCTAAAATAAACATTTGCCTTCATCTTTTGAGAACGATGTTTCTCTTAAATCTAGTAGCTATGTACCCTAAAGGTGGCAAACCGGGAATTACCTGACTGTAGGTACAGACGAAGTCATAAATATGTTTACACTTTAGTACCTTGTGCAGTGACTATTTCACATAATTTTGACAGTTTAATTACCGTTAAATAGACAAGACTCATTACATTATTAAGTACTAGCATTCTCCCCCTAGCGTTGCTCCGGTTTTAAAAAAAAGCATATTATGTCCATCCGGAATATAGTAACATTTCAATGGTGAAATATTTTTTTGAACAGGTTCCTTAGTTCCGGAGATTACCTGTATGATAAGATTGATAAGATACAAACTCAACAATTTCGCACTGTCACTTTATAATATTATAAAGTACAGAGGACCTGAAGATCCCGGTATCACAGCATACTAGCTTTGGTCCGCAACTCCGAAGAAGTATGTAGATTATCACTTTTTTAATTTATTTATTCGGAAAAGAACCACATCGCCGTAATGAAAAAAGGGGTGGATTATGTTAAGTATTATTTTAATATGATACATTGACAAAATAGGTTTAATTTAAGATTCTTCATAAATAATCGTTTGACCAAGGAATATGTGGGGGAAACTAAAACTGTATTCCCTGCACGCAAAAAAGCGTAGGTATAAAATAAGTCGGCGAGTTGTGAGCTATACGGAAAGGGCTTTCTTATTCCTTAATATTTACGTTAAGTCCTTGGCCATCTGTATATAGTATATAGGCTACTAATAGTATTACTAATAGTATATATTATATAGGTTAAAGTTATTATACTGCGCCTGAAGGGCCAAAGCACTCAAAAATTAGAGCCGTCGATATATGTCAAATTGATTTTTGGGACGGGTAAAAAGATAAACAAGTCCGTTAAAATAAAATTCAAGGAACAACACGAATAGAAGGATCTGCACCCAATAAATAACGTTTTTAGGATTGATCTGTAGAATGCCTCACCTCTTCTCTTAACGACGCATTGTTTTGCTAGACGTAGGTACCCCATTTTGTCCATAAGTTCTGATTACTTGGTGCACAAAAGGTGATAAAGTAACCGCTTTATTGCTTCAATTGCATAATGTTACCAATATAAATAATGAGATTTTTCAGAAGTGTAATAACCAAAACAAACACTATGGTCGTACAATCGGGTTTAACGATATGCCTGTATTAAGTTAACTAACTCCTGCCCACGGCATAGAAGATGTTTATCGCTATTCCATAAGGAAAAATATATTTTCCAGGAATCAAAAGTATTCTGTGTCTACTGTACTAAACTGTGAAAGCGTTAAAAATAATTACTTTCGCATTTATAATATCCGTATAGATCCAGTTTTACAACTAATTTCAATTGAATAAGATGCATACATGGTTGACAGTGCATTTGGAATTGTGAGTTCCCAAATGTTGCTCACATTCTGCCCTCCTAAGCTGTATCTCAAATTCAATGGCCAAGACAGATTAGATCCTATCCTGTTGCTAATAAGGTTGTGCTACAGGAGTTTTGTCTGAGATACTGCTATTTGTGTTTCTGTTAGCAGGGCAGCATTACCGATGGGCATGAAAGTCTCGCCAAAAAGAACGTTATTCGCAATATTCTCAAAAGTGAAATCAGTTGATAGAAAATTTACTACCAATTTTACATTCAGTAACTTAGCTGGTAAAAAATATATTTAGTAATAGTTTAATGCGCAAGATCCAAACTGGGTCTTGGTGGTTTTAAACTTCTACACGCTGCTACACCTTCTCAGTCAGAAATAAAGCCAGCAATCTCCAATCATCAATATCGAGGTGGACACGGCCTGGGGTTAGGATAGGTAGCTGATGCGACAAAGCCCAGTTGAAGGTTTGCCATTTTTTATTCATAAAATATAGTATTTGTGAGTTTAAATGAATAAAAAATAAAGTACACATACTAAAAACAAAGTATTTTATTAAAGTCCAATTATTTGTTTTTAAATACAAATTTTAAGTCCCACCGTGTGTCACTCAATAACTTCTTATCATTCTTAAATGTATTAAGGGCCTCAACAAATGGTGCCGCTATAGGTACTACATAAAAAAAATTAAAAGCTCGTTCTTTATAAGTTTTATTGGTGCACAGACTAAATAACATTGAGAAAACTTTAAGTACAGTGGACATTTCTTTGATTTCAGTTACTATAGCATCTACTATACAATATATTTTTTTAATTAACAAATTTAATTAATTAATTAAATAATCTTACTATAAAAGGCATCCAGCTAACCGATTTGTGTTTTAATTCTTGAATTGATGAAGATTATTGAATAAAATAAAATATAGCCATTTTTTAAGAAACTACGTGTTGAATCTGACTTAATTGTAAAAACATATAAAATAGTTATAAGTTGCCTTCCAGACTTTTGATGGTCTTGTTAATTAGATGTAACTACAAAAATGCAAATACAGTTCCCGTTCCTATTCTGTGAATATTGTATACAGCGTGTTAATTTAATACGGGCATATATTTTAACAACAGTTAATATACACACTAATTAACGTAAAAACTTGTGTAACAGTAACATTAATTGTACTTTATTTTTTCTTACTAATTAATTCAGCAAGCAATGTATCACACATTGCGCCAATTAAATAAAATCATCTACGTAATATCGTTTTGTAATAGGAAGTGGCACGCGTTACATTGCTCCTAAGATAAACTTGAAAAAAATAACTGCGCCTTAATAATAAAAGTTACTAACAAAATGTTTTTCTCACTTGATTTGTAAGATCGTTAACCACGCCTCGATAAAATATATGCCCGTATTAAATTTACACACTGTATACATAGTAAAATAAAGTGTTTACATAAATACCTACATAAAGTCATCATTTCAGTTAAGTAACAATACATTTTGTACGATCCTTCGGCTTAATCGATAAATTAGCTTTTAATAGACACCTAATTTATTAAAATTGTGTCTGTGCATCGTAACAAAGAGAACCATTTTCATTGATGACGAAAATAAAGTATTTTAGCGTACTTTAGTTAGATGCTTTGTAAATTACGAGTATAAAGTACGGCCTGCGAAAATTTTGTTCAATAGGTACTATATATTATACCTAGTACGGCAACCCTACAAGACGAGATAGTTAATTAACAGAAGTAAAACAACACCACGACGAGTAAACATACCACACATTTTACCTAAAGGGGATTTTCGGTTTTTTCTCGCTTACCACAGTACATCTAGCAGCGGTTGCTATTTCTCATAATAGGCTTAAAGTACGATTGTTTATAACGACGATTGTACTGTGTCGTAGCGTCAGTCGCGATATTTCCGTGGCGGCGGGAGCTTGTCGGACGAAATGACAGATTTCTCGCGTACAAAAGCGCGGGAGTGTTTGGTTGTCTATGGTCCTCTGGGGTGGTCAGTGTGATTAATTAATTTATTGCTATAAAAAAGTGATTTGTAAAAGTTCAATTTGTCAAAAATAGGACTGGAAGCTGGAATCAAACAAACATTGAGAAATGAATTTGGTGCGTAAATATATTTTTTCCTACTTCAATATGTGGGTTAGACTTATTATTTTAATTTCACTTTATTTATTTATACCATTAAGTACAGTTTTTTTTTCATATATTTTAATTAGAATAAGATAAATAGGTACCCCAAAAGTATTAACAATGAAGTGAAGAACAATGCGTGCTAAACTTACATTCAGCATCATAATTAACTACGCTTTAGTACCTTGTCGCTTCAATGTATATTTGAAATGCCTCATCAATTTGTCAAGGCGTTAAAGCGCCAGGGTGCGCTAAAGTGTATAGTGTATGTGCTATGAAACACTAACTGACAAACCATTCGAAATAATTTTAAAAAAGTTAATTGAAATTATAAGATATTCTTAGCAGTACTAAATACTGAAAGGCTCCGTCTTTAGTCAAAAAATATTTAGCTGGATTTTTTCAAGGATTAGTTAGCAAAATTTGCAACACCATTTTTTGTCATAATAATAGATATTTTTTGATACCCTTTATTAACGGTAACAGAAATGGTTTCTTTGTCTACTTAATTAATTTGTCGAGGGGAATCTAAATTAGGTACTACCCTGTGTTTCTCGCAGAAAGACATACTTCCTAGCAAACTGCATAATTATGTAACTAGGTAGCTATACCATCGAGTACACAGGGTTATTGGCCTTGGCAGTGCCGGCCCGATCGTTTCCGGCCCCCTAGACAGAAACCTGGAACAGCGCCCTTATAAGACAATTTTGAAGTAAAGAAACGAGCGCCCTATTATGCCGTTGCCCAGTGTGCCTATAAGAAGGTTATTGGTGATTTATACTCATTTGCAATTTTGCAGGAAGATTATTAGATTACTATAAACTTTCAAGTTGTGTTCCATGTAACGACATGGACGTCATTTTTTAGGGTTCCGTAGTCAAACTAGGAACCCTTATAGTTTCGCCATGTCCGTCCGTCCGTCCGTCCGCAGCCTAGCGCAGACTCTTAGTACTACTAGAAAGCTGTAATTTGGCATGAATACACATATTAGTCACGCCAATAAAGTGGTACAATCAAATAAAAAAAAAAAATGACGTTACCTCCCCTACACGTAACTTGAGGATGTTTTATTTTCTCTTCTACCCCATAGTGTGGGGTGTCGTTGGATAGGTCTTTCAAAAATGTTATGGGTTTGCGAAAATAGTTTTTCGATCAAGGGATCTGATTATGATATGTTAAGCTTTTATCAAGTCAAGTGTCCCCCTCCCCATAGATCTAAAAATCTGAAAAAAAAACTTAAATGAAAGCACATAATAACGAATTTATAAGGAAAACTATCACGACTAAGTAGACATCATTGGTTCTTGAGATACAGGCGATTAAAGTGTTTAAACCTACTAAAATCATCTAAGACGACACCAAACGACTTAAATAGAAAATTTGTTATTACTCTTACTCGTTGATTTTTATGTTTGTAGTAAGTACGTAACGGCTATGGAACCCTACACTGAGCATGCTCCGACATGCTCTTGCCCGGTTTTAACAAATTTTATAGCTTATTTAATACTGAACTAGGTACTTAAATAAAATAGACATACCTATCTATCTATGGACTAAGATAAAAAAACCGATCAAGTGTTAACGCTCAGACACCCGAATACTTTTCGTGATACATTGCATCGCTGCGATAGCTCCTGGCTCAATAATGTTATAACAACTTGCCAATGGATTGCTACAAGCATGCCGGCTTTCGCCCAATGAAACTGAGCCTTTAAAGTCTGGACTAACATGTCGTCGGCCGATTCTCGCAGGTCAGTTCATCGTAGTAGTTCATAGTTCATTGTTGTTTATACAAGTCTTCTCATTGAAACCAAATTGCTTTTGTTTTTTTTTTCGTTTTTAGGGTTCCTTACCCAAAGGGTAAAAACGGCACCTTATTACTAAGACTCCACTGTCCGTCTGTCTGTCACCAGGCTGTATCTCATGAACCGTGATATACAGTTGTAGTTTTCACAGATGATGTATTTCTGTGGCCGCTAATCGCTATAATAACAAATACTAATAAAAACAGAATCAATATTTAAGTGAAGAAGTAAAACAAAGAAATAATTAAGGGGTGCTCCCATACAACCATCATGATTTTATTGCCGTTACAGACAGACACCGGGACAGCTGAAACTAAAATAAAAGGTAATAATTAGGTAGGATACTTATATTGTCTAATGTTGTATAGATAATGGTCGCACTTGACCGGCTTTTTTTAACTCGGCCGTCATTACTGTCGAGTAAGAGCTATCGTACGTAACGTTGACAATCAATACTATAACATGTCAAAAGAAATATGGTTTTACGGAGTATAAAAGCAGCGTGCTTCCGCTCATTTATTTATTGATCTAGATTGTGGCTGGTGTCAAAGCAGTTAAGTGTCTGTTTGCTTTTAAAAACAAATTAACTCTAATATGAACCGCGCAAAACTAACAGAGATACGTGAATAGTTTCAATATGAAGTAAGGTGACGCCCATGCTCGACATGTCAAGGGAAAATATTTATTTGCGTCGTGATATTACGATTTATACATCTACCCAAAACATTTTCATGCCTTTTAGGAAAAGTGACCTTTACTTTTGTTAAATCGAATTTGATAAAATAATATGGTGACCATATAGAAATTTCTCAACATAAAATAAAATTTCAGTTAATCGGACTGCATGAGTATATTTTAAAATTGTTGTGTGAAATATCAAAAGACATTTCTCTTCGCTAAAATGAGGTGATGATAAAAGTAAAGTTGATCTCATTTTATTTATCGTAATTCAAAGTATGGTGACAACTACTAGTACAGCGACGAGTACTCGGACATCTACCTTATCATTTTAAATTAGTTTGTACTAGCTTTAACCGCTACGTTGTCTGCTTAGAATCTTTTACCAATGTTTCGTTTTGAGATACGGTAAAATGTCTTCCCTAAGGGATTCTTCTGCATTTAACTAACGTAAATTGTAAGCCGTTCGTATAATTTAAGAAGTTAAAAGTTTTAATACCCACTGTACGTTGATTCGATCTACTACAACCGCCAATTATTTTGACTGTTACGAATAGCTTATAATCTTGCATGAAATTAAACGCTAATCAGTCGATAACAATATGAAAGACGAAACGTGGGCAGGCCTACACGTGCTAGCATCATGTGGACGCACTATTCTGTATATAGGTTCCGGGAGTCCAGGATCATGGTAGTTGTTTAAGAATGCCTGATGTTGACTTATTGTTTCTTATGGCAAGAGGGCCTTCCTCTTGTCATAAGAAACAATAAGTAAACATCGAAGTAACACGCGCACACAGGCCTGTTGGGGGCAATCACAATGCTCGTAATTTCAGCGCCAAGCAACTGTTTTTGGTTTGTCATGTTTCGATATGCAGGTGTGTCAGACCTGCATATCGAAACATGACAAACCAAAAACAGTTGCTTGGCGGCAGCTTACCGAGTAAAAGAATGTTAGCAATCCGGAAGGGCTCTGCTCTACTCTTTCCCACCACCCGCAAAATTGGAACCGAGTATGATAGAGTACAAGCGGCCCCAGGACTGTTCCTTGTGGCAAACCTTGGGCCTACGTCCAGCTGTGGACAGTGGCGTAATTATAGGATGACAGGGCTGACAAAATTCCACGGGCCCCCGACCCGAGAGGGCCCCGGCCCAAGTAGTCGCGAGCTCAGGAGTAACTTACCATTTTTAACAATATTTTGTAGCTGTATGGTCTAGGGGCCCATCCAAAGAATTTGCCACGGGCCTCAGATGGTATAGTTACGCCATTGTCAGTGGACGTCTTTTGCATGGCTGAAACGATAATGAGGATAATATAATTTTATTTTAACAATAACATTATTTAGATGTTTCATTAGAAAAAATAACTGATGTGATGTCTTTCTTGCGGCTATATTTCTTAACAATAATGGCTGCAGCCTTTTGGGAAGCGTTGGTAGACATGTGAATGTGCTTACAGGGCCTACTTGCAGATTAAACATTTATTCATTAATCCTTTATGAACAAAAAAACTAAAAAGTCGATTATATTAACCTAAATACGTGAATATTATGCAATAGGTCCTACACGTGTTCGCGTGTGTGACACTGAGCAAGACGTCATATTATAATAGTCTGCAATTTTCTTGGATGCGCCTGCGCTAATCGATCGCAGCATTCGCAGCTACACCTACTTTCTTTGTTTTTGAAGCAGTAGGATGTAGCCGTTAGCTGGCTAGTAATTAGACAACTTATGTATTTACTATTATCGTATTATGTCTTATGACAGTAAGTACTAACAGATAACTGTCGTACTCGATCTACGGTAGCTATAATACTCATTTTTGTACGGCTCGAGCACACTACTCCGCCTGATCGACTACAATCTTAAAAGTGGCAATCTTAAGACTGCAAATGCGTTGCCAACCCTCAGGACTAAGATAAAATGCCTCAATGCTAGTAATGTTACCCCTGCACCAGGTTCTACCACCCGCAAACAAACAGCAATTGAAAATACTTACGGTTTCAAATGACGCGTCATTGTCTGGGAGTT
The DNA here is from genome assembly GCA_949316455.1 of Acleris holmiana. Taxonomy (NCBI): domain Eukaryota; kingdom Metazoa; phylum Arthropoda; class Insecta; order Lepidoptera; family Tortricidae; genus Acleris; species Acleris holmiana. Next base: position 8,208,295 of record OX438783.1, read on the forward strand.
ACTGTGTATTGTTTCTTGAGTTCAAATTCTGTTCTCTGTCTGTAATATCGTGTAGTATTTTGGTTACAATTAGAAAATATCTTCATTTACACACTCGCGTGCGGATTCATAGTGTGCTGTTTTCTTGTTCTACAGCAAATCAGTTTTCTTATAATGTGCACATAGCCGCTGATCCGATCCACCGATACCGCAATGGATATATCTCAGTACAAACAGTAGTTCGTCCTCAGATAAAGGTATATCGCGCGGCTTGCAAGTGTGCGTGCTTCCACCGTTCGCGCCGCGAGCCACTACAAGCAAACTCATCAGGACGCACCAAGCCGGTTTTGTGGGGGCCACGGGGGCCGCGTTTGGTAGCGTACGTATTAAGTTATGTCGGTATCAAGCGACGCGCATCCGAGCGGGAATACCTGGGTAACAAAACCGGGCAAGAGCATGTCGGTCGGTTCCGAAGCCATTAAGTACTACAAACATAAAATTTGATCTGGTGCCGTCTAAAATCATCTAATTTTAGTAGGTATTAGTAGTATTATTAGATTTAATCGCCTGTATCTCGAGAACCAATGATGTCTACTTAGTCGTGATAGTTTTCCTTTTAAATTCGTTATATGCGCTTTCACGATATTTATCAGATTTTTAGTATTTGTACTTTTTGCTGAAGGGGTAGTTGCCTGACTAACAAAAATTTGCTCTTTAAAGCTTAATACTTCATGAACGGATCCCTTTATCAAAATCTTGTTTTCACAAACCCGTAATATTTTTGAAATACCTATCCAACGATACCCCACACTATGGACTAAAGAAACCGTCGGTAAAAAAAGCTCTAAAATGTACCTAGTATGATGCAAAGTAAATGGTGTATCCAAGGTGGTCTGAAGGAGATCTTTTAATGACTTTTTCGTTAACAAATAGGTTCCGCACTCCCAAAAGTGTCCCAGAACGCGGTTTTTTTCCAGTTTTTATGAAAATCGTACACCAAAACACGTACATCGAACACACACAAATATTTTCTCCTAAATAGGGAAAATTATATCAAAGAATGATTGGTGAAAAACGTAAGGTTTTCAAAAATATTCACTTTCCCGGAGCGTAGCTATTTGAAAACGTGTGGAAAATAAAAGGTAGAAAGTTTTACAAGATTTCATTTTTTTCTTGCTTTTTTTCTCTGCGTCGTTCTATTTTCGTGATATAAATAAAAAACCTAAAAATGGCACCTGGGCCTCTATTCAGGTGCGTTAAAACGATATCGTGTTTGAGTCGTTTAAGAATCGTTTGTCACAGTCGCCATTATTGTAAATGACATAAGAGTTATCAAAACGTTGACAATACGGAAACAGGTCAAAAACGATATCGTCATTACCTTGTAGAATTCCAGCCCTGTTTTGCTTCCTTCCCGGCTCACCTAGTAGAAGTGGGGACCTTTACTTCACTTACACTTTCACTTTCGAATTCCGGAAGAAATTTGAATCAACGACAATCAGGGAAACGACGACAAATTCAGTGAAATGAGATATTTCATTTCATCGACAGCTAATTTGTGCTGTAATCTTATTGTTTCTAGGTAATCTTAAGCAAGGGTTACGTAGGTTAGGTAAGGTTAGACCTGTGACCACCAATAAATTATAACTCCTATACCTACACCTGGAAAAGCCTGTCGATGAACTGAAAATTCGGCGAAGTAAAACCTTCATTTTGTGAACAAAATCTCAATAACAAAAAAGTGACTAGACATGTTCTATCATTTTCATATTTATATAGCACCGAACATTTACCGTAGAGAGAGATAGCGATACAGTTTATGATGTTGATTTGATGATGATTGCGGGTCAATTTGGTACGCAGCATGTTGGGCCACGTGTTCGTTAAATACATGTTTGTGACCATTAAACTAGGTACTGAAATTACAGCGGTGACGGCACATGGTTCAAAACTGATGCGCGTAGCCATTTTACGCTATTGCAAATAAGAAACAAATATTCTCACACAAGTTAATTTCTGCTGAAACCTTATTGTTTCCAAATTATCTTAAACTTGGGTTACGTAGGTTAGGTTAAAATATTCTGAAAACAAAGGTTACAGCAGAAATAAGCTTTCTATGAAATTAAAATTCTGCGAAGTGATACGTTCTATGAAATCAGTGTCGGTGAAACAGTGTACAACCTAAGAGTACTACTGATAATGCTAAACATGTATGGAAATAACTGTAAGGGTAGTGAGCATCTACTATCCCGGGATAAGTTGGCGTGTAATAAAGGAACCAGTTCCTTTCCTAATATCTACCTACTCGAGCGATTCATCACTCATAACCTGGCTTCATCGTCTAAGATTTAGGAAAAAAAAAAAGTTTAAAAAGTGAAAGATTTTCTTGGTTGACTATATCAATTTGCACTCTCGAATTGTAATTGTGGATTCACATTGTAGAACTTTGTCACAGTGGATAACATCAAAATCTAAGATTGTATCTTGGCGAGAGGCAATATTTGTAACTTTAAAATTGAACTCTAATCCTAAAAATATGTGATGATGAATGAATTAATGTGATGATACATGAATTATTTTGTACAGAATCGATCTCGGCCACAATCGACTATTAAAATATCATCAGCATATTAATGTAGCAGTTTACTGACTTTATCTTTCCTCCCAAGGCTTATTCCAAAGTTCATTTCGTTGGATGAAATGAGAATACTGGTAGGTACTAATGCCTTAATTTCTATAATTGCTTTTTTATGGAATAAGTAAATAGATGAATATCGGGGGACAATTTGACACAAATTTACCTAGTCCCAAACCAAGCTCCAGGCTTCTACTATATACCTACTTCGTTTTTTTTTCAAGATAATAACGGTCAAATTAAAGTTTAAGACACTGTATTCTAATAAGATTTTCAATCACTTACTGAGATACATGCATTCCTTAAAACTATTTTTTTTCGGTGAGCGTAGACGGATATTCATGCTAAGACAACAAATAAAGGAGAAAATATAGCAAAAGACTATAAATACACATATTTTGAACAAAACATTCAGAAAATTTAAATCGTATTCCTTGTAAATATTTGATCACTTCTCAGAGTTAAAACAACGAACAATCTTTAAATTCGTACATTCGGTGCAAATATTCTAATTCTTGTTATTAATTACTTATTGTAGAGCTTGTACATTGTACTGTTAGGCGACGGGCTAGCAACCTGTCACTAGTACACTGGTAAACATCTTAGCCTACTTGTGCAAAATGAGGTTACAGAATTATCAACAAGTCATTTTACAGTTGTTGATATTTCTGTAGCTCTGCCTACCCCACTCTGGGAATGAGGGCGTGATGCTATGTATGTACGTTTTATATAATCCTAGGTTAAGTTCCATCATTGTCATTAGCAATATTTAAAAAAACCGGCCAAGTGCGAGTTGAGTCGCGCACGAAGTGTTCCGTACCATTATTAATTAGTCGCCTCTTACGACATCCACGGGAAGACATAATTATAGGTAGTGGCACTTTTCTAACCCGGCAACCACACGGGGGAAAACAATTAATACGAGTATAAAATAAAAATATCATGCGTAGTTAAGCAGTATGATACTTATCATTCGAGGAATCAAAATAATCTTAACCGAATAGATGGAGAGAAGAAGATATTCTAGCATTTGTTTTTAATGTTAAAGGAGAAGGCACACGGGCACTCAGGCCACCTGATGGTAAGTGGAATCTGAGACCCATAGACCTTTGAATTCTTAAGACTTTAGTCCTAAGACCTCAAATGCGTTGCCAACCCTGAGGACTAAGATGGAATGGCTCTATGCTAGTAATTTCACCGGTTGTCTTATCCGCACACCGGAACACAACAATGCGAACACTGTTGCTTAGCGGGTGATTAATGAATAAACACTGTTGCTTGGCGGGTGGTTATTGGATGAACACTGTTGCTTGGCGGGTGGTTAATGGATAAGATGGTGATAGCGATCCGGAAAATTCCGCATATTAGAACAACTCGCCGGCCAAAGTCAATGCCAGCTAGCCGGGTAATCGCTGCTAAAGCCTACAATCACTGGAATGACAGTTCAGAGACGGTTTCCCACCGACTCGCATGCCATGCCTCGTTAGGCACGCTACGATAGTTTTTGTTGTAGCACAATTTTCTGACGCCACGAAATCGTTTATTGATGAGTTGAGTTGAACGTGGACAGGTCATAAAAAATGTTTACAAATTATTGTATGTAGATTTTTGACGTGTATAAGTGTCCGTGCGGCCTACTTATTTACAAAATATTTCTTTTAATCTTTTTTATGACTACTATTTCGTGATAAAAATAGCGCGCGAATTGGGATCAATCATTATTGTTTAGTTTTATAAAAATATATACTACTAGCGGCCCACCAGCGGCTTCACCCCGTTGCAAATTTCTGACTTTCCGGGATTTTTCAGTTTTTTTCTTTCATAAGAACCTTTTCCTGACAGTAACAAACACAATAAAAAAATAATTAGCAAAATCGGTTCAGCTGCTCTCAAGATTTGCGCTTAGTAACACATTCAGCAGCGTTTCATTTTTATTATATATAGATTCTATGTTATACCACACAAACAGACAAAATAGGTTCTCAATTCGTCGAAATATGTAATTTTATGCATGTTCTCCAATTACACAAAAACCGCTGGACGGATTTGAAAAAAAAAATGTTTTATTTGATTGTGTATATTTCCTACTTGGTCCCATAATGGGACTCCCATTTCCAGCACGTCAGGATCCGATGATACGATCTTGGAGAAATCTAGGGAGTTCCTCAAATATTATAGGAATCAATACTTATACGTGGACGACATACTCGTAACAGTATTCACTAAAAGTTATGTATGAAATAAATAAATGTTTCAAAAAACTAAAAACCGTCTTCAAAAAGCCAGAAATAGGCAAATTCTTTTAAAATTAATGGGTGATTCGGCTTTTGGTTAAAAATATGTATAGTGGAACGCCGACTTCAGTTGGACTGACCTATCATTTTAAAAGAAGTTACTTCTTGCCTTTTGAAGACGGTTTTTATTATTTTACTATGCACCTTTTTATTAGTCTGTGGAATACCAACGGCTATATATACAAAAAAATAGACTAACAACACATAATTATCTAATTACTGGTCGTGCCTACAGTTCAATATCTTCTTTGATTTAAAATACGTCCTTCCAATATGGATACGACAAGCCAAGTTGATTAAGGTATGAAGAAAAACCGGGCAAGAGCATGTCGGACCATGTTCAGTGTAGGGTTCCGAAGCCGTTAAGTACTACTACAAACATAAAAATCAACAAGTAATAACTAATTTTCTATTTAAAGTCAATTGGTGCCGTCTTAGATGATTTTAGTAGGTATAAACACTTTAATCGCCTGTATCTCAAGAACCAATGATGTCTACTTAGTCGTGATAAAATTCGTTATATGCTCTTTCATTTAAGATATTTTCAGATATTTAGTATTTGTAGTTTTGGCTGTAGGGGGGGGGGGGGGAGATACTTGAATCTAACAAAAAATTGCGCTTTAAAGCTTAATATTTCATAAACGGATTAATTAATTGAAAAACTGTTTTCACAAATATTTTTGAAAGACCTATCCAACAACACTCCACACTATAGGGTAGACGCGAAAAAATAAATACATCCCCAAGTTACGTGTAGGGGAGTCCTAGTTTGACTACGGAACCCTAAAAAGAAGGAGAAAATCGTTAATTTCGTGCAAAACACAAAACAAAAAATAATAAAATGAAATACAGTAGAAAGTTGATTTAGGATAAAAACTTGAAACCTGGACCACCTAGTATTTTATTTATTTGTATTTGTTTAATTTTGATTGCACAGAAATACAAAATTTGGGTATAAAAGGTGAACTTAATGCCTAATGGCATTCTCTACCAGTTGACCTTTGGATAAATCATAAAATTGTTGTTGGCGGTGCAATATTGTACGAATGTAAAAAAATAAAAAACATACATTTTATACTTGCTACTAATTACTTATCTTATCACTTGCCTACTAATATTATTAATGTGTCGGTCTGTCGTCTGTATGTTACGCTGTCACGGCTGAACAACTGCATTTGACGACGATTTTCATGAAGTTTTGAGAGATTGCCTATCACAGATACAAGTTAGAATACTTTTTGTCTCACTCAAATTTGATTATACCTTGTTTAAGAGGAATGGTTCTACACAAACGAAGTCTAATTATAATAAAAAACACTTCAAAATATTGATATAAATAGGTAGATAGGCACAAGAATGAGCTGTTACATTGACTGACTCCCAAACGAAACAACAGTCATTAAATTTAACTGATGAGTTATATGACTAATAGAATAAACTCAGCGTCCAATTACGGTTAAGTATTTTTTTGCGTATCTATCACCTACCACCATACCAGTAAACATACACCTACACGTGCACGTGCGATCAATAAAAACCTTTATAACGATTACCTATCCACCTTGACGAATGATCTTTCGTCATCGACTTGAGATTAAGCATGAAAAAACACCAAGTCAAGATTAAGTCCTGTTTAGCGTCATAATTATGTACCTAATATTACTTGGCCAGTAGGGGATGTAGCACGTAGGCCTAACAAACGCTTTCTGGGGCCTTATCTTATCTTATAGACCGATGGGCCCTTTCGGATACACTTCGACCCCTTTAGGATCTTTTTGCAATTACCCTCTAACACACTCAGCTGTTCGAATGTGCAGGTTTCCTCACGATGTTTTACCTTCTCCGTAAGAGCATGGGTAATGTACTTAAGTTAGAAAAACTCATTGGTACATGGTGACCGTGGGGAATCGAACTCTGTACCTTGCGACCCCGAGTCGACCCCGTAAGCCACTAAGCCACCGACGCTCTTCTGGGGGCCTAGGCAACCAGTGAGTTTCGAAAATCGACAAAATGCGTAGGATTGACTTAAGCTGATGACAGATCGCATCGACCGCCTTATGTCAACTAGGTACATACATTTGCTGTGCTTACGTCTACCCTATGCTTTGTCAATTTCTGAAAATCGCTAACTTAGCGTTATGCATCTGAAATAGTCCCCCAGGACACTCGTAGGAATTATGCGGAGTTATGTACAGTCACCGTCAGATAAATCTAACCGGACAGCGAGCCCATAAACATATGTTGCAATGGATGTCCAATAAAGACTAACACGCGAAAAGGTCAGAAAAATGACCTGTAACACTTCGTTTCAATTATTTGCTTGGATAAAAATTCAAGAAGGTGTATCCGGGTACTTAGTTTACCACCTTAGCGGAGCTCCGCTAAAATACCACCAAGCCTCACCAAGATCGAATTCCGCACGACTACCCTACCGTTTAGAACCCAATCTCCGAACCTGCCCCCTGTTACACGAAGCTGACGGTGACGGTTTGGTGTGCATTGCGTAGCTCATCCAGAGCCCAGTAATGTTACCTCGTCGACTCTTCAATTTACATCAAATTGTCACCTGTGCCCTGTCAATCATCCTCAAATTGGTTTTGAAGCATGTGCAATAGACAGAATAGAACTCAGTATAATAACAGTGTGTCTTTTTCAGATATCAGAGGCCAGTTTCGTGACAAGCTTAGAAGAGGCGCCGTGCCGCGCCGACCAATGCACGCAAACCCCTCCGAGCGGCAAGGCCCGGCCCCGCACGCTCCAAAGGTACCACACGTCTGACCACATCTACGAGCGCACCCCGCACCGCAAGCCCCGGCACGACTTCCGTCCAAAGAGCCTAGGCCTCAGCGACTCGTACCCCTTCATAGGAAAACCACCGAGCTATGATAGCGGATACAATTCAAAGTAAGACAGCTTCCATAAGGCCGCATGTCACATTTGTCTGTCGTGTTGTGATGAGGCGCATCAGAACAGTATCGGTTTCATACATTTAATATCGTTGCGTTCACATTTTGATGCCGTGACTATAAAACCAATACCGTTCAGATGGGTGACAACACAACACTATAGACAAATGTGAATACGGCTTAACTTCTGTGACTAATAAGTACATGTGGTTGAGATACTTAATGGGGTTGAGCTTGACTAAGAAGTCGCAACGAAAAGGTCTCATGGTATTATACTATATTTGTTTAGGTAATTAATAAATGTAAACGAACTAAACCACATGACATGAGACATTGACTGTATAAACAGCCGATCAAAACTGTTTTCTCGACTTTTGACGTGTCAATTTGATATGCTGTGTGTGTGTGCTTTTATTGACTGACGAACAAAATCACATGATTTTTTGTTTACAAAACTGAACAAATGAAGTTCTTAAATCCTTGCTGAAATGCTGATCAAAAATTATTATCAGCGATGGAACATCGGTTTGTGTCGACAGCATCATGTTGCGTTGTTATAATTTTGCAGTATTGTGCGAATAATGTATCGTCCTAAATTAACCTGGGGTGCATACTTAATTAAAATGCTTAATTTATTATTATTATGCACGAGGCTTATACATCTGAAGTTAACGAAATGTAATTTAAAAACTTACCGATCGTGTCTTTTCTTGTTAACTTTGGCCGGTTTATCGCAACTGCGTGAGTAAAGCTAAATATTTAAATGAATTTAAAGAGCCTTCATTAACAAACCCAATTCAATTTATTTCTATAGTATGTATTTAAAGTACTTAACAATTTCGGATTACGGTAATGGACGTTAACGTGGTAACAGTCATAGTTAACCTTTAACTAAGTAGTCAATTCAACTAGTTAAATTACACAAGGAAGTTAAAACAATGAATCAATCAGTAAGACGAATGCTCGTAAAGTTTCTAACGCCTCATCAGAGTTAAATTAATCATAATTACAAAGTCGATTAGGTTACTTCAAATGTTGTAAACAATATTGTTAGGGATTTAAAAAATAAACGAAGTACAGGATATGACCAAATTCCGATTAAAATAATTAAATCCAGCATTGAGTACATAGTAGAACCTCTAACATATACAATCAATTTAACACTTGAAAGTGGAATCTTTCCAAACGATTTAAAAAAGGCACTAATTAAACCCCTACATAAAAAAGGTCCCAAACAAAATATGGATAATTATAGACCAATTGCCCTGTTGCCTAATTTCTCAAAAATCTTCGAAAAAGTTATAGCTAAACGGATTACATCTTTCTTAAATAAAAATAATACACTAAATTCTAATCAATTTGGATTTCAAAAAGGTAAAAATACAACTTCTGCAATATTCAAAATACTAAAGCAAAAATTATGGTTAGATATAAACAAGAAAAAAACAACTGTGGGGCTTTTTATCGATTTATCTAAGGCGTTTGACCGTGTCTCACACAGAATACTATTGAGACAGTTAGAACACATCGGGATTCGCGGAACAGTTTTAAAATTATTTCAGACATATCTTGCTCATAGGTCTCAAGCCACAATATTGGATTCATATGATAAAAGCACGAAAACGATCATAAGAGTACAGTCCGATTACGAAGAAATTCTACAAGGAGTACCGCAGGGAAGCATTCTGGGGCCCTTGCTGTTTCTGGTGTATATCAATGAGTTACCCCTAATAATTGACCACTTATGTGTTATGTTTGCTGATGATGCTACAATATTTATATCTGAAAACAAACTAAACGGTTCAAACATAGCGAATGAGATATATAAAACTTTGAACATTGTAATAAACTGGTTATCATCAATAAATTTGAAGGTTAATTTAGTAAAGACCAAAATTGTACAATTCATAAACTATAGACAAATACCAGAATCCATAAATGTAATTATTAATAATGAACAAGTCGAACAAGTAAAATATACAGACTTTTTAGGCGTAACTATTGATTGCAACTTAAATTGGAAGCCACATATTGATAAAATAAATAAGAGAATTTCTAAATCGTGTTGCGCAATATCAATTTTGTCTAAAGTAACGTCCATAGAAGTAGCAAAAAAGGCATATTATGGAATTGTTTATCCTCAATTAACGTATGGGGTAATATTCTGGGGTAATTCAGTAAATGTACAATCCACATTCATACTGCAAAAGAAATGCCTTCGAATTATTTACAAGCTTCGAAATATAGAATCATTAAGGACTGTTTTTAAAACTAACAAAATACTTACTCTGACATGTATTTATATTCTAGAAATTTGTTTATTTGTAAGAGAAAATAATGACTACTTTATAAAAAAGTGACCTTAAGCATAACCTAAGATCTCAATACAAAAATAATTTATCAAGTAACTGTTCTTCTTCTAGCTATATACTTAAAAAAAGCACTTATGTTACTGGAATCAGAATATTTAATCATTTGCCAGAATATATTAAGCCATTATATGGAATGGAATTTAAAAGAAAAATTAAGGAATGGTTACTTAGCAAAAGTTTTTATGATTTGAATGAATATTTCTCTTAACTTTGTATAACTATCTTGAAATGATTATATTGTACGTCCGAAATGGATAAACTGTTGGGACTATTGTAATGCATTCATGACATCTGATTATAATATAATGTACACAGTTTTGACAATAAATGATTATCTTATCTTATCTTATCTTATCTTGTTTTGGTTTCGCTTCAGATTCAAAGTGACCGTTACGGATAGTCCCACGATTTCGATAACGCCTCCACATAGTTTGGAATACATGTATGCGAAAGGGGGGGCGAGTCCTAACGGAAGTGCGACCCCCAACGGCATGGTGCCGAGCCGGTCGCAGGCCACCACGGTGCTCCTCAACCCTGGGTACCTCTCACCTTGCCAGTGCAACCAGTCAATGAAGGTCAGTACCCAATATTTAAGTCACCTGTGGCCCTAATATGACCGACGCCAGGTTATAAGATATGTGACACGCACTTAAGATTTAATGCATTTCCAAAAATTATGATACGTTCTGTGAGGGCAAATTGGCAATACTATTCTAATGTGTTTAAAAGTATTTGTATGAAAAGTTAATTTTTTTTACTGAAATTAATACGTACTTACGTTATGGTAACAAAAGGGAACTCCACATATAAACTTTTTTTTTTTAAATCGGGAATTAAGTGACACATAATTCTGGTTTATGTACGGGTGTTACAGAAAACTCACATAAAGTAAAGCGAAGCGAGGCGAGTCGCTAGTATAACAATTAACCCTTTTCTTGGCAAAATAAAAAAAAACCTGAGTTCAAACCTCTTCAGAATTTAAAACAGCATAAAAAATTGTTAACAAAGAAATATTAAATGTGATAGTTATGGTATGTAAATCTTATAAAATACATCGCCAAGAAAAGGGCATATTATTTCCGTAGGTAGCAATATATTGCAATATTTTTATAAATGTATCAAATAAACACTTACCGCCGTACACACATAAATTTTAGAGAAAATTTGTTCCTTTTTCAAACTTGTGTATGAAAAATCGTCACGGGGGCGTTGTCATACCTACGAGGGGCGGCTGAAAAGTTCTAAGCTTAAGGTGGAAAAAAACAATAAGTATAGAAAATTTTAGTTATTTTTATTTTTCAATGTCATCCCCCTCTAATTCGATGCATTTGTTACATTTGTTATAATATTGTTTTTATACCATCAAAAACTATTCTTTGCTTTGGCCTTGAAAATGCTCTTCTACTGTCGCCTTCCTTTCTTCATAACTTCAAAATCGCTTTCCTCTTAGGTCTTCCTTTAAATTACTGAACAGAAAATAGTCGCTAGGGGCTAAATGTGCACTATACGGAGGTTGGTTAATTTCTTCGAAGCCGATTTCCTTCAAAGCTAGTCTTGCAACACGCACTGTATGAACGGGAGCGTTATCTTGCAAAAACAAAACATCTTTACTGATTTTGCTCCTTCTTTTTTCAAGTAAGGCTTGACGCACTTGTCTCAATAGCTCAGAATAGTAAGTTGCATTTACTGTAGAGCCTTTTGCTAAGTAATCTTTTAAAAGAATTCCATCCGCGTCCCAAAACACCGTAGCCATTAGGTTAGAGACCGATCTTTGAACTTTAAAGTTCTTTGGTGGCCTTTCACCCTTTTTAATCCACTGCGTGGACAGTATGATCCTGAATGTAAGTCGGGTCTGTTTGACCCATGTTTCATCAACGGTTACTGTCCTAGAGCAAATTTCGTTAACACTATCTCCGCACAAGTCTAAAAACGCCTGAGAAGTTTCGACACGCCGCTCTTTGTCAAACGCCGTCAGCATGTTCGGTAAATATGTATGAAGGATTTCTCCAACCCGCTCCTTGCTAATGCCCAAGGCCTCAGCTAATTGATACATCTTAATGCTTCGACCCTCCAATACTATTTTTTTTACTTTAGCGACGTTTTGGTGGATCACTACCCATACTGGCTGTCCTGAGTCTTCGATCGACTCTCGTCCTTGTTTAAATAGGCTACTCCACTTTTTAACTGTATCATTGGAAGGCCCAGAGACACCAAGAGCAGCCATTTCTTAAAAATGCATTGAGGAGTTTTACTTTTCGTGAGGAACTTAATCAAAGCCCGGTGTTCGATTTTCGTAACACGTAATAATAATTTAGACATGATACTGTTAATCGTTAAATTACAATTGTAAGTGTCTTCCGTTATTTGTTCTTAAATAGTCTATCTAGTGGCCAGTACCATAATTACATACACAACCTCAAAATACCTTAGCCTTAGAACTTTTCATTCGCCCCTCGTAACGGTAGTTAACTGGGGTTTATCATGAAATGGGTAGCAATTCAGTTTTGGACGAGTATGAGTATCTGTCTATTTCTCTCAATGTAAACTGAACTGCATAACTATGTCATGGTTACTCCCCTGGGGGGTTATCATGAGCTAGCTTTGCAGTTCATTTTACGGTCAGCGAAAAGGACAGAGCTACGGCAGTTAATAGCTCTGTCATTTACGCTGACCGTAAACAGAACTGCAAAGCTAGCTCATGATAACCCCCCCGAACCAGGTTAGAAATCGTAGCCAATCCTTAAACCTGCACCAAATATGTCTCATTAATTAGATTTTTAAATACATTGATGACGTAAGTATCGTGTAAATCGTGTTACACTATGTGTGATTCAATCCCAGCAGTGAAACTTTAACGATTGTATTTGTTACTGTCTCCAAAGTACGATTATTACCTAACTCAACTATTCACCTACTTTACAAAACCACCAAAAGATTAATATCGTAACGACTTTGCCCTAAAATTCGGAGAGAACCTTTAAATGAGTTAATGGGATCTTAATGGTAAGATGATATTTGCAGCCATGATATATAGTTACAAGTAGGTATTATAAGGGGTTCGCGTCTTCCCGAACTAGCCTCGAAGATTGTCAATTGAATAACTATTCATCTTGACTTCGATGGAACATTATTCAATTATTGGTTATGTACCTACCTACTGTTTAGTAGGTATGTACCGTCGAGGGCCAATCAAGTTTGAGAGCTGCGGGCCTATTATGGTCGTTAAATCGATATGGATAAACGTGGTTAAAACCTTAGACGTTATTTATATAAAAGTTATTTAAATTTGAATTTTTAAGCTCCGGTGTGGTCGCTCTCCAATGCGTTACGCGACACTGACATTCGCAAACAACACACACACATAGGTGTAAAATAATGGCATATACATGCACGAAGAAGCAATAGAGATAAATTGATAGCTAAAATCTTTGCGTAAGTGAGACGGCAATATATCTCGCAATAACGACGTGAAAGATGATAGGAGTCTATGCAATCGTGTTACTCGCGTAAACTTTATATTACGCTATCACGCTCAAAACATGTTGACTGATCGGTGATGGCTGGACAACTGACTCGGATTAGGCGCTCAGCACCTATATTGAGGCGCTCAAGCCCGCGAGCCTGGTCACATAATGTTCCTCTTTTTGTTTTCATCTAAGGATCCATAATTACCCTCCAATTGAATTGGAGTCAGCGTTCACATTACGAATAAAACTAGTAATTTATTACTAATCAGTGATTCTGCAGCGAAATGTCAGTTTACTTAGCTACTGTACAAGATTATCATATGACATGTGCCCAGCAGACAGTGCGCTGCTAACAATGATCTTATGGGAGCATCTCCCACAAACACTCATAGGGGCGATGACGTCAATTCTATACACATCAAACAGCACTTCAGAGTGTTAATCTAAACTTACGTATTTCCAGAGTGTGAGCGAAGTTGCCCTAGCAATGCCGAACTCCCCCGGGTGGAACGCGGAGGAGCAGGCGAACGCCTGGCCCGGGGGCCTGTCGTGGCGACGGCTCCACATGTCCCGAGCGAAGCTGAAAGCGACTGCCACCACATCGGAACTGCTTTCAGGTACGGAGTGAACAGACACGTGGATTTAATACAGGATTCGTGGATTGAATATTTGCAGATGCTGTATTTCAGCACTGGCTGAACCAGTATTAGCTAAAGCTTGTTATGATGAGCTGTATAAGTTGTATTTTTGCTTTTGATGAAGGTGGTAGTCCGTGCAATTTGATGCAACAAATATCGTTTTTCAATCGTCGGCTGAGGAGCGAGCATAAATATATTTAGCAGCACTGCCTGGCCTGAGGACCTAGCCAAGATGCGTTCGCTAACTAGCGATTCTATTCGATTGGTTTTTCAACCAATCGCGTCACTGGTAGATCACGTGACTTTTGGATTAAAGACAAAACGAATCGAAAAGCTAGTTAGCGAACGCATCTTGGCTAGGGCATCTGGGCTTCTGTTGATAAGTCGCTAATGATATGAACGATGGTGTCGTAGGAATTCATCACGAGCTTCACGTCATGTCGCAAAGTCTCGCGAGTTGAGTCTTTTTTATTTTTTTTATATATTAACATTATAGTAGAACTCTAGGCTTTTATTATGGGTACTAGACAACGATAAACTTACTTTTATAAAGAAATGAATACTCTGCAGGAACAAATACTAGTGCTCATCAAACAAATATAACTCAGGACTAGTAGCTTTGAAGCCAGGGTAACTTACTTTTAGGTACCTATTTAAATGATTATCCAATCATGAGCCTACTGATCAGCAACCCAACTCTTCCCCGTTTTGCGTCACTTTACCCCAGTCGAATATGTATAGCAAAGTCGTTCTGCATTTCATCACCGTTTAATCCCATTATATAAACGTAATTCAAGTCACGAGTCGTAGTACAAAGGCGGTTCAGGGTTTATAGTCGCTTGCACTGACGTATGTTTTATCAATCAGGTACGGGGAACCACTTGAGTCGTGATGAACTGATCGTATTTTTCTTCGAACAGTTGCAGGTTTTCCTAATGGTGAGATGGTTTCGAGGATCTGAATACTCTTCATAAAAGGATAATTTATTTAAATATTTATTGCGCAAAATTAGAATAGTGTACAAAGGGCGGACTTAATGCAAGCATTCTCTACCAGTCAACCTTAAGGTGAAACAGAAAAAAATATAAAGTAGGTAATTATTGATGACAAGCCCATCATTGTTAACCTCTGCGTGCTATCATTAGAATTATAGCATACTTACTCTTAACAACGGCAAGATGCGGAAACTGATTCCTTAATGAACAAAAACTATGATTGAAAACTCACTTTTTAACCATAGGGACAGTTTTTTTTAATCCAGACACTGCAATCCCTTTACGCTGAGCTGAAAAATATATTATAATATTATCTTTTCTTGCACAGATAGGCTCTTTCGGATGTTCACTTCGTGTACCTACTTCGGCCCTCCAGCATCTTTTATGCAATTACCTACACACTCAGCTGATCGAACATGCTGGTTCCTTTACGTTGTTTTCCTTCACCGTTATAATTTCGGGTAATGTTATTGAGTTAGAAAATATCATAGTACATGGCCACCACTAGGGTTCAAACTTAAACTAAACCTTACGATCACGAGTCGACTTCCTAAACCACTAAAGGTCACTTGTACAGCACGTTGGCAGCGTAATATAAAAAACCGGTCAAGCGCGAGAACGGACAGACAGACAGCGTAGGCTTTAGTAATGGCCCGTTTGTCATCCTTAGGAAACGGAACACTAAAAACATCTTGTTCAATCTTCTCCCTTCCTTACAGGATTCGCAATGGTAGCCATGGTGGAACTCCAGATAAACGAACCAACGAACGTTCCCGAATGGTTGTTCGTGATGTTCGCAGTGTGCACCACGGTGCTGGTGGCAGTCCACATATTCGCGCTGATGATATCTACGTACCTCCTGCCTCACATTGACGCCGTCAGCAAAATGGAGTCCCCCGGGAGCCCTGCTAGGGCGCTTCGGGAATCGCCGCATGAGAGGATGAGGGGCTTCATTGAGCTGGCGTGGGCGTTTAGTACAGTGCTAGGTATGTTAGCTTATTATATTTAACATGGTCCTAAAACGAATACTCTGTTTTCCGGGTCTGGATGATCTTTTATGTCATTACCAGGGCTCATTTTTCATCGCACGGTAAGATGAAAGAAATTTCTGGAGTCGATATTAAAATTGAAACTTTAGTAATATTTATACTCATACTCACTCATGTTCTAAGTTTCGTCTTTTATATTTCTCATGCTGTAACTACATATTTCAACTTAATTACGTATCTACTTTTACAGACTATATTGTTGCGATAGACCTTTATCAACCTGGCAGCCGCTTTTTCAAGATTAATTTATTTACCTTATCAAGATTTTGAAACACTAATTCTTGTAGCTACATGCTCTATGGATATTACAAACTATATAGGAGCTTACTTAATGTTCATATTATTTATTATTATTTAGTCCTTAATATAATAAACATGGCGTGGTATTTAACATTTTTATTTAATGTGTACCTATCTTTTAGTGTTATTTAAATGAGTGAGTATGAGTATGAATATAACTAAAGTTTCAACTTTAATATTGACTCCATCATTTTCTTTTATCTTACGTACCGAGCGATGAAAAATCCGAGCCCTGTTCATTACCACCCTGTACATGTTCAAATTGATTCCTTGATTATAAATAAATTTAATTTAATAAATTTATTTTTTATTTATTACCATAATAAATAAATTTCAATATACGTAACGGTTCATAATACATAATTGTCATAATATATAATAGTTTTATTTCTGAAACCGTAAGCTATTCAGGATTTTTTCAAAGGCCGTTGTTTAGAACCCTTTAGGTTAGGTTAGGTTTGTATTATAACAATTCTAAAAGAACCAGTTACAGAAAAATAACCATTATGTATTATGCATTATGTTATGAACTATTATTTATCTTGAACTTTATTTATTATCATACGTACCTACCCCTTGATTATATCTGATTCATTCAAATTGTTTACGATGTTTTCGGTTTTAATATTTTACCACTGATGACGCTGAAGTACCTAGTGTTAGTTCACAAATAGATCGATCACGAAAAAAGTCAATCAAAATGTATGTTGTCGAAGTCCCGCGTAAAAACTACTTAGATACTTACTATTACAACTACGTCCACCCACTGCGCGAATCCAAAAGAAGGGTGGGAAGGGTGTCTGCTGAATGTTGTTGACTGATTTATTTAAATCCTCTTCCTACACCAGGCAACTACAATGCCTAATTAAACGAGTTATTTTTCATAAAATGTTATACAATGTAGGCAAGTACGAGTATATAAGAGGTGGTGGTAGGTATAATGTGTGCACGCAATCACCTCTATTATAAGTACCTACGAACGACTGAGGTGTTCAACTAAATAGATAAATGCCGGAAGTCGACACCTAACTGCCATAAAAACATGGGTAAACGGTCACGACGTTTTTCTTTAAAATTTGCTCACCTGGGATATTTTTACGCTATATTGCGTTTTTTATGAGAACGTTGTTGTTTACGGCCCTATAAGATCCAAAAACTAGTTTTCCTTCCTACAGTACGGTAACGAACGTGAATTTAGCACCCAATTAAAAAAACTGCTTGAATTCGTCAATGTGATTACTGATTAAAGATGCCAAGCCATTTGTAGCCTAGGTATAGGAAACTCAACCTTATTGCTGTAGAATGTCACATTGAATTTGGACCAAGGGCGGGTCACAAAAAAAACCATAGTAAGTACTAGGCAGATGCTAAGGCTAAAGTTTCTGAATATAATGTTGACAGCAGTAACAGTATATTTTGCATCAAGGGAAGTAAGAAAGGGATAACTAACGAGAGTATTAGTTAACCTCTTGAGACCCACCATACTAAAATCCGGTAGATTTTTGTTAGTAGGAATTTGAATCTACCAGCAAGGAAATAAAGTTCAATTACCTTTGCACTTAAATGACATTTCCAATTTTGAAACAAATAAAAATGAACTTTATACTCCTTGAAGTAAGGTTTAAATTGAATTGCCTAAATTATGTACTTTCTATAGGACACCGGGTCTCACGAGGCTAGATGACTCGAGTTTGTTATCCCCTTACTGCCCGTGATACAGATACACACAATGTTTTTCATCACATTTGCAAGGAAACAAAAAAATATACTATCTAATTATATTTCTAGTCTTGTATTATGTTGAAATCCGGAAAAATAAGTAAAAAGAAAAAAAACTTTTGAGCACAGACGAGGGGTTAAAGAAAATAACAATACGAAAATGAATGGCACTCGACTCGCTAAAAAAGGTTGTGAACATGTCAACTTTTTTCAATTTAGTCTTCCACAGATAATGTTAAGAACTGCCATTAGTTTTCAAACTTGACAGGCCATACTGCCAGCCCCCCATTTCACCATCTGAACAATGACATGTGACAGGTGACGAATTCGGTATACATTGTAAAGTTAACACGCTGATACATGACTGGGTTTCATATAAGCTGCGCCATGTACACTGAAATGTCAACTATCACCTGTCATAGTCAGGATGGTGAAATAGGGGTAGATTGTAACGATTATCAAAAATAAATTTAATGAAAATATAAGTTTTATATACAATCAAATTGGTTTGTAGCAAAGTTTTGAAAATAGGAAATTAACCTTTGCTTTTTTTAAACCTCCATAGTCTGAAATGGCGTACGATAGTGGGTTCTATATTTAAAAACTAAACTGAAAACTCCCTCGTCGTTATAAAAATCCATAACTTCCCCGGGAGGTAAATCGGCTATAACTGCTCTATACGCCTTCGTGTAATAACACCCATTCCGAGCAAGTGTGATGAAAAACAAATGCTTAACTTGTTTGTTGCGTGAGAAGGAATAGTAATAGCAGCATTGTTTAAAAACATTGTTAAACATCAATATTCAGAAACTTCACGGATGTGCAATGTGTCAATGGGATTAGGTAGGTACTAGGTAGATAAGAGTTACCTACTATATCTCTGCCCTCATAAGCCAATAGGCAGTATCTCAAATTCAATAGCTAAAGCAGGTTCAATCCTATACCGTTAGTAAAAAAGTTGCACTTGCTACAGGAGCTATGTCTGAGATACTGCCATTTGTCTTAGCATTATTTACAATACAACTAAGTACTAATACTTACCTACCTAAATGCAGTTAAAATGCGCTCTTTGCGTAGTATGTGTAGGTATGTGTGGTGTGAAATTGATTGATAGAGTAAGAAATGACAAGATCAGAGAGAAATGTGTACTTAAAGATGTAGTGACTAAGATTGAAAAGGGCATGCTTCGATGGTTTAGTCATTTGGAAAGAATGGATGAAAGAAGATTGACGAAAGAGATTTATAGTGCGAAAGTGAGTGGAAGGGTCGGAAGGGGCCGCCCTAGGCGTACTTTTTCGAATCAAATCGGAGAAGTTCTGCAAAGTGCATGACTCGATGCATGATTGTGGAAGTAGCGAAAGAGATTTCTCAGGATCGTAGCAGGTGGAAAGAGTGCCTACCCCTCTGAGAAACAGGCGTGATTTAATGTATGTAGTATGTATGTACTTACCTACCTACTTCAATAGTGATAATCCTATCCTACTATAATACTAAAATGCGAAAGTTTGTGTGTGTGTGTGTGTGTGTTAGTTTGTTTCTATTTCACGCTGCAACGGCTGGACGGATTTAGATAAAATTAGGAATGGAGATAGCTTATACTCCTGATTAACACATTATGCTACTTTTTACGGACGAAAGTTCCCGAGGGAATAACGATAGTCGAAATCTACGTGGAAGAAAAGGCTAGTGATTTATAAACAGTGTTGTGGGTAATGTTTAAAATTAAATCTGAATTCCTTATTCATTGTATTCCCCTAAAATTTAAGTAAAATTTAACATGTACAGTCAAAACAATTGATTTCTGGGAATTATGGACTGGGCGTTTTCCAAAAAAAGTGTAAATGTACACTTTTAAAATTCCATAATTCCCAAGGAGAAAGTTAAGAAAATTTAACTTTTCCATTTCGTGACGAAATGGAAAAGTTAAATTTTCTTAACTTTCTCCTTAACGATGTACACTTTTTTTGGAAAACGCCCCTATACCTACAAAGAAAAGTAAATAGTAGGGGACATAATAATAAAATTTGTTGATCTAAAGCGGATGCAGACCATGAAGAACGGCTTCACTATTTTAGGCTAGATTAATATCTATGCCTTATTGAAATGAAATTGCAAACCTGAATCCGCCTTTATGTGGTCGATACAATCGACAAAAGAAGTCAAAATTTAACGTCCGGTTTATATGTATTTCCAGGTCTATTTTTGTTCCTTGTGGAGATCGCTATATTGTGCTGGGTCAAGTTCTGGGACTATTCCTTTGCCGCTGCCACAGCAGCTACCGTCATTGTGATACCAGGTAATTAATACATTTATTGAGTTAAAAGTCCTTAACACAAGTAATTAACTGCGTGCTGGAAACAAAATACTGTCGACCAAGAAACATACTTAGCAATACCTACTCACCTACTAAAAATAGGGTTACATTTGAGGTGGTAAAGGAAGTGTTGTCACTGTAAACTTGTGGTTTTGTATAAAAATGGTAGGTAAATGTTGACAATTCAACATGTCTCTGTAACTACTACTACAGTAAAACGGGGTAAATAGGGACTAAGGTGTAAATAGGGACACAACCAAAAATAACTTGTTACAAATAAGATCAAGTGTTACATAAAAATTACGAAATGTTCCATTGAAAATTATTCAAGTCTTATAATTAGTAACTTAGTTTCATTTTACGTTGTGTCCCTATTTACCCCTTACTCCCTATATACCCCGTTTTACGGTACTATAACTGGAAATTCCTACTTACCTTCTTTAAAAAAATAGCTTGGCAAAATTGAATTTGAGAACAATATTCAGAAATTTCTAGCCAAAAACTGAATCATGATTCCAGTTTCACTCCGAAAGCGTCCCCTTTTCATCTAAACCTTTTTTTTGCAAATCCATACCTCATTTTCACTTTCTCAAGTATCGCGTTGATATTCTAAACATACCTTATTGTTCCAGTGTTAATTGTGTTCGTGGCGTTCGCCATCCACTTCTACCACTCCCTGGTGGTCCAGAAGTGCGAGAGCTCCGTGCAGGACATCGAACAGCTGGAAACCATGAAACGGGAACTCGACACGGCCACTGTTAAAGTTAACATGTTTTAAACCGAGCACAAACTTAGAACTAACTTACTGTATTCTCACTGTGGGGTTCAGGGGGATAGGCTCAAAGACATGAACCTTTAAACCTAGGATAACCCTAGATAATGGTAGTATGGCTTAGCCTGAGATGTTGCATTTGAAGGAAACGGACCCCTCTTCCCGCCGCCTTTTTGCAATCCTAGGTACGACTCTGTTTCAGTGGTCCCTCATTCCTAAGGATCATCAACACTGGTTGATTTTGTAGCCTTGCTCTGCCTGATTGATTGCTCTCACCGTTTGATGAGAATGCCTTAGCAGGTGGCGTTATTATCTTGATCAGACACCGTCTGTTTGGTGTTTGGTTTGGTGCAAAGTAGGCTAGCATAACTCGATTTTCCTTGTCCTTGACTAGGTAATTAGATAAAGACGTACTTCCCCTTAGACGATTCTAAGTTTTGGCTAAAAGCTAACTCAAAATGGCTTTCTTATATAGAAGGTAGAACATCGCGCGCCGCTCGATATCTAAACTTTGGTGCTACCTAGTGAAGCCAATGCGAACAGCGAGTACACACTAGTTAACTGTTATTGTAACCGTTGCAAATACGGTAACAAAGTAAGTACAAGTGAAGAACAGGCTCGTAGACCTCGTATGTACGAATGACACGAAAGAATAGTACTTATCAGTTTTGGCTCGCTAGTGCTAACATATGTATTTTAAACTCACTATTTCGTAAACATTTAATAAAAATATCTGATTTGAGTATTTTTATGAAAACCTTTATTCTGTAGTGCTGCTGGCAGCTTTAAATTACTTTTGTCATTATAGCCGACTCAAAGCTAAACTATTTTTTTTGAGTTATATTTAGACATGTTGAAAATGTATTTTAATTCATTGTGATGAACTCGTGAATAATTATGTGTTCAAGACCGCGGAGTTTTATTTCACACTCGATTCTACAAAACGTGTCTGATTTATACATAAAGTGCCAAAAAACTAGTTAAAAAAATAATATGTCAGTCGCAAGTGCCGCTACACACTAAATCTCTCTCTAAATCTCTTATGCTCAAGCTTTTCGTTGTTTTTTTTTTATATTAATAGGGGATTCAATTCGCCGATATTCACTCAGTCAATCACACTTCGACTAATCAGAAGCTGAGATATAATATTATCTTAACTTCGAAGTATTAGACTAATCAGAAGCGGAGATATAATAATACTATCTTAACTTGGAAGTATTATCGAACGATTGATCTTTTAACTAAGAAGTTAATAAATATACCTATTGTGATTGTGAATCTCCCTACGTCACACCTTTAGCGACGTCGGATTAATAAATTCAATGCCAAACTTCGTGATGTCCATACAAAATGGAACCTACTATTCAGTGTCAAATATATTATAGCCATGCTAAGTTAACGGTGCCAGTCTTCCATTAGTTTAAATAATTACCTATTCACGAACCGTACAAACGGCCAAGACTGTTACAGCGGATAATTGTACTTATACCTAAATAATATATTATTTCTAGTTACCTCAAAATACGAAATTTTCTTAATTCTGTCTCTTTTAATCCATTATGTTGCACCTGAAGAGCGAGAGATATCATAACAAAATTTCACGTTTTGTCGTAAGCCTGATACTATCTCAGTATATTTATCTCATTCTATAAAAAAATATTAGACCGAGACCAAATATACATCGTTGCTATATTCTAATTAGGCAGCTGTGTTTTATATAATATAAATAACGAAGTAACTTTAATTTAATATTAATAATAAATTAAATGTTGATCTGTCAATCAGTATTCCGCAGCTTGATAAGATTTTTAAATGTACTTACTTTAAGAGAAACCACTCAAAATTAATGATATTGTGAACAATAAAATTATTTTCATTACATTGCTTTTGTTTTCTATCCGCAAAATACAATTTAAAACAAGGTGCCAAAGTTATTCTGGGCGCGAGTACGTAAGATGAATAGAAATGATTCGCAGGGTAAATAAAATAAGTCATAACTTGTTATCAATAAGGACAAGTATTTAATTTACAAGTCTATTGGAAAACTACGTTAAAATCTCGGTCTTACAGTAAAGTTAGTAGAATATGCTTTATTTTAAGCTGTTTTTCTATTTTCCCCGCGAATCTCTATTCACTCCATTTTACCCGTTTAGGATTTTGATCAAAACCACCGTTTTTAAAACTTAGGTACATTTATTTACACACTAAAATTAAATCAAATCAGACTCGCCATAACACTCACTGCATTACTGCTCAATTCTTAATACAATCAATGACTTCACAGTAATCACTTTAGACATCAATATTACAGACAGACAATCTATATAATTATACACTTATTTACTATAATAAATGGGACTCGCCACTTTTATCGACGCTGAAACCGCAATTTTATGTAGCTGAACGTACATCAAGGTAGCTACCGCGAAGCCCTAAATTCTGATTTCCCACTCCCCTTTGACTCGTCATTTATATAAGCATGTATAGTCGACAGTATGACAATGTAATAAGGTGAAAAAGTGCATACATCTCTTTGTAGTTGACTACACCAGTTGAGAGAGATGTTTTTTTCATGCCACAGGCAAAACCGAGCACATAGGCCACTATCGTGACCAAGTGAGATCTGACAAGTCTACAATCTATAACCTTAAATAATGCAATCCTAAGTGTAGTAGGTATTATCACCGAAGGTAGAGAACCTACCCTTACCATGAGTTACAGTGACTCGTACTCGCTACAGAGTCGAATGCTTTGCTCCTCTCACTCTATTACAAATATAACAATACTGTGAGAGACAGAGCATTCGACTCGCTAGCAAATAGTAACTCATGGTAAGGGCACTGTTGTCTACTGTATAAGGATTTAATGATTTTGTTTTTCTTTGATTATTTTTTGCATGGCGTTTAAAGTGTATTTGTATTGTCACTTTAACGTTTTTAAAAGTAGGACCAAGCGCCGAGGACCACACCTGCCTGGCGTTTTCTGCGCGCAATTTTGTCGATTAGTTCTAGAAGGTTCCCAAAGGGAGCCATACCCTAGTGGACTTGAGGTCATGAAGAGGGGCGGTGGAGGGGTTAGAGAGCACGGGGAGGCTAAGTATTAGGAGAGTTAGTAGCTGTTACAAATTTGGTGAGCAAAAAATAGATTCCAGACAAAGATATCATGCAATTCAGTGTCGATAAATGTAGCCAGACCTTAACAACATCGATTGCACTACATGTTAAAAGCGAAGGCATAATACGTCACAACATAATCACAATGCAATGTAATAAATCTAAGTAGTAATCTGTGAGTAGCGATATAAACTGTATAATTGTACCTCGACCACGAACTTTTTTCTTCGACCAAGTAACGTTAGCGCAAAGAAATCAAGAGTATATACAGGGTGTCCCAGGAAGTAGTGTCAAGCGGAAGTCCAGAGGTAGTGCACCTCAAGAGGCATCTGAATCACCCCCATGTATGTTCAGCGATTTTTCGTAGTTTCGGAGTTATTGATCATTTTAATCGGAATTATTGTAATTTTTCCTTATGTCCATGTTTCGAAAGACCCTTAATTTCATGTATTAATTCATATTTTTTTCACTTTTTTCTTGCATGGTTAGAATCACTATGAACTAAGGAAGTTTTTAAAGCTACATGCCAAGTTTTTTCATGACAACTTTTTGAGTAAACTCACTAAGTTACTTTTTCCATACTAAGAAATCCCCGTGTTTGTTTTTCACGTAGTATGGAAAAACAAACTTTGTGCGTTTACTCAAAAAGTTGTTATGAAAAAAAACTGGGTATGTAGCTTTAAAAACTTCCTTAGTTCATAGTGATTCTAACCATGCAAGAAAAAACGAAAAAAAAATTGAAATAATACATGAACTTAGGGGTTTTTCGAAACATGGACATAAGGAAAAATTACAATAATTCCGATTAAAATGATCAATATCTCCAAAACTACGAAAAATCGCGGAACATACATGGGGGTGATTCAGATGCCCCTTGAGGTGCACTACCTCTGGACTTCCGCTTGACACTACTTCCTGGGACACCCTGTATAAAGGAGCGTCCTTACTGAGAGCATTCGCGTGTAATAAGCATACGGCGTCGAATATTTAAGTGGTGTGAACCACAGTATCAACTCGGCTCAACGTCCACGCCACTCGAGTATTACACGCGAATGCCCTCAGCGCAGCGGGGGCGCTCCTTATGACGATTGGAATCAGCGCCCCGCGTATTTTGGTATAAAAATTTCAGCAAGTTGACATTGACATTAACTTCGTCATCGAGTAGTACAAGTTCTCGACTAAAATAATAGTACACGTTTTCAAATATTACAGCCGATCCAAAATGCTACAGCTACTATTTAGTGACAAATAAATGCAATTATTCTTCTTTGCCGTAAATTAACTATCCAGGCCCGTTTTGCAAGTGGCAAGTTTCGATTATTGACTAATCTGAATAATAGTTTTGTGCTTTGAGCGTTTTTAGCGTCACTGCTGCGCTCGCAAAGTACCTTTTAATATTATATGTATGTATTTATATGGATTCACTAACGGCCGAACCCTATATTCAAACCGCGGACAGATAGCCTTACTTCGGATTAAAATTTGACACATTTTGTATGGACAAATGTCAAATTTCTATCCGCAGTAAGCCTTATCTATCCGCGGTTTGAATATAGGGTTCGGCCGTTAGAGCGAATACATCAGGCGGTTTAGTTGCACAGCAACAGTGCAAGCTGTCAAATAAACATAATATAAATAGAAAAGTGTCGTCTCCGGCCTTTAATTTTTTAGGAGTTTCTGTTACTTATTCCCTCTCAGGAGCTAGGATGGCGTTGCTGCGCGTCCGTCGATACACCTTTCGCACGCCATTGGCAGCTAAAAACCATAGCTAATGTCAACCTTCCTCAGAGACACTTAGTTCTATTTTACACTGTCAACCATGACGGCTATAGCCGTCAACGGCGTTCAAAAGGTCACGCAACCAACCGCGGCGACGGCGCGGCCCCGACTAAACCGGCTCGGTCCGCCCTGTTTAGTTTGCTTGTGGTGGCTCGCGGTGTCGGGACTGATCGCGATATGCATGAAAGGTGTTGGTGAGTGAACGCCTTTAGTTCGTTAGTATTTTTAGATAAAAACCATTATGACTGGCAACTCCGAAAAGTGGTGATTATCTACCTTTTGACGGGAATAGGAGTTTATAAAGTTGGAGGATGGCGGAGATTTGAGTAATAAGAGATGATAAGGATAGGTCAGAGGATGATGATATTGAGATGGTAAGATGGGTCGTCGTTTGTGAAGTGTGAGTAATTATTCTGT
This sequence comes from Acleris holmiana, assembly GCA_949316455.1. Taxonomy (NCBI): domain Eukaryota; kingdom Metazoa; phylum Arthropoda; class Insecta; order Lepidoptera; family Tortricidae; genus Acleris; species Acleris holmiana. Next base: position 8,235,044 of record OX438783.1, read on the forward strand.
GCGCTGGTAAGTGCTTATAAAATATAATATTGACAATGTAAAGAGATGGCAAAAGATTATTGCTCTCTCAGAGGCTTAGGTTAATCTGTAGGGGAGTGAGGAGGATCAACAAGAGGCCTTTGGGTCCCGCCCTTGGGCACCGTAATAAGGGAGGACGTGCTCTCGGACTGGACGCTCTGTGGCACTGAACGTGGAACCCAAGGAGTTAACGTTAACGGTAAATGAACGCGAAGCAGATTTATATTACTTTCTCCCTAGATTATTATGCATATGATCTTGTCGCTCCATTATTATGATAATGTTATTTGAACCTAAGGCAAGATACAGCCGAGACATGTATGATGATGGAAAACGTGGCGACTGGTGTTTGTTTGGTCTTTAGTCGCGCGACTAAACAGTGCGACTGCTGTTTATCCGCGCGACTAAACCGCCTAATGTAATAGCGCTCTAAAATTTCATCTTTATGCAATTTTGAATAAAAAACATCCAAATATCAAGTCTTTCAAATTCAATAGCACTCCTTTCGTTTATACAAATTACATCATATTAAAATCTATACTATTATTCTACAAACAGGAAGATTTAAGCATAAATGGTTATAAAAAGTTCTGTTTTATATAAACACTGAAACACAGTAAATTACTTATTTTTTAATGTATTTACTTTAACCTTAGATTATTAAAAAGAAAAGTTTTTAGAAAAACTTGTTTAGAGATGGTGGTTTGTAAGAAAGACAAGAAGTCTAATCAAAAGACTAAAACTAGTTCACCAAAAAAAGGTTTAGTCTAGTAACCAATAATAACAATAAAATATTGTTGCTGAACACTATGTTGGATAAGATATTTTTGCTTGCAACTCTACATTGATGCTTGAGAGTTAAGGCCAAATCGTATTTGTTTCTTGAGAGAGAGAGAGAGGGGAACATAATACCCACCTCAACTTTTGCACCCTTGCCATTATAAATTGGATCATTACAGATCAATTAATTTGTCAACTTTTTCTAATAAAGTGGCAATAAAAGTGGTGGGACGTGTGAGAGGTAACAGGAGGGAATATCCCATAGGGTGTGCTCTCACAGCGAAATAAAATGATGAAAAAGTATGTATTTGGCACCTATCTTCTTGGTGGGTTTTTTGATATGACTAAATAGTCTTACCATTTTTTTTGAGAAATACTCTTAACTTCGTAGGGCCTACAGGTGAACTAGTAAAAAGACAAAAAATAAAATACTAGTCAACAAACAATGAAACAAATAAAATGGCACGCAAAACAAGCAAATTATTAAAAATGTTCCCACCTATTCTGAAGTAAAAGCTAACACTTTCGTAATCCTTATTAATAGTTGCCATTGACTCCAGCAATACATAATTCTAAAATTATCTAAGATTTTTTCCAAAGAACTGATACCTGCTTAACCACAACTTAGCTGTGCGAGTCATGATTTGTACAGTTGAGACTTAACATAATGTAGATTCACATCTCAATATCCATTCCCATGTCCGGTACAAGTACCCCGGTACGTTTATTTGGTTTATCTTCGTCATCTTTGTCACTTTTCTCATTTATTTTATCTGCTACATTCTCCTTGGGCTGCCATACTACTAGTGACATGCAAGGTTTTTCTAACCTGTGACAAAAAATCACAAATATTAAAAATATATATAAAACTTTAATTTAGGGCCTTTTCTCGGAATAATATTGTAAAACAACAGCAACTGGGAAGACTAAATGGGAAGGTCCAAAAAGTTGGGCACACTAACTAAATTAATAAAGTTTTCAATGAAGCTTTTCCATTGTGCAACAAAAATTAACCATATAAATGTAAGGATACTTTTCATCACACGATGGAACTTCTTTCGCCTTCATTGTTTGTATAGATACCTGCACTTAACTATGTCATACACCCTATAAATTGAGTATTCATTTGTACAATAAAAAGCTACTCTTCGCTTTCAAGACAATACTTTAGTTTATTAGAGAACAATAATAGTAATCAGGGCACCACTGGACACTCCGTGCAGACTTAAACAATTGAACTTACCTTTCAAGAAGGCTAGGAGGTATCAACGGCTCATCCCGAAGCTTTCTGATCTCATCAGAAAGCACAATAGTGTGCCCTTTCAGTTTGTCCTTCATGCTCCCCTCCGGTGTGGCTTCCACATTCATGTTAACGTCCATGTCATCTATAGCCAAATGGTGTGTTGTGTAGTCCGAAGACAAGTGCAGTCCGTTCAGGTGAGCAGCCATTTTGTCTTCTGTAATATGAATCTTGGCGGGACTGAAATAAATAGTAAGATGTGAATACATTGCAAATTCAAAAACCCAAACATGGTTTCAAATGGTATTTTTTGCTCAGGACCCCAGATTCAGCTTGTTCAGTTTTTTCTAATCTTATCTTACACTTTGACCACCTTTGGATACACTTTGACCCCTTTGGGATTTTTTGTGTTATTACCCTCTTACACACTCAGCTGTTGGAATATGCAGGTCTCTTTACAATGTTTTTCCTTCACCATAATCAGCATAGCATCTGGTAATGTACTTAAGTTAGAAAACCTCATTGGTACATGGTGATATCTTATTATCACGAGTCATCCCCTTTGTTCAGTTTTACTAATATAACAGTAAAAAATTAAAATCAATAGCTTTTTCTAATACAAAGGCATTCACAACCACAATGTTATAGATTCAGAAGCAGAAGCAATGCATTCCAGGAAATCAGAGACGACAAAAGGCCAGAGGCTAAAAATGTTAGTGACACAAGATTATCATTAAAGAACAGAATTTTTGAAATAATGATAAAATTAAAATAAATACTAGTAACTTTCACTTACATCCGCGGTTCGGGTTCCAGACTCTTCCGCTTACAATGCATTTTATTAGTGAACCTAGATTGTGGAGGAACTTGTGCGTTGAACTGCACTAACTGCGGCGGTGTGCGGGAACTCCAAGGCAAACCTTGGATGTTCCACGGAGCCCCTGAAGGCGTCGGCATGATATGCGCCTCATAAGGAGATTCGTCGTTTTCCCCGTAATTACAGTACGAAATATAATCCATTTTATGCCGCAACAACTAACACTATGAAGTTATTCACCAGCAGAATGAAAAAAAGCAACTTCTTCCAAATATTGGCAAACTTTCACACCTTTTACGGTAGTTCGTTCACAAAATTCACAACAAACTCTTTTGACATTTGGTAAACCATAACCTTTTTTTGTTGTTGTAGAATTTTCTTGAACGTTCTGTGCTGGTCTGTGGGTGGAGGGAGTGCCTCAAAGAAATATTTTACAATAGACGAGCAATTTTCGAAAGGAATTTTAGGGTTTTTTTTTATCAATTATAACAGTGTCACCCGTTCAAACGTCTATTGAATAAAAAGATTTTGTATTAAAATATTCAACAATAAAACATATTTAGATTGCCACATTTTGTATTTATTTTTGTCTGCAGTAACAATTTGAAACTGTCAAACTAATTTTGACATTGGCCGCTTGCTGTCGCAATTGTCGCATCGCATTCGTCCTATTTGGGCCTTTCACTTATCCAAATCGAGGTTTAAATTTGTTTTCGTACGTTTAAGTCGGGCTTGTGTTATTCTCGTCACTTGTTTTTTGCGTGCGCTAAACAGTATAATGATTTATTTTAAGTAAAGCGCGCCAGATCTGTCGCAAAATGGGTTTAGATTTCGACGTCCTAGAGTTTTGCAAAAAACTGCGTCAAAACCGGCCTCCGCCTTACCAGTGTCCCTTGGAAAAATGCGATAAAGTGTATAAGAGTTTGTGCGGACTACAGTACCACCTAGTAAACTACGATCATGACAACCCAACTCCCGCTACACCCACAGTGGCAAACCATCGTAAGAAGGGTAGATTGAGTAGGGCCCCGGTCCCAACAGGTGATATCGCCCTGCAAAGCCCTCCTAAAGAAGCTCTAACATTCGCTGAAGCGCAGAAAGTGGTCCAGTTTGAAATAGATGGCAAAATCAGTAGAATACCTATTGACCAACCTTTGCCAGTGATGTCTCTTGAAGAATGGGAGAAAAAGAATGCCGAGTTAGAGAAACCCCTATCATTCGTAGAGCCGCTGCCTGAACCGCATGTTAAACTACCAGAGGCTAGCTTTAAGGTACCTAGTTTTAAAACCAACAAGTTGGTATTGTAATGACTAGTTAACTATATTTTAATTTAAATAATGTATTCTCAGCTCATCGAAGATTATAATGAGAGGGTCTGTGATGCTCCACCCCGGCCAAACGCCTACATTCGTTTTATTGAAAAGTCTGCAGAGGAACTGGATGGAGAAGTAGAATATGATGTTGATGAGGAAGACACAGCTTGGCTTGCCATCATCAACAAGATGAGAGCAAAGCAAGGCCTACCACCTGTGTCTGTAGACACACTGGAGCTGCTAATGGATAGATTGGAGAAGGAGTCTTATTTCCAAGTAATGTTTTTTATCATTGCCATTCTAGCACATTTGTGTATCCCACTGCTGAGGCTAAGGCTTTTCCATGATTTTTTATGAAGTTAGGCTAGCTTCATTTTCATTTCATTGTCAACCTTTTGAACGCCTTACGTGAAATACAAATGCGTCAAAAATGTATTAAAAAATACACAAAATTTAACTTAATCCTTAAATAAATAAAAATAAAAAAGCCTTTTAATTTCTGGGTAGACAAGTAGAGAAACTTACAAACTAATCTTAAGTAATATAGTTAGCTAAAGGTATAATTTAACAGTTAATAATTAATATGTATGTCCACACCGGAACCCTCTATGAGGTAAAGGCCTCTTCCAGAGTCTTCCATAATCTTCTATCTTGGGCCCTCCATAACCAATTCTTTCCTTAAGGAAGTACATCTCTTTTAAACTGTACCTATGACCTATACAATGGTAGGTACGACAGCTCATGACCACTTTAGGGGTTGTTGGCGTTCAAACGGTTAACGCATTCACTGCCAACCAATGCTACAAGTGCTAAACTGTAGCCTGTAGCTTTTTTTTTCTGCTATGAAGAGAAAATCTGCTACGATCAGTAGACTTGATAATGGGTTGTTGGTGCTGAATGTGTTAAGGAATATTAACAATGGTTGTCGCTATTTTCCGTACTTTATTTGTTTGAGTTTTTTGTTCTAAGCTACAGGTTGTTTTTTTTTCAACCTTCATTAGTATAATAACAATATACAAAACTAGCAATCCGCCAGCGGCTTCACCCGCTGCATCTTTTTTTTCTAAACAAATTTATTTTTATTTTTGTAAAAAACTTTTTTTTTTTGTTAAAAAGTATCCTATGTTACTTCTAGTACCTCCCAGTATATATGTACAAAGTTTCATGATGATATTCAAGTAGTTTTTGCGTGAAAGCGTAACAAACAGTATTTAAAACAGTTATTAGTAAGGATATAAATTGTAATACATTGGATAGTCAGGATCTGTCAATAGCAATTAGAAAAGTGTTGTTTGAAAACTGTTTTTTTTAAGGCATCACAAACTGGGCAGCAAACAGCAGCCACTGTAGACGAGGATGCAGTCTGCTGTATTTGCATGGACGGAGAGTGTCAGAACACCAATGTGATCCTGTTCTGTGACATGTGTAACTTGGCTGTTCACCAGGATTGCTATGGGGTACGTAAAGATACATATAAAATCTCTCTTTTAAGTTGCTCTCTGATTGTCTTTTACTGTTGTTAATTTTGTAGCTGGGTAACCCTTTTTTCATTCCCAACTGTTCAATTTGTCTGAATTTTCATAAGTAAAAATATTTCTTTCTAAAACTGTTTAACGCTTATCAAGGCAAAGACTTGTTAACGACCACATACAAATAATAATAATATCACGGGACAATGTCACACAAATTGATCTAGTCCCAAACTAAGCTCTAGGCTTGTGCTATGGGTACTAGACAACGATAAACTTACTTATATAGAGAAATATATACTTAAATAAATAGAAAACATCCAAGACTCAGGAACAAATACTCGTGCTCATCACACAAATATCTGCCCTTACCGGGATTTGAACCCAGGACCCGTAGCTTCGAAGGCAGGGTCACTCTCAACTAGGCTAGCGTGTCGACAAATGGTCGAAATAACAGGCTTAGTATCTATGTAAATGCGATCAGGTCTTAAACTATATATTGTTTGCATTTACATGAAAATATACTTTGTTTTAAGTTACTCCCCAATATACAACTAACTTGAATATGTATTTTATTTGTAGTTGTAAGCAATCTAGGTATTAAGGTGGGTACGAATTAGAGCCTCGGGTCAAGGCTCGCACGGCTCACCTATTTTGCTCAAATTCGTACGCGCTCACCCGCTGTGCGCGAGTAGCGGGCGAGTGGCACGCGGCGAGCCGTCGAGAAACGAGTTCTCTAACTTGTCTGTGGGCGAGGCGCGTACAAATTTGATAAAGTTGCTGAGCCGTTCCACTACCGAGGCGATTTGTTCTTTTTGTTAATAATTCGGTGAATTACGATAAACGCAGCCGCGGCTTTAATCGTGTCAGACGCCATTTTGAAATGACGGCTCGCGTCAAGTATGCTGCCTCACCCGCGCATGATTATTGTGCAACAATTTGGGTCGCGAACAGCTCGCCGCGCAGGGCGCGCATGCCTCAGGTTGAGCCGCTCAGATTCGTATCCAGCTTTAGAGGGGCAGGATTGTTATAAAGGTGGGTATGAATTAGAGATTCTGGTTGAGGCACGCACGGCTCCCCTATTTTGCGCTGCTTCTTACACAGCTTGTGACCGTGCTCAAAGGCGCCTCAATGTGCGTGCCTCGCGTAATTCGGACGTGTATCCGAGAGTGCCGCGGGCAGAACGACAAGTTCTAACTTGTCTGTGGGCGAGGCGCGTACTTTGATAAAGTTGCTAAGCCGTTTCACCACCAAGGCGATTTCTTCTTTTTAATCGTTGAATTATGATAAACGCAGCCGCGGCTGTCATTGTATCCGACGACATTTTGAACGACGCACAATGTCGGCTCGCGGCGAGCACGCTGCCTCACCCGCGCACGTTTGTGTGCCTCAGGCTGAGCGGCTCAGATTTGTACCCAGCTTAACACAAATGTAAACCAACCTAAAATAATTTGTTCTATAGATATAATCTCTTTTTAAAATATCTATCAAATTTGGACTAATAAAACAATTAGGAAACAAAACTTGTGGCGCATGCGGTGCGCTCCTATACTGAAACCGCCTCCTCCATGCTTTAGGCGCGCTATCAAGTATGGGAACGCGTCGCCTCCACTTTCGTTCGTTTTGCGGCTTTATAACTATGAGTATAAGGGCCGTGTTCACCAACAATTAATCGGACGGTTAAGTCTTAATCAGCTGTTAATCAATACATCTGACACCCGTTAAACTGCTAATCGTCCGTTTAATTGTTGGTGAACACGGCACTAAACTGAACTGAATTTTGCTGAACATTAATATAGCAACATTTTTTCCATATAGGTACCATATATACCTGAAGGCCAATGGTTGTGCAGGCGGTGCTTGCAATCGCCCTCACGCCTCGTCAACTGCGTGCTTTGCCCCAACACTGGAGGTAAGGCTTCTCCTTGGTTTGTCGCTATGCTACTTGTTTATTATCACCTAAGTTTTTTTTGTACTTGGCTACTGGTGGTAGCAGAAAAATGGTTAATTAATGTATGTAACTATTAGTGTTAGTCTTAAACTCTGAATATAAACTAGATTATTTTTTTTACTTATTCAGGTCCTTATTTTTAAGTTAGTGCTACTTAATATTTTTGTTTAAAAGTAGTACAATAGATTTGTGTATGTTAGCAGCAATACGATATAAGTAGTTAATTTAACGGCGATATCGCTTCTTTAGCATTAAATCAGAAAGTCGTGTTGAATGTTATAACAGTTGTTTGCCCTTTACTCAAGTTATAGTTTTGTAGTAATTATATTAATGAACTGTGATTGTTTATGTGCAGGAGCCTTCAAGCAAACGGATCAGGGCACGTGGGCCCACGTGGTGTGCGCGCTGTGGATACCTGAAGTTCGTTTTGCGAACACCGTGTTCCTCGAGCCGATAGGTTAGTTAGACAATTCATACCAAATAGATTTCAGGTTGGTGTTTGTGTTCCTACTGTTACTGAATTAAGAGCTATCTAGCAGGAATAACTACGAATATTTTTATAATGGTTGCCAGCTCAAAATAGACCTAAGGATCTATGAGGCAAGGTTGGCGTTACTACTGGTTTTAAATTGTCATTGGTGTGTGAGTGACGTCTTTTGTATTTTAAGATATAGGTAGATAAGAATTCGTTTATTTTATTTAAGTTATTTATATACAAGTCGTAGTTTTTACGTTATTTAGAGACAAACTATGACTTTTTTTTCACGTATAACTCGTGAAGACATCACCCTTTTATATAAGGGTCGTTTTAAAAAAAATTGTACATAGTTAAAGGCTTAATGAAAACAAAATCACGATCGCGTCCTTTGTATAACGAAAGTTAGTCATACAACCTGTATGGGTAACTTTCGTCACACAAAGGAATCAATTAAGTTTTGTTTTAATTAAAGCCCTTAACTATGTACAATTTTTTTGAAAACGACCCATAAAGCAGCCGACAGTTTGTATGAGGACGGTTGATCCACAGACTCGATCGAGATGATCCCCGCGGCGCGCTGGAAGCTGCAGTGCATGGTGTGCAAGCAGCGCGGCGCGGGCGCCTGCATCCAGTGCCACAAGAGCAACTGCTACTGCGCGTTCCACGTCACTTGCGCGCAGCAGGCCGGGTCAGTACACAGTAATAGCTTAGGACCTGTTGTTTGAATGGTAGTTAAACTAATTGTTAAAAATCGTAACTAATGGTTAAATCTTAAGGAAAAGTGTCATTTTTTTTTTTTAGAATTTTAACAATTTGTTTACTGATCCAAGAACAGACTTTTTGTAACAGACGATCGAACATGGTTTGCTCTGAACCACGAACCGAGAGGGTCGCAGCTAACGAGACGTATACAGGCTATGTATATTGCAATCTCATTCTGACAGATAGCTGCGTCCCTCTCGATTCGAGGTTCGGAGCACACCATGTTCGGTCTTCTGTTACTACTATAAAATACCACGATTACCTTCATGTTGCAATAGCAAGTAGGATAACGAGGTCGTTAGCCTAGCTGGTAATGACTGCTATGAATCTAACAGTCTGGCTTCATCCCCCGGTACGGGCAAATACTTGTATGATGAGCGTTAGGATTTGTTTTGAAGTTTTCCTATGTACATAAGTATTTATTTGTCTATACAAGGATGTCTATTGGCAAGGTCAATTTCATTCAGATTGTCTCCTCTGCCATTTTTATTTTTTCGGGATTTGATGTTTTCAGTAGGATAGATTTATTATACTTTATTGTCCCTTTATATTTGTTCACTTAAATATAGTTCACAGACTTCACAATCAGATATATTTTAGTGGTGTCTAAGACGTCTGTGGGAATTATTGTGTTGAAGGCGTATTTCGAACTAAATTGAACACTTGTTAATTCAGGCTGTACATGAAAATGGAGGCGGCCGGCGCGGGCCGCGACCCCAGCCAGCCGGTGCAGGTGGCCAAGATGGCGTACTGCGACGCGCACACGCCGGCGCACGTGCTGCAGGAGCGCCGCGCCGCCGACGCCGGCGCCGACGCGCCCAAGGACCTGTCCGCCATCCGGCAGAAGGGCCGCGACAAGATCAAACAGGTATTGCAATTCATTCCGATACTTATCTAACTACTTTGACGACACGTTGGCCTAGTTGGGAGTAACCCTGCGTCCGAAGCCAGCGGTCCTGGGTTCAAATCCCGGTAAGGGCAGATATTTGTGTGATGAGCACGAGTATTTGTACCCGAAGTCTTGGATGTTAAACAATATAAAAAAGTTATATATACTTTATGAAGCGATGGATATACGAGTAAGGTGGAATATCAATAATAACATTTTTTTGAATGTGATTCATTACAAAAAATAGTGATAAATAGGTATTTTAAATAATCCCGAAATTTGTAAGTTTCCCAGAAAAAAAAAAGTTTATTGTTTTCACACTCTGTATGTCTGTGTACATTACGAAGATACAGATATCTGTATAAATAGTAACTCTTGTATCCTCTCAACGTCCAAAGGCCTTTTGTCAAATTTATTTTGAACTTATGACAAATACCTAGTCTCCAGTTTCAATTAACGACATTTTTCCAACGGGCCTTACGAGGATATAGCTAATAAAACTTACTTCGTAAACTGAGTTCGTATTTAGATTTCTCAGTCAGCTGTACTTTGTACCGATCGATAAGGTATCTAAAGATGGGTACGAATTAGAGCAGCCTCGGGTTGAGGCATACACGGATCACCTATTTTGCTCAAATTCGTACGCGCTCACGCGTTGTGCGCGAACAGCGGGCGAGCGGCGAGCCGCCGAGAGTCGGTCTTTTGACCATGCTCAAAAGCGCCTCGATGTGCGTGTCTCGCGTAATTTGGACGTGTACCCGAGGCGCGTACAAATTTGATAAATTTTTCGTTAATCATTCGGTGAATTATGATAAACGCAGCGGCTATCATCGTTTCCGACGCCATTTTGAAATGTCGGCTCGCGGCGAGCACGCTACCTCACCCGCGCATGTTTATGTGCAACAATTTGGGTCGGCTCGCAGCTCGCCGCGCGGGGCGAGCATGCCTCAGGCTGAGCCGCTCAGATTCGTCCCCAGCTTGAGAATTGATGATGTGGTATGATGCACGCGCGTTTCCCGCCCGCAGGCGCGGCGCGTGCTGGCCATGAAGCGCACGTGGGCGCCGGTGGTGCTGGTGCCGACGCTGCCGGCCGAGCGCGTGGCGGAGGTGGCGCAGCTGGCGCACGGCCCGCCCGCCGCGCGCGCGCAGCTCATGAAGCGGCTGCTGGCCTACTGGACGCTCAAGCGCCGCAGCCGGAACGGCGTGCCGCTGCTGCGCCGCCTGCAGAGCCTCACCAGCCACCACGGTACCTTCACCATCATTTAACTACCCTACACACACACATGGGCACAGTGGTTCAGAATATAAATTAACCCTCAATAAGGCCCCGTACAAGTCGCAAGTGTCTAAAGAGTAATAATAATAGATGTTATATTTAACGACAGTACAATTAAAAGAGTATCATACAATTTAGGTAATAAAGTTCAATTTCAGCTTGTGATGTGGTCAATATAGAGCCTCTGCCGTATTAAGGGTTAAGCACTAGCTTTTTTATGGCATAGTTCTCTATGCATAACCAATACACAGGGCAGCTGATGGTAAGTGGGATTTGAGACACAAAGGCTTGCATTCTACAGTCTTAACCTGTGTTTAGAAATTTGAATCTACCAGCAATGAAATAAAGTTCAATTACCTTTGCTCTCAAATGCCATTTACGATTTTGAAACAAATAAAAATTAACTTTATGCTCATTAAATTATAGTTTAAATTGAATTGCCTGGATTATGTACCTCCTATAGCACACCAGGTCTTATGAGGTTAAAACTGCAAATGTGTTGCTAACCCTGAGGACTATGAGGAAGAGGGAATGAATCTATGCTAGTCATTTCTGCGACTAATGGTCTAAAATGGCTCGGCAATTAAAGTCCATAGTGGTACATTTAATATTTACTCATAACCTATATCTAACTTTTATAAAGTTTCGTACTTAAGGAATGTTTATCATACGTCTGTTCCTTCGTTCGTCCTTATCCAGAGATTAATAAACCCAGTCGATTCATAAAAAAATACTTAAATGAATTGACTGGGTTTATTAAATATATACGGTAACTCATCGCTTCATTGAATTTCACTTCATTGAATGTATCATTTCATCGAACTCTGTTTTCTGCTGATACCATAATGTTTTCAGGGTATATTAAACATTAATTACGTAGGTTAGGTTAAATGTTTAATATACCCCGAAAACATCATGGTTTTAGCAGAAAATAGCGTACAATGAAATCAAATTTGATGAATTAATACATTCGATGAAAGCTGTTTCGATGAACCACCCAATATATACATATAAAATAAAAAACTAAAGAATATAGACTTTTAGTTTGGAATTCGAACAACATTTGAAAGACCGGTACTAAAACTATCACAGGTGACATAAGTTTCATTGCTCATGACAGCTCTTCTACTTGTACTGTCTCTGTGAATCGACCTATAGTCGTTTTATTCAAAAACTATTAATGCTTCGGTATTATAAGGTAAGCGCAAGTATAAATAAGTATGACCACTATAAAAAGGGCATTAAAACATTGGACGTTCCTCCTACATGCAAAATGGAGATGAAAGAAAAAATAACCTACCTAGCAGTGAGTCCTGCTCTCGCGCTACAGACTTCAAGAAGAACCGAATCCAACGCGTTTGAAACGGTAACCATGATAATAGTTACTTTAGTATAAAATTAATTAAAACAAAGTTATAATTGGTACTCATAACCATACCCCGCAGTCGAACTAGCAAATCTGTAGCAGATGTACGTCACTGTGTACCACAGACAAATGAAAAACCAATGTTATTTAAATCATTAAATTTATTTTTTAAACAATTTCTCATTTACTTCGACATCATTTTGAAACAAACTTTGTTTGTTTGCGTCCTTATCCATAAATGTAATGAATGGAAGGCACCATCGTGAATTATATACAAGCTGTTTTGCATCTGAACCTTCTTCTCTATTGTATAATGTTCACTTGATGTTCCCAATTTATATGGCTCAGTGCTAGAGCCGGCCAGCCACACATATGAGATAGCTGGCCTGTTTCTCTTTTAAATAAGTGCTGTACTAAATCCCAACACAACTTCTAAAATAATTATATTAACTTTATGTGGGATTTATTTGAAAAAAACCGGCTCGCCAGCGGCTTTGCCCCGCTGCAGATTTCTGACTTTCCCGGTGGATTTTTTAGTTTTTTTCTTTCATAAGAACCTTCTCCTGACAGTAACAAACACAATAAAAAAAGAATTAGCGAAATCGGTTCAGCTGCTTCGAGATTTGCTTAGCAACACATTCAGTTCATTTTTATTATATAGGTAATGTAAAACTGTCATATGCTACGGTTTTGCTACTTCCGTTGCGGGGTATGCTCATAACAATTGTTACTCTTTAGGAACCAGGGGTATTCAAGATGGCACAGTAAATGTGCGGGAGCTTTGTAACCAGCTGAAGTATTGGCAAAGAATACGGCAAGACTTGGAAAGGGCAAGGTAAGTTTTAGGCTCCTCTTTCACACACAAATAAATTGTTAAATATAAACGTAGACAACTTTATTGGACTTATACCCTCTAGTCTAGTCAAGCAATATTAAAAAAAATGTTTGTTTATATTTTAATATTTAAAAGAATTAGAAGCGTAGAATTAGTTATTCAGCCTTCGTATGTTGCGGGGATTACAATTCTCGTTATTCCCCTTAAATTTTTCGGGATGAAAAGTGGCCTATGAGTTAATCCAGGGTATGCGCTATCGCCATTCCAAATATTATCCAAATCCGTCCAGCCGTTGCAGCGTGAAAGAGTAACCAACTAAGACACGCACACACAAACATTCGCATTTAAATTATGATTACATAATCTGTAACCAAAAAGCAAATTATAAAAGTATAATAACTGGGAGCCTGATTTATAATTTGGTCATTATGTCTTTGTTGACTTAATTATTGATAGTCATAATTTCTTAGAACCCGTAAAATTTTATAATTTCTTAAATATGTAACGTGTAGTTAGCTACGCGGAAACGTGTGGCTAGTTTAGGTATTTTTTATCCTTAAAAGAAATAAGGTTTCTAAATAAACCACTGTAAGACCGATAATTATGACCTAAAACACATTATGGCTATAAATAATTATGGCAGACAATATATATTGTCTGTTCTGACAGTTTTCTCCTCGTGAGGCAAATTCTAAAATTATCACTTAGCTCCAGGGTCTCAACTATCACGACACTGAAAATATGCTAAAATCCATTGCATAACTTGTAAGATGCCAAAATTTATTCTTTGGTTGTTATTACGCACTCACTTTAAGTGATGATGCACACACACACACTCCCCATACTCGCACAGAAATACTACTTTTCAGCCGTCACTACACATAATTAATTTCTTCATACTCACATAGAAACACTACTTTTTAGCCGTCACTACATATAATTAATTTTTTACATACTCACACAGAAACACCACTTTTCAGCCGTCACTACATATAATTAATTTCTACATACTCACACAAAATCACTACTTTTCAGCCTTCACTACATATAATTAACTTCTTCATACTCACACAGAAACACTACTTTTCAGGTGTCACAACATATAATTAATTTCTACATACTCACACAGAAACACTACTTTTCAGCCGTCACAACATATAATTAATTTCTACATACTCACACAGAAACACTACTGTTCAGCCGTCGCTACGTATAATTAATTTCTTCATACTCACACAGAAACACTACTTTTCAGCCGTCACTACATATAATTAATTTCTGTCTGCCTAGTAGGTATAACATAAACAAATCAAACAAATTGTATCCTAGAATTCACAATTCACCTGTTTGTAATATCTTACCGACTATTTTTAAGTATTTTGTAAACAGAATCCGGTTGCCACGTGACATGCATAGCATAGTGTGGGACCACCAGAATGTTGTATCGTCTGTACTTGTTCCTTTTATTAAATATTTTTATATTAATTATAAATTACATCTATTCCTTAGACTTCTATGCGAGCTGGTCCGCAAGCGCGAGCGGCTAAAGGCCGAACACACGCGCGCGTTGGAGCGCCTCGTGTTGCACTCGCTGCGGCCCGAGCGCGCCGCGTTGCACAAGCTGTTGCGGCTGCTGCGCGCGCGCGACCACAGCGACGTGTTCGGCGAACCCGTTGACCCGCAAGAGGTACTAAAGCACTTAGCTATTGGGGTTCATTTTGTTAATACCCTTTATCTTATCTTATAGGTGGGTCCTCTCGGATACACTTCGACCCCTTTAGGATCTGTGGTGCAATTACCCTCTTACACACTCAACTGTTCAAAAGTGAAGGTTTCCTCACGATGTTTGTGCTTCACCGTAAGAGCATCGAGTAAGGTAGTTAAGTTAGAAAAAAACATTGGTACTTGGTGACTGCGGGGGTTCGAACTTGGTACCTTACGATCACCAGTCGACCCCCTAAGCCCACCGACGCTCTTAAATGGGTACCCCTACTAAGCATTGTCCCGCGGCAAGCCGCGGTACTAGTTTTGAGAGAGACTTAAATATCTATAACAGAAACAAAAACGAGTAACGACCAGACATAGAAGATTTGTGTTAGGAATAAAATTGTCCTAGGGACTTTCTAACGATATTAATTTATCGATAAATTGTACTCTCTTATGACAGTTATGAGTATGAGACAACATAACGAGCAAATTTCCATACACTGTAACTCAAAACTTATAAGTGGTATAAGCATAACGATAAAAATAAATTATTATCTACTTACCATTATATACATAAACTTGAAGCTTATTTGAATTTTAAAATCCCTGAAAAGTATGCCTATGAATATACATAACGTCACGCCTTCATTCCCAGAGTTAGGTTGGCAGACAGAGCTACAGAATACCAACAACTCTAAAATTGTTGATAATTTTATAACCACATTTTGCACAATCAATGTCAACATCAACATCTCTTTACCAGTGTATTAATGGCAGGTTGCAAGCCCATCGCCTAACGGTACTACAAGGCCTGATTCCCTTAGTCGCCCCTTATTCTACAGAAAGACGGAGTGCACTATTCCAGCCCGGCGTATTATTTATCATTATATAACATCGATAAGTAGTGATCAGCATTTTAGTTAATGTCTATTTTATCCGGTGAACTTAACACCTAACTACTATAAAATGTCACTTTGAAATAAGTATTTGAAACAGTTATCGTAAATCTAATATCGGAAGGAAGTCCTTAAGTTATTTGACGTTTTCGCCACAAAAACTTGTATGTCTGGTAACGACACAATCATCAGCCAATATAACCAACAATTGACCAACTAGGTCCCTGACTACAGCACCATAGTGAAGCATCCGATGGACCTGAGCACGATGGCGAAGAAGGTGGACCGCGGCGCGTACCGCTCCGTGGACGAGGTGCAGGGCGACTTCGCGCTCATGATCGACAACTGCCTCGCGTACAACGACAAGGACACGGTGTTCTACAAGTGAGTCCCGTGCCCTGACCGGTCCCTGGTTCCTGGTAACAGCTGGTCGTTAAGTTGTTTAAAAAATAAAAATTGGATATGAGAGCAAAGGTAATTGAACTTTATTTGCTGGCGGTTAGACGCAAATTCGTGAGATCCGGTGTGGCATAGGAGGTACATAATCAAGGCAATTAAGTTTAAACTCTATTTTAATGAGTATATAGTGTTTTTTTTTGGTTTAAACCTGTAAATGGCATTTATGAGCAATGGTCACTGGACTTTATTTTCTTACTGTAAGATTTAAATTCCCACACTCACTTCCAAAGTTAAACATACATTTTCGAGTGTTAGTGTGTTTATCATTTCCATTCCTCTAAAACGGTATTTGTTGTTCCAGGGCTGGTATAAAAATGCGCGAGCAATGCCTCCCCATATTCCGGCAAGCGCGGCGCGACCTGCGCGCAGCCGGCATGGGGCAGCTGGCCGGCAGCGGTGACGCCGGTTCCAGCCCGGAGCCCGAGCGCGCGGGGCGCGGCGCGCGGCGCAGCATCGACGCGCGCCGACACACCAGGGTCTCCAGCAGCGACAGCGCCAACACTGCCGGTGAGTGCGCCAGCTGCACGGTACCAACAACCATCACGGCTCCAGCCCGGTACCGATGAAGTTAAATTCGAATAAATTATAGGTTTCTAACCCCAGTTGCAAAGAATGAGGTGTTTAAGTTTAAGAACGGTTTTTTTTTTATAGGAAGCTAGTTTATTCAGGGGAGTTCTCAGCTGTTTGATTAAAATCGGTTGGTCTATTTGACAGTTATTATCAGCTCTCAAAGTGGGGTTCGCCATTATCGGGGGTTGTTATCTATTTTAATCCTCACCTATTTTCATATATTTTTTTAGAAACGCGTAGCTCCCGGGGCGCGTCCCGCGGACGCTCGCTGCGCCGCAGCCCGCGCCGGGACTCAGACGACGACAACAACACGGTAACACATCAGGAGTAAACACTAATTTAAGGCTTTGCTCGTAATTAAAACCGGCCAAGTGCGAGTTGAACTCGTATCTTTGTAGTATGAGGGCCCTCCTTTATTTTATTCGTAACTTGTTGTCATAGCAGCAATTTTTTTAAGGTCGAGTAGAAAATGCCGAAAATAACTCGTTTCTTGTATTATATCATCCATATTATATTTTTAACATATATTTTTCTACTGTGTTAATAGGGGCTATAGTAATACACACTCTTTGAAGATTTCAAGTGCCTAACTTTTACGGACAAACAAACAGACGGACAGTGGAGGCTGGGTTCCGTTGGCATCTTTCGGCTACGGAACCCTTAATAGGGCATAATCATACACGAGTGTTTTAGATTTAAACCTTTTGTCAATGCGGCCACAGAAATGCAATACATTTTAAGTGGATCACTTCAGACCTTTGGCGTTTCTTCACTACACTTGGCTTCACTCGGTATATTATGGTTCTTAAACAAATTGCGTTATTTATGCCA
Source organism: Acleris holmiana (assembly GCA_949316455.1). Lineage (NCBI taxonomy): Eukaryota > Metazoa > Arthropoda > Insecta > Lepidoptera > Tortricidae > Acleris > Acleris holmiana. Next base: position 8,252,701 of record OX438783.1, read on the forward strand.
TTTTATAGTTTTGTTATCATTGCCGTTGTGATATATTTCAGCAATAACGAATTATATCGTTATTTTACATAACTAATTGACATTTCTCCTTTACAATGCGTGCAGTTTATAATGATCCCAGTACACGTGGGTCAATAGGGCTATTATTATAACTGAGTCTACTTCAACAATTTAATCTTAGTCCTCAATGTTGGCAACGCATTTGCAGTCTTTGGCTTGCGGTTATAAAATTGTACTCTTTAGAGTAAAAAAGTCGATCGGTCTCAGATCTCACCTATGGTCAGTGTGCTCGTTTGCTTTCTCTATGCCATAAAGGCATAAGCATAAGGCATAGGCATAAGGCATCAGGTGGCCTGAGTGCTCGTGTGCCTTCTCCTTAACATAAAAAAAATAAAAAATAAATAAAAAATAAAGAGTTATCTCTATCTTATGGGAGAGGTTTGATAAGTGTTTTGGGTGATATAAGAATGATGGAGGATGGGTGATATTGTCGTCAGCGGGAGAGCTCCCCGCGGGCGCCGAAGTGCAAGGTGAACGCGAGCTGGTGGCGCAACCGCGGGCGCGGGCGCGGCCGCCGCGGGCGCCGGGGCCGGGGCCGCGCCGCGCCGCGCCTGCTGCGGGACAACGCCACCAACAGCACCAACGGTACCACACACACACACACATACATACATATTATCACGCCTTCATTCCCAGAGTGGGGTAGGCAGAGCTGCAGAAATACCAACAACTACGACAAGAGTTGTTGGCAATTCTGTAACCACATTTTGCACAAAAAGGCTAATATGTTTACCAGTGTATTAGTGACAGGTTGCAAGCCCATCGCCTAACAGTACTACAAGCCTTTATTCCCTTAGTCGCCTCTTACGACATCCACGGGAAGACATGGAGTGGCACTATTCTAACCCGGCAACCACACGGGCGTAACACACACAACATATTATACTAATTTCACTTCTCTCGCTCTAAAATGACTCGTATGATGTATAAGCAGACTAAAGTGACATTTCAATTCCTAGGGGGGTCATACACAGATTTAGGTTTACCGTCTTTCCTGTGGACACACGGAAAGTTAACGTTTTTAGGGCCTAATTTTCTGAGTAAGCCCATACCCGCAAAAACGCCGTCAGGACTGCTTTAGACTTATCATATAAAAATATAACTTATATGCACGCAAGCTCTTAACTATTGACCACAGGAGAGACAACTTTTATTTTTAAGAGTGTATGACCCAGGGACTAAAGTACTTTTATTTCTATTTCCACATAAAAAGCTTTGGAAAACCACAAACAGCCAGACACATGTTGCCGTCAGATTTCATTTCGAAATTATGTATTGTCTATGGACTATTTGTAATGGTCTACCCCAAAACCAACCTTGTTGCTGTCTCTTTCTGCATTACAGTGACGGGTTGAGAGTAAAAATGATAGCGCTATTAAATTGTAATTTTTTAAGGTGTCTATGTTAGAACTATTAGGTACGCTGTTAGCACAGACAGAGAAATCTTAGACACTCCTTAGACATGTTTAAAGTGTCAGTTTTTTATGAATTGACATTTACAAAAAAAAAACAACGGTTGTTTAAGTTTTTGTAACAACATTATAATTATAATTCTAGATTTATTTTTCTCGTAATCGAAGTGAAAAGCAGAGTGTTTAATTTGAGACTAAAAAGCCATAATGACACTCGAAGTTCATCCACCCTCATTTTGCTCGGGTCGATAAATATCTCGTGTCATAATGACTTACTTGAGTCCCTTTTTAAACAATCTACCATTTATTGAAACGATATTGGCCAAACATTTTATAAACGTGGTTTGAAAAATAAGAATTTCCATATCTCATTAGCGGACTGAAAATGGCATTTCCATTAGGGAAATGATTATGAAAAAATAATGGATCAAACACTCAGCCATTTTTGACTGATTTCTAGACCCTGGAAGAATCTTTTACAGCCATTACTAAATGACTTAGCGCAATCATTTTCTGATCATTCAAACGAACTGAACAATATTCTCGTTATTCACATTAAAAAACTACGCAGCAACAACGTAAAAATTGAAACTTATGTCCTAGACACGCCCACGTCGGGGTCGGAGACGCCGGTGCCGGTCAAGAAGGTTGCGCGCACGCAGAAGCTCGCCACGCCTGAGAAGTCGCCCCCCTCGCACAGCGAGAGCAACTCAGGTATACACCACTTTAGGCTGAAAGTGCGATGAAATTGCGCATTGCTTTGGAAACAAATGGATAAGAGGTTTTGGCCGGTTTTGCTTCTTTTTGTCATTTTACAGTTAAAATACTGCTTTTCTATCAGTTTTAATGCTCATCGTGAAATATCATTTCAGTTATGATCGAATTAATGAGTTACGAATGAATGAGCTAATTTTTGACGTGGCAACGTCTTTTAATTCGATGGAGCCGGCTGCACGCACGTAAAAACATAACTCATGCGGCGTTACCTCGCTCTGAGGCGTTCCATTTAAGGCTTGAAGTGCAAGCGAGAGCGCGGAACGAGCGACAAAGAGGCACAATCGGCCTGCGCGTTCGGCAGCGTTCAACATCTGTCTCTCTCCTACTTGAGTGAGCGATGCGTCCGCGTGGACAGCTGCTATACAATAATACATTTACATGTTTTCGTCAAGTATGAAGTGCAGTGAAAAGTGAATGTGGTGTCAATTGTTTATAGCAACGATAATTGCGGCGATAAAGGTAATGATTCTTTCGATATTAAATATACATATGTTCAGTGATATATTGTCGAATATTCGTGCTTTCATCATTAAAATAAATAGCATCGGTCCGCTAGTGCAGCGATTGTAGGTTATGCTATAATTGAGAAAACTATAACAATAAGTTAACAGAACTATTTCACGATGAGTAAAAAATCAATGGTTTTACTATTCGATCGAAATAATTATCGAGCGTAGCTATGATTTCAAAAAATTTAAACATAAATGTTAAATCTTCCACATATCATAACAACGTGTCTGAAATGACAGGTTGGACCAGCCAGCCGTCAAAGGGAACAATTTTCTCCTATATCAAACACATTGAGGCGGGCTTTTTAACAGCTAGAATTACATTTTTTTTAATGATGTTTCCAAATTTTCTATTTTCAATTTAAGATGCAACGCACATTTATACTTGTAAAAAAAATATATTGACATAATTGTGAGTTTTAAAACATTATATGTTGTTTAAAAATAACATTTTTTGGATGTTGATGATGGTTTAAGGTAATGGAATGATCTTGAACTGAAGTTTATTAATGTTGTTTTAATGTTATGAACAAGAGTTTTAAGTAGCCGAAATCAAAAACAATATTAACATATTTTCAAAAAAAAATACAGAGGTGGTAAAACGTCACTCATACATTTTTTAGACGACTCTTACAGCAATAAATTGTAATTTTCTCATACCTTTTAGACGTCAAAATGATTCGTGAATATGCGCATTCTAAACCTCTAACGGCAAAATTCACAAATCAGTCGCCGGTTTCAGGTTGATTAATCAAAATAAAATAATAAAAACAAAAAAGTAGCTCATACATTCTTGAAAATCGAAATTATCCTTCGCGTTAGGTAGAAGTAAAGTATTTCAACTGTAAAATGAGCAAAATCGGCAAAATTTCGTATACGGCCTCTTAATATCATCATTTTACTTACGTCGTAATATGCTAGTGAGTACACCGTCTGTCAACGCGCCAGCTGGTACTTCTGCCACCATGCTAGTAGCGAGAGCTACCATGCTAATACTTACTAATAATCAGAGCCCGGAAGCTGACTTTAAACATGAAATTGATAAATGTTAAAACACTGAACTGAACTGTTTAAATGTAGAATTGTTAACTATTAACTTTTCATTGCAAATCTCTATTTAACATTTTCAGCCACTCAAAAGTTATCTAAAAGAGATCGCTCTTTAGCGATAACACCGCCTGTTGTTTACCTTTACTTTTAATCTTCATTGTTATGTTGTGTTGTGTTCTATAATGTATCAATAAAATATGCATATCGGAAGTCGATAGACGAGAATTCCGTATGACAGCTCAAAAGTGCTACGAAAATTCCGGGCTCTGCTAATAATAACTAACTACTAATTACTTGGGAGCAGAGAAATCGAGCCACTTTCTATGAAATTTCAGTACTAAGTGGCTCGATTTCTTTGCTCCTAAGTGTAGTTACTTTTATTATGCATTACCAGTCCAGTAGTACACATAGTCTTTAGGCTAGAAAAGTCAGAGTGTTGCCGTTAGTTCGGTCTTGATAAGCAGATAAGATATATGCAAAAAAACTGGCCATGTGCGAGTCGGACTCGCGCGCGAAGGGTTTCCTACCATTTTCTATACAACACTAGACACTGTATTACTTTTTGTTTTTAGTTTCCCCCGTCCCGGTGTCTGTCTGTAACCATGGTATCTGTATTAAGATCGAGAAAAAAATGACAAAATACGATACGGGTTTGTTGTACGGGAGTCACCCTTAATTTATTTTATTTAAATTTAACTATTAAGTGAATATTATATTATTTTTAAAGTGAATATAGAACTAAATATTCTGTGAATATTTTAAGCATCTACCTGTTGCCGTTATTAATATCGAGCAGAAAACGGCAAAAAATCACTTTTGTTGTATGGGAGCTCCCTTCATTATTATTTTATTCTGTTTTTACTATTTGTTTGAAATTGTCTACTGTCGAGCTCTCACGGCTCATCGAGACAGCCTGGTGACAGACAGACAAACAGTCTTAGTAATAAGGTCCCGTTTTTTACCCTTTGGTTACGAAACTCTTAAAAATACGCAAAAAGTTAAAATTTTAACAAAACCTTAGTTTCTACATTTTTATGCATTTCCTTGTTTTCGCCGCTTGGCAACCATTGCGTTTAGATGCGGCCAGCTCAGAAGGGTTATTATTATTAATAATGATCGCTGCTATAGCCTCTTTTGTTTCGTGTTCAGGTCTGGGCTTGATTGGCGGGCTGAGGAAACCCACGCTGTTGCTGTCTCCTTCTACGATGGCCACGCCGCCGAAGAGCTTCGGCTCTGATGGTGAGTGGCATACAATAAATAAAAATAAATAAATATCACACAAATTGACCTAGTCCTATACTAAGCTCCAGGCTTGTACTATGGGTACAGTCAAGGTCATAAATATGTATACACTTTAGTACCTTGTCACTTTAATCGCTGTGACAATTTCATATTAGTACGAGAGCCCACGACCAAAACCATGTCTCATAGCAATACGGCAAAAACCCTATAAAATCGTTAGATTGTATGATTCTGAACCCGACTAGGTGTGTAGTAACGGTCGAAAGTGTAGCAACTGCGTGGGAGGCCATTTCTGCTGTGTCAAAAAAAAAAGACAGTCGGTATTATAGCAATACGTCTGATAGTGAAAATGTACATAGATTTTATAATTGTATTACGAAAAAGTTTGTTTTCAGACATTTTTGCGCGTAGCATATAGACTGAGCGCATTTTTGAAAATGTCAACAAATTTAGCCGACCTGTATCATAGCAATACGGATAATTTTTTTTTTCAACTTTTCGTATTGCTGCCATGATTACCAAAAACCTGTTTTCAGACACTTTAAGTGTAGCATATACTCCCAAAAACGAAAATTACGTTTCGGAGTCGCCTGGCCGACGCCTCTGTTAAATGTTTTTTTAAATTTACAGCCTTCATAGATATTCAAGAATCTCCCTTGTCTATTATATGTACTTTGACAGATGACAGATGTCATTACTTATTTCTTTTGTAAAAGTTACTCAAGTGTGCTTTAAATAAAACCAAAACTATCAAATCAATCAGTATTTAATTTCAACAGCCTCAGCGCTTGTTACGCTCCTGCCCCTTTCTTACTATTATACAGCTCACTCGCCAGCTGCTCCAAACGTTGGAACGACGCTCACTTAGTTGTCATACGTTGTGCGGACGAATTCAATACAAGACGACGATTCCGAATCCGACAGCGATTGAATACGAGAATATTTTGTAACTTTGAATAAACCGTTTTTTTTTTCAACTTCATCCCAGTTTCCTTTTGTGCGATTTATTTCAGTCCTTCAACTTCAATGTTACGGTTTCGGGTAAATTCTTTGTTAATTATCATCTAATAAATTCAGGGTCGCAACGTATTCATTGGTTTGTAACAGAAAATTCAAGATGCCTCAATACGATTTTTAAATGATATCTGAGTATCGAAAAGTTGTCTGATAGAAGTTGCTACACTTAATTTGTCTAATATAAATTTTTTGCACATGTGGACAACTTATTTTATCATGTCCAACAATTTTCAGACATATTGCTATGATACCGATCGGTAAAATTTGTTAACATTTTCAAAACGGTCTCAAAATTTAATGCGTTCACATTTCCGTCTGAAAATTGTGTTGTTCGCATCAAATAACCAAAATTTACTAATAAAAAAGATTTTCAGACGTATTGCTACGAGACATTTTTTTTGTCTCATTTTTATTTTTTTTAAGTGATTTTACGGGTTTGCGCTACACCACTAACGTCTGAAAAATATGTTTCCGGTATCTCAGAACTATCATTCAACTACAGTCTGCAAATCAGACATATTGCTATGATGCAGTTCGGTAAAATTCTTTGACAATTTTGAAAATTCGGTCAGATCAAACGCTACGCGGAAAATGTCTGATATTGGTATTTTCGAGTTCAGGATAATCGTATCTATCGATTTGATGCGGTTTTGGCCGTATTGCTATGAGACAAAAATTTTGGTTGTGGGCTCTCGTACTATATGGCAGTTGAAACATGCACGTTAAATAGACAAGGTACTAAAGTGTATACATATTTATAACCTTGACTGTACTAGACAACGATAAACGGGTTAGGCCATCTAGTTATACTAATAGTTATACGATATAACAAAATGGTAAAAAAAAAACCAATTAGTTATACTCCGTCGAGGATGGGTCGTAATTTCCCAAAAGCACTGTCGACGGAGCTCCTGTTTCTGGGTTTGTTTTGGCCCTCCGGGCCCGATATAAAAACGAACCTAACCTAACCTACCTACTTAACACATACTGAGCAGTATAACTAAATATTGTGACTAATAGTATAACTAGGTGGACTAACCTCGATAAACATACTTATATATAGATAAATATTTGTATACTTAAATACGTAGAAAACATCCAGGACTCAGGAATAAATACTCGTGCTCATCACACAAATATCTGCCCTTACAAGGATTTGAACCCGCTAGCTTCGAAGGCAGGGTCACTACCAACTAGGCCTGCGTGTCGTGTGTGGCGTGTTTTACAATCATGTGTAACATTCTCCTTGCAACGATCTATTTACTATTTTGATTGAAATTTAAACTAGATGATGTTTCTTTTTGCGTCAGAGTCTTGTTAAAGAAAAAGTACTTGACCAATTTCGTTGCTAGTTGATACGACCATACAAAATTGTACAATATTGTATTAACGCCAAAGTGATTTTTCTAATCCTAATAATTTCGTTTTCACGACAATAAAATGTACATATTTTTTAAGGTCACATTATTAGTTAACCAAATTTAAAATTGGTTTGATTATTTGTCGAAATTTAAAACTCATTACTGTTGGCAACCGTTGGGGAAAAACGCGTTTGTAATTATGTGACCACTCTTCACCTTATTGCATTGTAATAAGGTCTAAAAGTGGATACTGCTCTTCTTCGCACAAAACGCCATTGGGTTTACTAATGTTTGGTCAAAGAACGTTTCCCAAACTGAGTCATTTCCTAAACATATCATTTGGGCAAACGCTTACTTCCAAAACTGTAAACGTTTCAGATTTTTTATAAAACACCTAACCTAACCTATAGGGTTCTACACGATGTTCCTGAAATATATACTGAAATATTTATAGTTTCGGAAAAAATGGCGTTAAATAATGTTTTTGGGAAATGATCAGTTTGGGAAACGTTTTTGTGCGAAACGTCAGTGCACCGCGCCATTGTTCGAAGTGGTTTATTGTCACGTGTGTACTGTGCCAGCGTCCCTGCCCACGCTGTCCGCCAGCCTGGGCCGCGCGGAGCCCTCGCCCAAGAAGAAGGGCCGCGGCCGCCCGCGCAAGAGCGACGCGCACGCCGACACCGACCTCTTCCGGTGAGTCACCACTCGGGAGGACCAAACACGGATCACTGTTTATGTAAAGAACATCGTATGGAAAAGGGAAGATCGGTTAAAACATATCATATGTGTTATTGATGATTACTCCGAGACATCAAAATCCTATGACTATTATTTGGATAATCTTTGACTCTTGCGTAAATTTCAAGACATGAACGAAAGATTTTAAATAACATCGTTTGATACTCGATTTATCCACGACAGTTTTTCTATTGCATGACTCTGTATCCACACCAATTCCACTAGAGAAAACGCCTCAGTAGCTCATTTTGGCACTGCTAGATTAACACAGTATCAACTCAAACAACTTGCTCGTTTTATTTTAAGTTCATTGGAAATGTATTAAAGTTGATTTTAAATTGTAGTTGTATTTTGAGTAAATACTGATTTTGTTGCAAGCAGTTCGAATAATTATTGAATACTGTTGGACATTATTTGCAAATAGATCATAGTATTATTTTACTATTTTATAACGCACAACAGTAACTTCCACCAAAAAAAAAATTCGGTGCCGAAATTTTTACTTTCTACCCACGTTTATTTAGATATACAGGATTATTAAAATGTTGTGTAAATTATAAAAAAATATTTAAATAAAAAAAATAATCGTACGTCTCTTCCATTCGGGGGATAATCGTCTAATGTTTTGTGCAGCGGGGCCGACGGCAAGGCACTGTCAACGCCGGTGCCGGCTTCCTTCCTGCAGTACCGCGGCGGCACCGGCGAGGCGGGCTCCGACAGCGATCTCGCCCTCTCCAGGTAACATTTTTGAAGTAAAACTTCTTCACGCACGCTTGACGTGGGGAGTAAGCTGGTGAATGCGTGACGAGAGCGTTACGAAAAGTGTGATCGGGCGAGGCGAACGGAAGGTAAGAGGGAGATATAAGTCAGTGAAGATAGAAAGAGAGAGAGTTAAGTTTCTTTATTACTGTAGGGGCAAGAGAGAGGTGCGCCCGCACATTTTTTTTTCTCTATTTCTTTTCCTTTCATAGCCAGTGCATGAAATATAATTAGTTATATATATATAATATCTCAGTCAGTAGTTCGTTTGCGAATTTGCTAGCGTTGCGCGAACGGTGATTTCTTGCTTATTTGGTATTTTCATTTCGTTCTTGAACAATTTGCATACATATATATGTGGAGCTAAAGAACTTTTACTTCAGTCGTGTGGTCTTTTGCACACTCGTTTTATTTAATTTACGGTTACTATCAAGGACCGCGCGACATTTGATCTCGTTTGACATGAGAATAGGTTCTTCATTCGTTTGTCTATGATTTATTAAAAAAACATTCGTCTTGATGGAGGATCGAATTGCCGCCATTATTGTTGTCCTCATTATGCATAAACTACTAAAATCGTATGGCAATAAGGAACGTGCAGCTAATCAGACATTTATTTTAATTTTAGATTTAAGCTGGTAATACTTTTTATATTATGACCCGTTATGAATAAATTATTATTGAACTTGTAATTACATACATACATAACATCACCCCTTCATTCCCAGAGTGGGGTAGGCAGAGCTAATTACCTACAAATAACATATTGAATGAAGTGATTCTCGATAAGGTTGATATGTAAGTATATACCGTGAGTCAGTTACGAGTACGAGCGTGTGTTGTGGTCGCAGGTCGTCGTCGCACAGCTCGGTGTGGTCGTGCTCCTCGTGCACGCAGTACGACGACGACCACTCCTGCTCCGCCAGCTGCAGCGACGGGTGAGTGCCGCATGCGCACACACACACACACACACACACACACACACACACACACACACACACGCACGCACACGCACACACGCACACTCATGTAGTTAGCTAGTAGTAGTTAATAGTAGTTAATATTAGAGAAGGGAAGGTCCTAGTAGTTGCCGATACTAGTTCACACCGTAACAGAATATTTTGGTTTGTTTGTTGGTTGTTAGAACTTTATTGTAGAAATTCAATAAATATCAAAGTCATTGCTTGGTTGCATTATGACGATAAGGTTTTAAAATTAGAGCGTTACCGCACATGGGATCGATCTGCTGCTGTTAGCATACTACATTGATCGAAATCGGCTGAAAATCAACAACAGTTATAGAATTTGAGTTTTCAATGTGCAATGTATATTTTTGTCTCCGAACTAAGCTCTAGGCTTGTACTATGGGTACTACACAATTATATAAATACTTATATAGGTAAATAAATACTTAAATACATAGAAAACATTCAAGACTCATCCCACAAATGTTAGCCCATACCGGGAATCGAACCCAGGACCGCTACCTTCGTAGGTCACTATCAACTAGACTAGCGCGTCGTCAAACATAACGAGATGGTCGCGCGTGCGCAGGTCGAGCTACAACGACACGGTGGACTCGATGCGCGAGGGCAGCGGCGGCGAGCGGCGGCGCCGGCGCCTCTCCGACGGCTCCGAGGACGACACGCCCACCACGCCCCTCAAGGTAACCTTCTCAGCCATGCCATGTCCAAACTCGACAATTTAGCCGCTATCTTATTTCATTGATATCGTTACCCTAAGTCCTATTACACTACGCTTTATTTAGAGAGACGTAACCACTTGCAAGGGCGACGGTTATTACAGTACACTGAAAAAAAAACATTTGTTTTTTTGCAAAGTCGTTTACAGCTTATCGAGACCAACCTAATGAATCCAAACACCCACCGTGTTTAGTCTAGTTTAAGTATAGTGGAGAGCCTGTCACCACCTTCCGACTTCATCATCAAACCAGCTCGATGATGCCATATCATTGAATAGTCATCGATCCCGGGAAGTGGTTCAAATGTTCCTTGCAAGTTTTGACCCAAACATACATACAAACATTACAAAAAGCTTGTAAAAATCAGCCCCTTAAACAATCTGAATGTGGACGCGGAGAGAGGTTTACGTACCATGGCACCTATATTTTCTAACACGTCGCAACGGCTCTCCACGCGCTGGACGCGCGTCAACTGAGCTCCCTAAACTGCCGTAAGTGTTATTAAGGAGGGTACGAATCTGAGCGGTTCAGCCTGAGGCATGCTCGCCCCGCGCGGCGAGCTGCTCGCGAGCCAAATAATTTCACATAAACATGCGAGGGTGAGGCAGTAGGCGCTGCGAGCCGACATTTCAAAATGGTGTCCGACACGATGACAGCCGCGGCTGTGTTTATCATAATTCACCGAATGATTAATCCTCGGTGGTGGAACGCCTCAGCAACTTTATCAAATTTGTACGCGCCTTGCCTATAGAGAAGTTGTCGTTCTGCTCGCGGCACGCTCGTATACACGTCTAAATTACGCGAAGCACGCACACTGAGGCGCCTTTAAGCAAGGTCTAAAGACCTACTCTCGCGGCGCGCCGCTCGCGGGCTGCCCGCGCACAGCGCGTGAGCGCGTACGAATTTGAGCAAAATAGGTGAGCCATGCGTGCCTCAACCCGAGGCTGCTCTAATTCATACCCACCTTTACACTGCCCGAGCGTCCGGTGCCTCTAATTAGAACAACGTGTAGTGTAATTTCCGTTTAGTCATAAACTTGCAGTAAAACCACAGTATTGTCTATTGCTTTCTCACTCTCCGGCAAAACAAATATACGGACAGAGAAAGTGTAAATAGACAGTCGAATACTATTAAGTACGTAATTTTCTCTCAAATTCAAATACATTATAATATTTGAAAAATAAGATAAGAACAATTTTAAGCATACTTTAGCTGTTGTGTGTTTATTAATACCGGGGCTTAACTTTAACTTTTACTGTTTGGTAAACCTTATGGGATCCGGTGTTTTGTAGGAGGTACATAATATTTTAACCCGTGTAAAGTTATTTTTTATCTGTTTCAAAATTGAAAATAGAATTTTAGAGCAAAAGTAATCACGAGGTTTATTTATTTATCCACTCGACAGTCCAGCGTGTAAGATCGAGAGAATAATAAGAAATTGTTTAACTGAATACCGACATTAAAGCACTTGTTATTCTATCGACCGTTTCTGAGGACTTGCGATTGGCTATGAGCTAAAAACAGCTCGTAAAATAAATTTTGTATTAGGGGAGCTAACCTTTTGTTCCCTAGCCAATATTGGCACTAAGAACTTTAACTCAAGTAGTTAGGGGCTATAATCCTACAATCACAAACAATAGTTGCTAATGCATGCAATGGAACTGCTAATTCGGATGCCAATAACGTGTTTTACCCAACAAAATTTGGTTGGCAAACCTAACAACCCAAAAAAAAACCTTATTAAAATTATTTCGATCCATGCGCGTTGCGTTTTACTCATGTCTACGAAATATTTAACAGCCATTTACGACAAAAACCGGTCAAGTACGAGTCAGACTCGCGCACCGAGGGTTCTGTACCGCCGCACAGTAGGTATATGACTTAGATTTCAAATCGAATCAGCGGGAGCCCAACTCCCACTAGACCATTTTTTTAGTATTCGTTGTTTTTCTTCAGAGATCATACCAAATTTGACGCTTGTCTGATTTGGCGTTTAACGATAAATATGATAAAAAAAACTTTTATAAGAACTTGCTTTATTACTTCACTTCCTTAAAAAGAACAATTTGTTAATAAATCCGCCGTAATAACAAATTGTGAAAAAAATTACCCGCTATCTATACGGTACAAGGTGCCGCTCTTCAAAGCTAGCTCGGCCCGACGGAAGAACTGACGGACCTTCGGATACGAAACTCTCAAAATATCCGCATCGCATGATGAATAGACATGAATTAAAACCATTAATTTAAACTCCTATTAAGTTATTTTAAACAGTTTTTTTTTTTTATATTTTCCGTTAAAATATGTAAACTCCGCTTTATGCTCTCATTGTAAAGCTCTTTACTCGCAGGGTCGAGGCACTCGGTCGTCGTCGTCCAAGACCCCCGTAAAGAGCAGCTTGCACTTAGAGGAACCTCTTGAGCCGCTACAACTCGTGTGGGCCAAATGCAGGTAAAATAATCTAGTAGTAAAAATAATGTTTAGCTAAAAAGGTTGCCAAGGTCGAAATCACCAACATTTACATCAACGAGATATAAAACGGAAGATAGCGGCTAACGAGATGGCCCATCCTAACGTTCTTACAGAAACAGTATAAAATCATATGACACAATGCGACTGCTCATACCTACTCGTGTGTGTGTAGTTTGGGATAAATAATGGAAGTGGCTGAAGTATCAAAAATATAAAAGCGTTTCATAAAAACATGTTTTCGAAAACTTCTTTCGCCGTCATTTTCTCTCGACTATGCATATTATTAATTTAAGTCCCCCGCCGCGTCTGTCTGTTACTACTGGATGGAGTTTGATGCAGCTAATACCAGTATTTCTTGCTCTTGCAAAGGTTAAAATTATAACTTATTGATATTTTACCCGTGCAAAGCCAAATCAGGTCGATATTATATTATATATGTTATTTTTCCCACAGAGGCTACCCCTGGTACCCAGCGCTAATAATCGACCCAAAAATCCCAAAAGGCTTCGTGTACAACGGCGTCCCGCTGCCCGTGCCCCCGCAGGACGTCCTAAACCTCAAAAAGAACCACTCCCACGAACCAGTCTTGTATCTCGTGCTGTTCTTCGACGTAAAACGCACGTGGCAGTGGCTGCCGCCCAACAAGCTCGAGCTTCTCGGGATCGAAAAAAGCGTAGACCAAGCTAAGCTGGTCGAGTCTAGGAAACCAGCTGACAGGAAGGCGGTTAAGAAGGCCTACGGAGACGCCATGCAGTTCAGGAAGCAGGTGGACGGAAACGAAAAATGACACAGGTTTAGATACAGGTCGAGAAGGCCGGCCCGCAACAGAACATTCAGCTTCGGGAACTTCTCTATGATGCATATCAAGACGCCGGAGAACAGCACTGACTCCAGCGATTAGACAGCTTTCACGGTGTCTATCGGATATAGTGATAACTCGAAAACACCAAATTCGACACTTGGAATGTTCTTCAATGAATTGTAATGGAATAGGCAGAAAGTGACAGGGCTAACTTAACCTCAATTTAGGAGTGATAGATATAAATTAACCTATTTCTCAAAAGTAATGAATAAAAGCAAGGTGCACTCTTGTAGCTAAAACTTTGCTTTGAAGGATAACAGATGGACTTGATTGGATAAAGTGTAAAAGGTTTAGATGTAAGGTAAGTACTGGTCTTCATTTAAGTGGAGTTGGTCGTAAATTTAAGATTTCGCTCGTTTCCAAATACCAGAATAACAAAATAACGTATTTTCAACATACTAGAGACCTAAAACTAAACATTTAAAATTAACATTAACATTTTCAATATGATATTTAAAAATTGCTGGTATTATGGGAATGATGGGGACATTCTAATGGTATTCATGAGAATGGGTGTCTTGTGAGGGTCGCTTAAGTGTAAGGTGAAGGATACTAGACCTTATTACTCTTGATGTGTTTAAATGTAATAGTTGGTTATTAATGAATAAGGTTACCCGAATAAAAATAAATTATTAACGATTTAGGCGCCAAATACTTTTAAGTATTGCCGACTGTTCCGCTGGTAGCTAAATAAAATAAATACACCGTGTTTATGTTGTGTTGTATGTATACGTACATGTATGTATATGAGAGGTCTACAGGGGAAGCGAATAAATTAGAATTTGAAATATATTCTGGATATGTAGAATATAATGCACGCATTTTTTTTAATGTAATATGTGTAAATATTATAATCTCAAATGTATCACATAATGGATTGTAAAGTTCGATATGAGTAATTTATCTCTGTAAAAAAGTGTAAAACGATCATTGTAGTTTGACTATCTTGTGATATTTACTATGGTATTTATCACAGGTATTAATTAATCCGTTTAGCATGTGTGAAACAAAAATAAATAAAGCTGCATGTTTTAGTCTAAATAATAAAGTGACAAGATCTGGGAATAGTAAAAAGTTATAAAGTGCATACTTTTAGGGTGTATGGGGTAGACACTAAATCAAAGGCAATACTAGTATCATGGAAATATTTACCCAATAGTGTTGTAGAATATTGTTTTGTTGTCAAGCTTGCGTATTGTTCTTGTTTCTGTTGTATTTATTTACATTAGCACATTTTTGCGTTTCTCGTTTAACTCGCCACCTAGTTTTAAAAGCAAACGCCTCAGGAAATCAAACTTTGTTATATTTAAGTTTTCTTTACGCCATATTGTTTAATGGCACTTACTTTTATGCCAAATTATTATTAAATAATGTTAACAGTGTTTTGTACTGGCTTTGTTTGTCAAAATATATAAACATAAAAATGTTGTTTTACTGGTCATTGTCCTACCGAAAATCTTCTTCTTCCTTTTTTATTAATGGCGGTCCACCGCGATATTCCGCAGTGATTTCGCCAATGTCAAGTGAGTAGAGTAAAACAGAGAACATAATAAATCTAATGCAAAAGCTAATCTAATCTAAGCTAATCTTTCGAAAAGTTAACAAATAAAATACAAAAAAGCGGTTAAGTCTCGAGCGTCCAGCTGCGCCCTGTTTACTATTATTGTGTTTTCTAATAAACTAATATAACAATTTACTGCCATTGGCGTGTGTGATGTCTTTTGTATATGGCATAGCGTTAAAAAGGTTAAGATCGCTCTTGTCGGTGGAGTAATTTCCATTCTACTGTAAGGTAAAAAGCACTTATTAGACTTACACTTATAGACAATGATCCAATGATGAACATTAAGATTTTTTAAATGAAAGTTAGGCATTACCGAACATTTCATTATAATAGTGGTCACGGGCCGCGACCCGTGGTCCCACTACTTCGTCCAATTGCTCTTTTCGACGGAGCTCTGCCTCGCGGCAGGGCTCCTATTTCAGGGCGGTTTGCCCTTCGGGCATCTACTTTTGCGGAATAAAACAGAACTGATCTCTGACGAAAGCAACTATTCGCGACTGCTCTATAGCAGTGGTTTGAAGTAGTGGGACCACGGGTAGTGCGCTGTGGTCACTACGAATAATTTCAATATAATCTAATTGTACCTATAAAACAAAACCATACCAATCTCGGAAACTTAGTATATTTATGGAATTGTTGTGGATAACTGAAGTACTGTCCATCATAGGTGCTTTTGTCTTATTCATAAAATAAAAGAGTTGTTTATTTGATTGAATCTAAATTTATTAACTTAAAACTTTACAAGTTGCATAACTCTTATTCCTTTGCTATCAGGTCTACGTTTCTAGTCGTAATGCTTGTCCCACATGTACACTCTTCCAGGCGTAGGTACAGAGATGGCTGCTGCTTTAGGTTCTCTGAAAATTATACAATGTTTTTTTGTTTTAGGGTACACAGTATTTTTTTGAAATGGAATGAAATAACTCTTTGCCTCATTTCACACTTTTACAAAAATACTTTGCATACCCTGCAGACACTGCGAGTTTTTTCCAGTATTATTTTACCAAATTGAATTGCTCTTCCTTAACCTTTTGAACGGCTAAAGTAGTCGTGAGCTGTTGTGTCTACAACGCCACCGACAATAATTGTTGTCACAGGTACGATTTAAAAAGAGACGTTATTTCGAATTGGTTTGTTAAATTTTACAGTTTTTAATAAATTTTTGGCGTGTGAGTGACGCATTTGTATTTGACGTAAGGTAAAGACACCAGGGCCTCTATTCAACTGCGTTATAACGATATCGTTTTTGACCTGTTTCCGTATTGTCAACGTTTTCATAACACTTATGTCATTTACCCCAGGGCCTCTATTCAGGTGCGTTAAAACGATATAGTATTTAACACGTTTAAGAATCGTTTATGTCACAGTCGCCATTATTGTAAATGACATAAGTGTTATGAAAACGTTGACAATACGGAAACAGGTCAAAAACGACATCGTTATAACGCAGTTGAATAGAGGCCCAGTAGTCGACAAAGGACCAATGTTCGACATTGATTCTTACTCAAAGAAGATAAGAGTTATTCATTTGTTTTGCAACAATCAATTTATAACCCTATGATCTTAGAATTAAAAGCTTCGGTCGATTATTGGTGCAAGTCAGCTAAAAGTGTCGAACGGTGTTGTTACCTTAAGGCATTGAAAAGGATAAAATTAGTAATCATGAGGTGTATTGTCATGTGAAAGCGGACTTTCTGCTAAAATAAATAACCAAAACAGATACAAAACAGTCGTTGTTCACAACTCATGGGCAAAACACACCACATGTGTGGTGTTCATGGCGTGATTCTGGCATCGCGTTATGTCGGGTCACGTGGTGTTGCAATAGTGTAGCAGCCATAGGAATATCTAATTTGGGATTTTCAAAACAAACCTAATATCCAATCAATCTCTTTATTTCACTCTGCCACTCAGCAACTCACCCCTTGTCCGTGCTTGCCTCCAACAACACTTTAGTGACATCAATGGGCGGAGCCACGTCGCGGCGCGCGTCTCTAGTGTAGTAGTAATTGTGGGCATGTCTGTAAATTACAATATTAAACATTGTTTTTTATGACTAAAAGCAAACAAACAGACCACCTACCTACCTAATGATAGATGGTAATTGAATCCTAAGGCTGATACCATAAGACTGCTACTGCAATTGAAAGTTAGACAAACGCCTCTTTGCAGTAGCAAAGAAAAAGAGGAAATTACTAAATTTCACCAGTAAGTGGGAGCAATAAAGAGAAAACATAATATACTGCAATGTATGAAAATGTCAATTATTATCCTTCCCTTCCTGTTTGTATTTTTGACAGGCTTCATTTATCAAACAATATTACAAACCTAGTTAATTTAAGTACCTAAATCTTCTTTGGTGTGAGCCGCATATATAAGTTTTTTATTACTGAATAAAAAAGATAAAAGTGATTAGTTATAAAATTAATTTTATTTCTTTTCTGTGTCTGTCTGCTTTGTAATCTTGTACTAATTGATTTTGACTAACTTCCTGATGAGCTAGAGACTTGAAACCGTAAATCATAGCTCAGAACTGAATGACTTTACAATAATAAAGGGTCTAGTACACATTCGTCAGATTCCTTTTTCGTCAGAATAAATTATAGCCTGTTTTTTTCGGACGAAAACGGACTTTCGAGCAGATTCCACTATCGTCAGAATAAACACATATTACCTGATACGCGGATGACCATAGAATACGTAGGTAGGTTTAGGTTATGTTAGTTTTGCAGCAGGCCCGGAGGACCAAACCATCCAGAAATAGGAGCTCCGCGTAAGCGGAGCTCCGTCGACACTGCCTAATATTTAATAATATAATGTAACAAATAAATAAATTATAAAAATTTACCAAAGTTTTTTCTGTCCAAAAAGTAATTCTGTTTTCGTCCGAAAAAAAACAGGCTATAATTTATTCTGACGAAAAAGGAATCTGACCAATGTGTACTAAATCTAATAAAGTCAACTTGTAATCAAATGTGGTATGTTTAATCAAAATGATTATTTTTAAAATATTTATACACTCTTTAACCCCTCGTATGCTGTAGGCACGGATCCGTGCTCAAAATTTGGATAATTATCTTTTTGTATTTTTTTTAGGCTTAATTTTATGGACTATATTGTAATCAGAAGAGACTAAAACTTGGTACTTTTTTGACCTCCGCATATGAGGGGTTAACACTTTTTACAAATAAAATACTTATGGATTTTATTCTTCTTTCTTGTTTATGATGGTGCCACAGTGATTTCGCCAACGTCAAGTGAGTGAGAGTACCAGTTAAGACAATAAACCAAAAGTAGAGAGAACTGTTTTTTGTAAAGCTGGACATTTTCTAAATGGCCATATTCCCTCCCTAAAGGTAGGTAGGTAGGTAGGTAACGTAGGTGGTAATTTATGTATGTTATACTTTAGGAATAAAATAAGAAGAAACAAAAAAATACTACTAATATTCAAACCAGCCAATATTGCAGAGGCATTTTGCGACGTATCTTGAAAAAATACCAAAGTTAAACTGACTTGTGTGTAATGCCGTCAGGGATCTGGGGTGGCGGCTGATTTCTGGGCGATACCATAGGCTCGAACCGCAACGCCAAAGTATGTTTACGCTAAAAATAAATGTACAATACAGATAGAATAACTCCAAATAATTAAGATTACATAATAACCAAAACAACCGAATCATAACTTACCCCTAGAAGGAAGTTTCTAATGGTTTGCAAAATTGGTGAAATATCACGCACAGCAACTTTCCCTTTACTCATTTTTTACCGTTTCCTTGGATTTTTCGAGGCGAAAAGTAGCAAAATATTGCAGGTAACTAACGTTAACCAAACGTCACTTTGACACTGACGTATTTCTTGTTGACGTATTAGCGTTTTATTTTTGCTTGTTTTTTAAAACAGTGTTGAAAAGAACTGTCTACTTCACAATCATTCATTTTGGAGAGAAGATTGGAGCGGTTTTCAAATGTTTATAGCATGGAAAAAAAGAGTGAGACTTGGCGATAGGTGCAATTACAATATTCCGAATAGCAGCAGCAGTATCTAGCAAATAATTTACACAACCAAGAATTATAATTAAAATAAATTAATTTAATTACTCTAAAATTAATTATAATTATAATTTTACTAACATAGCTTATCGACCTTATTGTTTCACATTTATTTAATGAAGTCAAACCTACGATCTGGCGAATATTATGTAGGTGCGTCACTTTCATTATTTCTGATCATAAAAAGGATGCTGACCCGTAATTTCACACAGTCCGCCGAGCACAAGTGAGCCTAGCATTAGGTTGGCAGATTACTTATTTATTTGGTCGCGTGTGCCTTAAGTAGTAGTAGTAGCGCTTCCCATGAGGCACCATTACTTAGAAGAAAACAACAATCGGTTTTTTTTAGATGTAAATGAATGAATGATATTGTTAGTTTCTAGCGAGTTTGTAGTGACTTTGAAGTTAGTTCATTATGACAGGGTTTTCTGGTGAATTATTAATAAAAACATAGACGTTTCTTATTTTTAGAAGAGCCCTAACTTAACAAAATCTTTTTGCCGTCAATTTTATGACAAAATTCAATAGTTTTCGAGGGAAAAAAGGTAAACTAACTCTAAAAGTAAACAATAAAGTATGGCAGACTTAATACCAATTGGCATTCTCTAGTTCTTTACCATTTGACAAGTAGGCCCCACAGGAAATACATACATACTCGTAAAGTCTTTAGGGGACAAGGCAAGTCTACTCTTACGCTGTCAACACTGTGACTGACTTGCGGATTGGAGGCATTACTCTGAACTTCGAGATTCAATCATCATCTATTGCCATCCCTTTTGCTCTCGACGCGTAACTAATTTGCAAGAAAGCGACAGGGCGATCCGAAGTTCGAATTACGGATTTCAGTCAAGTAAGAAATAGTCCGTCGAACGTTTGGTACATAATATTTAGTTTATTTTAAATATGATTCTCATATAAATTGACAAACTGAACTCAAATCACGACAAAATATTGCATTACATATCGACGGTTCTGTGACTCAACCTCGTATATAGAATACTGTCCAGTATAAACTGACACTCACTAAGTACGCGAGTACATATTTAGTGCGTGTCAGTTTATACTAGACAAAATTAAATATACGAGGTTGAGTCACAGAACCGTCGATATACTGGTATTCGTGAGCACTGATCAGTGCAAAGTCACATGATCAACATTTTGTTCGATTTTGAACTTAATAGCAAGTTCGATACAGTCTACAATCATCCTAACTAATCAGTCATTCATAATTTGTTGAATAAAACAGTTCTAAATTTGAAATTAACGTTTGACGCGCCATTTTGCTACAAAAGACCCATGTGCGACCCCGTCCGATATTAGGGTTATAGGGTTCTCTACAATATTATAATATGCAGGGTTGCCAGTACAACTTGTAAGACGGCTCCAAACTCCAGCCTAGACAACAGTTTTAGGGAGCGACCACACCGCCGCTTAAAATGCGCGTAAATGTGTCATACTAACTACATAGCGTCAATTTTGACGGACCGTAATTAACGCTCGTCGGTAAGCTTCGGTGTGGTAGCTCCCTAAACCGGATATCTCATGTCGTGTTATCCATGCACGTAAACGCGCAATTAGTTCAAAGCTGCCTAACGGCCGAACCCTATATTCAAACCGCGGATAGATAAGGCTTACTTCGGGTTGAAATTTGACATTTGCCCATGAAAAATGTGTCAAATTTTAATCCGAAGTAAGGCTATCTGTCCGCGATTTGAATATAGGGTTCGGCCGTAAGTGCCTACACGGATAGCGCGTACGATACGCGTAGTCGGTTACGCGTGTTTACGCGTACGTTATAACGGTGTCACGGTGTTATTTACTGGGGTAATTTTGTACATGAACAATCAACATTTTTGCTTCAAAAAAGATGTTTACGTAACATATACCGGTAAAAGATAATTTACGCATGCAATATAAAGTCGACTTGGTGTGTCCTAAATCAAATAATGCAATTTACAGCAAGAGTGCATTTGTTATGGCGATACGTATTTTTAATAGTCTTCCTCAAGAACTTAAAATGCTTGAGGGACATCAATTAAAGGTTAAACTGAAGAAGTGGCTGTATGAAAATGTACTTTATAATTTAATTTTCTTTTTTATGTACGTTAACCATTATAAATAGTCACTCTACTACGTTTAAGCTTATGCATAGATTCATGGAGTTTTAACTCTAAGCCTAAATGATATTGTATGCCTGGAATGAGTCACTATTGGAACTAATTATAATTTTTGTAAACCATCCATTTGTACAGAGTTCACTATAAATATTTTCTTATTCTTATTCTTGAACGAGCGCGTCCTCTGACGCGCGACCTAGACCCGGTCTAGGGCTAGGCGACCGACTGCCGGCGGCTCGCGCGGCACGCGTGCTCCACAAGTGTCCGCGTAGCTGCAGGTACGGATACAGCGTTCCAGGCGTATACGCGCGTAACCGACTACGCGTAGCAGGGTACGCGCTATTCGTACGCAGCTTGAGATTCCACGGTTGAGTAAATGCATAATTCGCGAGAAAAAAAGAAGAAATACAAGACTGGCTTCGAAAGAATCAAATTGCTTTTTCGGACACTGCCTTTTAATCAGAACTTTTAAAACTGGTACCTATACATATTTAATTTAAATTTAATTTAATATTTTATTATTTAATTAAAATTAAATATAAAAATGCTATTTTAAAGGTTACTTTATAGTTTTTCTTAATTTGTATGTATTTAAATAACTGTTAGGTGTTTATTTTATGTTTAGGTTTATTTATCTTATATATAAAATTCTCGTGTCACAGTTTTCGTTCCCATACTCCTCCGAAACGGCTAGACCGATTCTCATGAATTTTTGTGAGCGTATTGAGTAGGTCTGAGAATCGGCCAACATCTATTTTTCAAACCCCCAAGTGACATGAAAAAAAAATTGCAGCGGGCGAAGCCGCTGGCGGGTCGCTAGTAGTATTATATAACAAATAATAATAAAATAAATATATTACAGTGACTATCTACTCGGTATCGATAGTGACACGGTAACATCCCTACGCGCGCCCACGAGATCCAATCACAAGGCAGTGAACGGGCATGCGGTATGTGCTGTCTCGCTCTAACGTTTTATGTCCCGAAGAGCCAAATAGCTTTGAGGCAGGTATAGTATCTAAAACTCAGCAGTGGGGCGCGTGTTGAGGAAAAAAAATACTTATTATATTTGGGTACGACATCAACAAAATACTATTAAATAATATCATTTATTATTATGTCACAGTCATACTTGTTAGATAAGGCATGTTGCATTGATATGCAAATTTTATATACAAATCTTATAAAAATAAGGAATATTTGATGTCCAATATTTTTTTACTTAATTAATTAATATACTTATTTACAATATTAGTATTCAATGGTAACAGTTTTGGTTTTAAGGTACTCGTTCAGTGCATCTTGACCTGTAACAAAAATAGTTTTATTGATAAAAATGTTTTTTTGGAGGGTAACATGAATAAATTATATCAGGGGAAAATTTCACACAAATTGACCGAATCTCAAACTAAGCTCGAGGCTTGTACTTACGGGAACGATGAACATACTTGTATAGAAATTTCAATACTTAAATTTAGATTTAAAGACTCCGGAACAAATACTGGCGCTTATCACACAAATGTTTGCCCTTATCGAGATTTGAACTCGGGACCGCTAGGTTCGTAGGCAGGGTCACTACCAACTAGGCTAACGTGTCGTCAAATCGTGTTTTCGTGTCGGCAATACCTAGTAAGTATGGATATCGTCGTCTATTACCCATAGTCAAGCCTAGGGCTTAGTTTAGGACTAGGTTAATTAGTATGAGATCTCGCCTGATACTTTTTTGATATGTTAGAGTCTTACCCAAATCCTTCCCGAAGCCGGACTGCTTGAACCCGCCGAACGGCGCGGCGACGTCGGTCTTGTTGTACGTGTTCACGAACACGGTGCCGGCGTCGATCCGCTCCGCGAACTGCAGCGCGCGCGACACGTCCCGCGTGAACACGCCGCTCGCCAGACCGTACTCGGTCGCGTTCGCGCGCCGGATCACATCGTCCAGGTTCCTGGGGGCAAAGGACAGTTATAAAACATTGTACACGCGTGGGAAATAGGGAATTGCCTGACGAGGTCGTAAAATACGAGTCAGACAATACCCATTTCCACCAAGGTATGAATAATGATTTTCTCTATGGCCGAGTTGTATAGATTTTAACTGAAGTAATGGTTGAAATTCGAAAAAAGAATCGATTTTTTTACATATTTCCTTGTAATTTAACTATTAGTTACGATTTTTAACAATTAGTTTAATTACTGATCAAACAACAGGCCCTTAATAGTATGTTGTGTGTGTGATTCAAATATATTTAAAAAATATTTCGGCGTATTTGCCTTTTGGCGACTAAGGTCTATAAGTAAAATAGAATAGGTATAGAAATGACTAGAAAGAAAATTGGAGAGGATTTATTGACTAAGTATAAAATTCGGTGAATGGACAAATGAATGACGTTAATTCAAGGGGATCCCGTTAAATGCAGCGATGCCTTAAGCTGGGTACGAATCTGAGCGGCTCAGCCAGAGGCACGCTCGCCCTGGGCAGCGAGCTGCTGGTGAGCCTAATTGTTGCACATAAACATGCACGGGTGAGGCAGCGTGCTTGTCGCGAGCCGACATTTCAAAATGGCGTCGGACACGATGACAGCCGTGGCTGCGTTTATAATAATTCACCGAATTATTAACAAAAATCTGGCTCATCAACTTTATCTAATTTGTACGCGCCTCGCCCACATACAAGTTAGAACTTGTCGTTCTGCCCGCGGCACGCTACGATACTCGACCAAGTTACGCGAGGCACGCACTCCGAGCGAGGCGCCTTTGAGCACGGTCAAAAGACCGACTCTCGCTCGCCAGCTGCTTGCGCACAGCGCGTGAGCGCGTACGAATTTCAGCAAAATAGGTGAGCCGTGCGTGCCTCAACCCGAGGCTGCTCTAATTCGTACCCACCTTTACTAAGGGCGCATAAGCCTAATAAGGGCGTATAAGGCCAATAAGTATGACGCCGATGTCTGTGTTAATCTGTGGTATCTTAGTTCCTAACCTAATGAACCAATACAAATGCGTTTTTATTAATAAATAATAAGCATGGTATTTAACTAGAGTGGATTTTACGTTTGATGATAATCGATTGGGGATCAACGTAAATACTTGGGCGGTTTATATCAATTGAATAACGTATAAATACTCACTTGCTACTGAACTTGCTGATGATCATAATGGGTCCGAACGATTCTTCCTTCGCGATGAACATTTGGTCGGTGACGTCGGTGAAGATGGTCGGCTGGAAGAAGTACCCGGGCCGGTCCACGCGCCGCCCGCCCAGCACCAAGCGCGCGCCCTCCTTCACGCCCGCCTCGCAGAACTAGGGCAGGACATATAGTGACGTCAGTGGAGTTTTGTTATACTGCGTGACTATACAATTATAGGGCTTGTCCGAAGCGATAGTACATTCACTACATATTACCGACGTGTAAAAGACCGCTCATGTGGCTAATTTACTCTTTTTTTTGCGACCATTCAAGTAATTTTAACACGATTGAGGGTGGATTGCATTGAAAATGTTATACAGAGTTAAGGACTAATCAATGTCAGTATTTAATTGAAACAAATTATTTTTTTGCTCACGAAGATTAACCATACGATTGTATGACTAATTTTCGTTAATTAAGCTTTGACATCAATTCGGTCCTTAACTATGTACAATATTTTTGCAATTCAACCTTGACGTAAATTATCGTGGGTTAGATTTAGTAGTTGAAAATATACCGGGTGTTACCTGTAATAGGAGCAATAAATTTGGGGATCGTTTCCACACCACAAACGTAACAACATTTATTCTACAACTTTTGAAAATAACTTGTTGTTTACTAAATATTAATGAATTTAGATTTTCCAAGCCAGCAATGTATTGGGAAAACTACGAAGTTTGTAGGCTGACAGTAGATGTCAACTAGACTATTTGGATGGAGTACATTGAAAATGCTATTTAGTTTGTTCGAATAATAAATTACATATTTTATAAAAGATGTAGAACAAATGTTGCTACGTTTATACAGTAGAAACGATCCCTCAATTTATTCCTCCTATTACAGGCAACACCCAGTATATATAATTAAAAAAGATTACATACCTCAATAAGTTTGTCCATATGCGCCTTATGGTTCTGCGGCCCGTGCGCCGTGCCTCTGTTGAGCGGGTCGCCGATGCTGATCTTCTTGGTCTCCGCCACCACTCGCTCCAGGAACTCGTCGTGGATGCTCTCCTCAATGAAGAGACGGCCGGCCGCTATGCAGTTCTCGCCTTTGTTGAAGAATACGGAACCCATTCCCTGGGAAGCGTAAGGTTAAGTGAGTACTCAAACGTTCTAATACCTGACTTGTGTTCAATCAAATCAAAAATGGTCAATTTTGCCTTTTCCAAGTAGTTTAAATATACTACAGGTAATTTATATTGTAAAATGATGAAAGTATTTGTGATATATAAAAATAGTAGTTATAAAGGTACAAATAATATTATTTAAATTTTCTACCATAAGTCATAACCTATTTTACTTAAAAGTTCAGCATCTATGTATAAGGTACTAAAAAATAAATAAACTATTTCTAACTTGGTTTAATTATAGTCATATTTTTTTTACTCTATTGTCCAAACTTAGTTGTTTTTCGCACGTGCCTTAACCATGTGGAGTTGCTAAACTAAATAATGTATCTGCTTACATTTCTGACCGCCTTGTCCATATCGCAGTCTTCGAACACGACGAGCGGCGACTTGCCCCCCAGCTCGAGAGACACCTTCTTCATGTTGGACGCGGCGCACGACGACATGATGGTTTGACCTGCACACGATTGTTATTCTAAAATTTACCTAATTACAGTGAAATGTAATAAAACCCAGAAGCATCATTGTTTTGTTTAAGAGATAATTAATGTGATATATCCTATTGGGCTACCATTATTATTATTGTAAAAAGTATAAAACACCAAGTTTTTTGTTGTGCATCTACCATGCAGCATGTAAAGCGTAAAAAAATATTATCTATGGCTTCTTGAACTGTTGTCGTCAAATATATTTTCACATATTGTTACCTTATGCCATTGAAATAAAGAGCAAAAATATAAACATTCCTTTGACGTCAAAAGAAAAACAATACTGTCATAGAAATATAACAAACGAAGTAAAGTTGAGTTCCTTTTGTTTTCATGACACTGTCGAAAAAATAAATGTGAAAGTTTGCATGCATGGATAGATGTTTGTTAATCAATCACGCCAGAACGGCTGAATGGATTTGGATTGTTGGCGCACAGATAGATTATAGACTGGAATAGGAGTTAGGCTAGTTTTTATCCCGAAATTTTTTACAGTTCCCAAGGGAAAAGCGAGAAACGACCTCCGCGGACGAAGTCGCGCGCAAAATCTAGTAGGATCACATTACATTGACGACGTCCTTTGTAGGTTAATATAAATCCTCACCGATCTCGGTGCTGCCGGTGAAGCCCAGCTTCCTGACGAGCGGGTGGTCGGCCATGGCCTGCCCGCACACGGAGCCGGAGCCCGGCAGGACGTTGATGACGCCGGGCGGGATGCCCGCCCGCACCGACAGCTCCGCGAACTTGAGCGCCGTCAGCGGACACACCTGGGGACAGGGACGGGGTGTTGGCATCGACCTACGATATCCTTAAACACTATCTTTAACCTCTCGTATACGGGAGCACTTTTATTTTTTGACGTTTCGGTGCGGCGACGCTTTCACGTGACAACAATGGCAGCGGATAGAACATTTATTTTATGTAAGAAGCGAATTTTGTAATTTGCTTTAGTTTATTGGTTAACTGTATGATTAATTTTGAACCTACAGTCATATACAGGGTGTTAGGTAATGAGTGGATAATCCTTGAACTACGGATAGAGGGCACTTAGGATGTTATGAAAAAGCTAAAATAGGTCTAGTAAAAGTCGCACGGTTTTCGAGATATTTGGACTTTTAATCGGATTTTTGTCATTTTTCCTTATGTCCATGTTACGAAAAACCCTTAATTTCATGTATTAATTCATATTTTTTTCACTTTTTTCTTGCATGGTTAGAATCACTATGAACTAAGGAAGTTTTTAAAGCTACATGCCAAGTTTTTTTCATGACAACTTTTTGAGTAAACTCACTAAGTAACTTTTTCCATACTAAGAAATCCCCGCGTTTGTTTTTCATGTAGTATGGAAAAACAAACTTTGTGCATTTACTCAAAAAGTTGTCATGAAAAAAAAATGGGCATGTAGCTTTAAAAACTTCCTAAGTTCATAGTGATTCTAACCATGCAAGAAAAAACGAAAAAAAAATTGAATTAATACATGAACTTAGGGGTTTATCGTAACACGGACATAAGGAAAAATGACAAAAAATCCGATTAAAATGACCAATATCTCGGAAACTATTAACAATTGCTGAACATACATGGGGGTTAAATCGATAGCTTATGAGCTGCTCTATCAGCCCTATTCGGGTTATCCACTATTTACCAAACACCCTGTATATAAAAAAGTAATAAAATTGTGGAAGGCACGCAGGGCATTGGAACGGATCCATGCCTTCCCAGTTCATGAACGGACACGCCTCTAAGCATACGAGGGGTTTGTTTTTGGACTTGGACACACGCAAATGCGAACGACATGGATTATAAACAAAACGAACACTATACGGTTTACTCACATATCAGTCAGGTAACGGCCCGACATGTTTCGGACTCATTAGGAGTCCATCAGAGGAGTGTGTTATTGCAGGCGCGTTCTCCCTCACACACACCTGATGAAGGACTCCTAAGGAGTCCGAAACATGTCGGGCCGTTACCTGACTATTATGTAAGTAAACCGTTTTGTGGTCATTTAGTTTATAATAATGACTCGCACTAGTTTAAATTTTGTCATGAACAATGTCGACTGTTATTGGTGGTGTAAAGTTCACACCAGCACTTTAACAACGAGTGGCATTGTACAGTGTAAACAATCGGAAATTGAATATGTCCTTTTCATTGTTAAAAGAACGTCAGGAAGGGCGGATACAAACAAACTTTAATACATTACCTACACAAGGGCTCTAGACACGTGTGGAGCGAATCAACATGAATAATTAATATCAGGGGACAATCTTACACAAATCGACCTAGTCCCAAACTAAGGACTTGGCTTGTAAAGTATGTACTATAGGTACTAGACAACGATAAATATCGACAAAAATATTAAATACATACGAGTAATAAAACATTTAACACCAAGAAACGGTAGTGGCATAATCATTGCTTGGTCGAAATCTTTGATCGAAAACGGTTTACACAATTGAAACTTTTTTTTAATTGGTATAAAAATGAACCCAACTTAAATTAACTAATCTACACTATAAACGTTTATTAATTTCAGTAATTTCAGCCTGAAAGGATGTTAGTCAAAAATATTGAAGACCAAACTCATCAGCTTATCATAAAAATATTTTCAAGCCCTCACTACTAACCGCGTTGTCCAAACTAGTCTGTGTACAGTCGAGTTCTTAAATATGTATACAGTTTTGCACCTTATCTCAATGGGAATCGACTGAACCCCCAACTAGACACTTACCGCGGCCGGTTTCATGACGACGGTGTTCCCCGCGGCGAGGCAGGCGGCCATCTTCCACGACAGCATCATCAGCGGGTAGTTCCACGGCGTGATCAGTGCGCACACGCCGATCGGCTCCTTCCGCGTCAGCGTCATGTTCCTGCGCACACGGCCGCGTTACTCCGGGGTCGACACTCGGGCGACTCGAGGCGAACTCAGTTTGGTGATCAGGGTAAGTTGATCAGCATTGTTCGTTTGAACATTAGATGATTACGTAAAAAGCATCATTTTATAGATAGTCTGATTGTCTATCTATGTACAGTCGAAGTCAAAATATATATATATATATATATATATATACGCGTTCAGAAGACGCTAAAAATATCTACACTCCTCTGCCAGTGACGATAAGGTTCAAGTTTACATATTTATGATGCGATGAGTGAATATATATAATTGCCTTCGACTGTACCTACAACGATTGAGCTTTTAATAAAAAAAGTGTTAAAGATGAGTTGAGATACTTTAAGAAGAAAAGCGACTTACATCACTTATTCCTACGCAATTGGGACCCTATTGGGATACACCTGTATTTAACAATGTATGAGTAAGAAACCATTTCCAGGCTTCTCGAATCTATCTCTGCAGTAAGATTAAAAAAATATATTACAATGACTTTTATTTGACCGCTAAATGCGCTATATATCGACCTCTATCGACTAAATAATTCCTATAATTAAATCAATATACTAATGAGCCCATTATCTTTTAAGCTGTGGTAAGGTTTTTCAAGAAGCTCAAAACGACGGGACGAACATTTATTACAGAAACTCATAATTAGAAGTATCCTTTATCAATCAATTTAAAGTGATTGTGTTTAGCAAATGTAATCTAGAAACAAGGGTCATCAACTTAGGAAATGCTGTAGTGATATTGTATCGTCGTTGTTTGTTTACATTATGACGTCGTTCGTCTATTATGACTTTTAAAACAGATCGCAGATAATAAAATAAACTTCTTTCCAAATAGCGCAGTCATATGATTTGGTGTTTATTTGCGCATAAAAGGTACAATAAGACTTACATACATACATATATGACATCACGCTTTCGTTCCCAGAGTGGGGTAGGCAGAGCTACAGAACACAAGCAGGCTGAGATGTTTACCAGCGTATTAGTGACAAGTTGCAAGCCCATCGCCTAATAGTACTACAAGCCCAAACAATAAGACTTATAATACATATTATTTAAAAATACATAAACCACTAAAATTACAATTACTGTTACATTTCATAATAACGTAAATATATATTTTCTCCATTGTACACGTTAATCTTGGGTTTGTGTACTTATTTTTAATTTGTTTATGTGTAATAAAGAGTATGTATTTATTTTAAATATTTATATGTGTATACATATATATTTTTTGAGACAGTAAAATAGCTATAGTAACAGGTATCTAATATGGGATGATCACTTCAAGAGCATATTACTCGTATTTTAAAAATAACGTAGTAACCTGTTGGGCCTCGCATGGTTGATGGGTATGGTGGCGCCCTGGATCTTGTCGCTCCAGCCGGCGAAGTACCGCCACGTCTCGATCGACATGCCGACGTGCGTCTTCAGCGCCAGCGTGTACACGGCGCCCGAGTCGATGGCCTCGATCGTGGCCAGCTCTTCCTTGTGCTGCTCCATTAGATCCGCCAGCCTGGAGAGGATTAAGGTATTTTTAACCCCCGACGCAAAAAGAGGGATGTGCCTGTCTGTGGCACCGTAGTAGCTCTTAAATGAATGAACCGATTTGAATGCGTTTTTTTTTATTTAAAAGCAGGTTTTCTAACGGTGGTTCTTAGACACAGGTAGTTAACTGAACACTGACGCTAATTAAACTGACACGGCAGGGGACCGCTAAGTAAATGAACTAATATAAAATACCCCAGCTACTTAGCGGTCCCCGACGTGTCAGTTCAGTTAGCGTCAGTGTTCAGTTTCTGTTTTGATTCGGGGATTTTAAAATTTCCAATTAATATAGATTGCTCAATAAGTGGTGGTTTTTATAGCTGTATATCGTGAGGAAATTTATTGCAAGTGTCTTATAGTTTTTGGAGCTGCATATCACGCGGAAAGTTGGGTTTTTCACACTAGTGTTTTTTACTTTTCGCAATTTTTTACCTTCATTGTTCAAATTGCCTTGTGAATTTTTATTACTCTTATAATAACTGTTCTTTTTGCTGTTTTCATTGACTTCTTTCATAGTTTTTTCTCGAAAATGTATAGAAACACAAGCGCGGAACTGTCATTTTCACTCGGCCCAAGTCTTGCCCCTTTTAGTAAAACTTTTATTTTACATTAAAGAACTCACTACAGGTTCTATGTACTCACTTGAACAGCAATGCCCCTCTCTCCCTCGCGCTGATCTTCGACCACTCGCCCTCCTCGAACGCCTGCTTCGCCGCCCGCACCGCCTTGTCCACGTCGCCGACGCCCGCGCTCTGCACGCGACAGATCTCCGTCTCGTCCGTAGGGTTCACTATCGACAGGGTCTTCCCGCTATCCGCGTTGACAAACTCCCCATTTATAAACAATTGGGTAGGGAACTTTATTTTCATCTTATTAACGTCTAGCTCCACCCCGTCGTACACGACCTCTTTAGCCGCAGAACCGCCTCTAGCTTTTGCGACGGCCATGTTGTAAAACTCTTCGAATGTGGTGTTCATGTAAATGTCCTCGTTTTGTAGTTCTAGGTTGGCCAAGTCTTTTACTTCTTCCACTAGTCTCACCACGTCCATGGATCCTGAAGAACAAAATCATTGAAGGTCTATGGTTCGGAGGGTTGCCGGGACGGTCGCGTTCCTATACAAACGTACTTTGCTATTCAAAGTAAATAGCTAATAATAGATGTTGGCTATTAATGAAATTATTTGCATAAGAGAAATAAAATACGGAAAATAACAGTCAATTAAGTATTGATACACAACTTATAATCTTCTTCTCAGAAATGTAATTTCTGGCATCAACAATTGACTTCACTATAACAGCAAATATATTTTTTGTTGTAATTATTGTATTTTTTTTTAAACTAGCGATCGAGTTGGTTTAATCTAACGTCTCTATTATTGGAGGCATAAAGGCCGTATCAGATTTTTTCCATCGCAATGTTGGATAATATTTGCAGTAGACTACCAAACTATCAAAATTAGTGAGTGTACCTGCGCCCGAGTTAAAGAAGTCCGTATCATTCTCTATGTCTATCCTGAGGATGGCCTTCCACACGTCCCGCACGCTCTCCACGAACTGCTTCTCCTCGGCCGTCAGCTCCAGAACCACCTTGTTCTCACTGGATTTGAATAAGTTCTGCGCGTTTATCATCTTGCCGTTCACCTTGAGACGCTGGATGTTGAGCTGGAATAGTGACGATAATGTTGGTCCTTCTATCTCATAGAGATATTTGAGGCATCTTTATTGTTTTAAGCCTAACTATAAATTTATTATAAGCCTCTTTCTTATCCAGTACAATAAAGGTTAAGGGGTTTGGAAAAGTTTGGATGTTTGCACCCAAATTAAGGCCCGCATGGATTTTGACAAATGGCACACAGATATACTTTGGATAAGAACATTTGTTGCATTCGAATAGCTGTCGCGGGCAAAACCTAGTAAAAGTATAAAGAAATATAACAGTACCTTAACCCCATCATTAGCAGTAATAAGCAGCCCCCCCTCGTGCACGACGGCAGGGCTCCCCAGGCCGGGCACGACGAGCGGCTCCCCCTCGGGGGCCCGCGCCGGCCACAGCGCGGACCCGAACAGCTTGAGCTCCACGGGCGCCTCGCCGGCCACGCCGTCCTTGCCCTGGAGCTGGACGATCGTGGTGGCTCCTGGCGAGGAGTCCAGCCCGCGGATGAAGTTGTGCAGGGCGACGCCGCCTTTCGACCAATCTATCTGTAAAGTAACATTGTTGCATCAAGCAGAACCGAATTAGAAGAACGAGAGAAATAGGTGTCTAAAACTCAAATCAACTATATACTGGGAAGTTAATTCAGATACAATACACAGCCATGAAGTTTCCGACTAAAACTAAAAAAATGCTAAGTTTATTTATTGCGTGTGATGGAATAATAATATCAGCATTGTTTTCCTACCGTCAACATTATAAATAGGTACTCAGAAACTGTTTAGGGTTCCGTACCCAGCGGGTAAAAACCCTATTACTAAGACTTCACTGTCTGTCAGTCTTTCTGTCACCAGGCTGTACCTCATGAACCGTGATAGCAAAACAGTCGAAATTTTCACAGATGTATTTCTGTTGCGACTATAACAGCAAATACTAAAAACTGAATAAAATAATTATGTGGGGCTCCCATACAACAAACGTGATTTCCTTGCCTTTTTTTGCTCGATATTAATAACGGCAACATGTAGACCAATCTTTATCTAAAAAAATTACGTGCCACGTTGTTTGTCCGCGTTGGACTCCTAAACTACTGAACCGTTTTTAATTTTGATTTGCACACCGTGTGCAAATCGACCCAACTTGAAAGATAGGATAGCTTACATTTCAATTTATAGTCGCAATATTATTTTATTGCAAATTATTTGTCTATTACTTGACAGTCATAAGTATCTATCAGATGGCGATATCTGTTGACTGGATTGAGTAAATATTCAATAGATGGTGCTATGTTAAATATACAAACGTTTCATATAAGCTACAATTCAATAGCATAACCACCTCGTGTTGCCGAGGTTAAGGTATAACCTAAATTTAATTTGGAATAAACTAAATACAGTGAAATTCAATTGTTCTCGATTTTTAAATTTTTGGTGTTAGCATAGCCGGCCACGTGTTACTTAGACTGAAGTATAAATTAAATTCATATTGTAGTGAAGATAATACAGTGAAATTATTTTTGCTTTTTAATTATTAGTGCTCGATTGAAAGAAAGAAACAAAAAAAAAATTGCAGCGGGCGAAGCCGCTGGCGGGTCGCTAGTATAGTGTATAATGTTGTATGGATACTAGTACGGAACCCTTCGTGCGCGAGTTCGACTCGAACTAGGCCTGTTTTGATCTGCCTAGTACTGAAAGTCAATTCTTGCATAGTTATAGTATTTCCGCACAAATAATCCATTTGCTCAGAGCTTGGGACCGGTTCGATAAATACCGGTTTATTACGGTTCTTTACTAATAGCTCGCTCTTTTGTTGCATAGTTGAAGTTAAACAGCCCTCATCATTTTAAAACACTATAGTCGCCACGCCACCCACATGCAGGAAGAATCGAATACAAAACAATAAACAGGTTAATTCCAGCGATCATAACGTTTACGTGTGATCGCTGCGCGGTGTTGGCCCTAATTTATCATTTTGTGTGTTAGATTTTGTGTAAAAATGTGGTGTAAAGTTGTACTTATTATATATATCTGCTAAAAAAATGTGTGTCTATTCAAAGTGTACGTCAGCCATACTGCCATAATACCAAAGAAGGCGGCTAACTGCAATGTTGCTGTCGAAGAATTATATACTCTATTGATAACCACATTAGAATTAAAATGCTTAAATACTATTACTATGCAGTTAGCCGCTTTCTTTGGTATCACGGCAGCGAAGTAATATTTCCACTTGACAGGAAGTTGTGTCAAAAGTGAAGACCCCTATAGGGAAATTGGTTGACTATTGTCATGAAGACAGTCGATTGTTCGCCGAAGAATGAAAGGCTTTAATTTAATACAAACCGTGCTTCTGCAAAAACTTAAACAACCGTTCAACACATAACACGGTCTTCGCAAATTACCTTACTTCGGTTTTATTCATAATAATATAAAATATTGTGTAAATATTTCATGTTTGTTCTTAGTTACTTAAAGAAGAGACAGTTACTCCTTAATTTCAAATTTCAACTTTGTTAAAGGCGAAAACGTACGTGCAAAATAACGGTGATTTATTCATCAATCAAGAGTGTCAGTAAATTTATTTATATATCTATTCCATTTTTAATCATGTCGAATCACTTCTTTCACATATGTACGAATATACTCAGCGTTGTTTCAAATAATCACATCATATCTGATACATTTGTTTTCACAGTGTAGCTAAATACCAATTATCTTTTGTAAACATTCGTTATATTTCTGGTCCGGAATCCTTGTGAAGCGTACAATATTTTTTGATAATACAATGTCAAGTCGGTGGCGTTGGGTTATCGTCACTGCCTCGTGCTCTGGATAAAGTACAACTAAACCCGTTCAGTTTACAATTAAACTAGCTGAATTATCTTTTGAATTGTACATTACTATTCTTGTTATTGTATACAAGCCAACATTGAGAACAACATTATATTCCATTTCAATTGATCAAATAGTTAGTAATAGACAACATAAATTCCACCAAAAACATAAATGTAAATAGAGTCAAAGTTCAAAACATTTGAGGCACAGGATTGTCAGCTTCGCCGAGAAAATAATTGAGATCTATAGGGGCGGCGAGTTACATGCCGCCGAGCGGCCAGTCTCGCCCTCATTACTTCTATTGTGTTTACTAATAAACTAAAGTATTATCTTAAACCCAAAGACCTACATACACAATACACAATTTATAGAGAATATGACATAACTTAACAACAATTGAACTATGAGTGAGCAACCGTTAAGTTGACTACACGAATGTTAGAGGTTATTAAACTGTGTCATGTATGCTATATATTGCGAATTAATTTATACAACAGTAAGATAATACTTAAAATCTAAATTTTAAGGTTATACTTTAGTTTATTAGAAAACAGTAAAAGTAATAAGGGTGCCACTGGACGCTGGGCGCCCTCTTAAAGTATGCCGGAATCTACAATGTTAATATGAGCTTGTCTAAAAGACGTTTATTAGGTTCCTTGCTACTGAATTTCTAACTTGGCAAGCTTTCTAAGTTAAACTTTGATTCGTTACGCAATAAAATACCTTCAACGCGTTCCATACGCGGGTCGCCCAAATGTTACTAATTATAAAGGACAGAACTTTATAAACTTATCGTAGGAACTGATAAGAATAGAAAACTTCCTTTATCAACAAAAAAATATATTTTAATTTGTTTGAAAATATGTAAAAATCAACTTAAATGTTACCAAACGATCATCATTAATGATCTTCGCTCTCCACCCCTTCAAAAAGGATTAAAAAAAAATGACTCTCCTTCACAAATCAACCTTTGGAGATGAGCCCTGCACAAGGTAATCTTTTATTCATCTACTCGTAATGCTTCGATCTACAATACACAACTAGATAACGGGTCAGAGAACAAAACACGGCACAGCAAATACATACTCACTTCAAATTGGGAGTTTATTTGAATTTAGTTCGTTGTCAACGACGCCAACAGTGACTCGTGTTACAATGCCTCAGTATGTTTTCAGAAACTGAAAAAATAATCACCGTAACAAAAAAAATACAGACGGAATATCGTACTTTCGGTGAGGAAATGACGATTCTTAATATTAATTAAGTAATACATTTCTGACCACCCATTGTGAATATTTGGTTGTTGCAGAAGAATGCATCTATGGAGTAGTATAATATTTTATATTTTTTGCAGTCGTAAATTTAATATTAATTTGTAGATTTTCTAGTGATCCATTTCAATGTGCAATTTGGGATTCAATCGTCGCGAGTGAACGGCAGGACGAGTTTTTAAGACCAGGAAAAAGTTCCGTAGTATGTTCGATCCATTTCGTTTCGTTTCGTTTCGTTATTTACCTTGCCAATAATATAATATGCTATTTATCATTCTTTTTATGACGTGGAACTGAAGTTAAGTATGTCACTAATATCATAAATGATTAAAAACAGATTCTACCACTAGGAGTAGGAGTCCTATGGCCACCCTGAGTCTCCATCATCAGACCAGCTCGATGATACCACATTATTGTATTGTCATCAGAAATAAAGGCGTATGCGTAAGCTTCATTGGAAACCGGGTTGTGGGACAAATTTAACTTGCAAGATTTGACCCTTACATACATGCATACATACAGAGCAAGTTAAATAAAAGCTTGTAAAATAACGTTGAGTTGTTTTTTTATATAAAACCCTTACACACCTGAGACGTCAAAACAGAAATAATATTAAGTGTAAAGCTACTCCATTTGTACTCTGTTCGCGATGACATTGGCACTTCGCTAGTAGAAGCTGCATAAGGTAAAAAACGAGCATCTAGTCGAAGCCACATAAGTTGATAAATTGTTTCAAGCCAAATTAAGCATTGCGTTACCGACATACCATTTATAGGTAAGTTAGAATGTTTTATTTTGACAAGGATTTTATACAAGTATGAAGTTTGTATAGGTCGCGCTAGGACACTTTTCGAAGAGAATTTTATCGAATCTTAAGTACCCGAAACCGATGTGCATGCATGACTCGATGTAGGAATGTGGAAGAAGCGAAAGAGCTTTGTCAGGATCGTAGCAGGTGGAAAGAAGTGGTCTCTGCCTACCCCTCTGGGAAACAGGCGTGATTTATGTATGTATGTATGTATGTATGTATGTATATGCATTTAAGTATTTATTAAAATAACAGCGGCTTTAGCCGGGTAGAATAATATACATATTTTTTAAATAAAGCCTATCTTCAATAATGTACCTTCAAAGGTACAGAGGTAGTTCAGAGATTTTTTCAATTATGTGCATTTGTTCCGGAGGTTACCATCAAAATTATAAACAAATGAATATTTATAAATAAAATTATAACATATTACATTATAGTATAGTAAAGACAAGCCTAGCGCTAATGGGTCCATATCTAGCGGCATAATCATTGTTTGTCCTCATGTATTGTTTTGTCGAAAATGGCTTTTACAATTGAAACGTTTTTTATTGTTATAAAAAGCATTTTATTCTGTAATTTAAGGCTAAAAGGATGTTAGGCGAAAAGATTTTAGACCAAACAATACATTAGAGTAAACAATTGTATGCGTTTAATAGGGATACCAGTGCTAAATTCGGGACTACGTCCATTTATGTAACGTTGTCCCCTGGTATTATTTATTTATATGCATGTATGTACGTCAGTTCGTATAAAATTGATACCTAATATTTATTTGTTAAATATGTATTATCGTAAAACTAAACTAGGATAAAAAAGCGGCCAAGTGCGAGTCGGACTCGCCCATGAAGGGTTCCGTAGCAGCAAGTAACATAATATAAAAGTTCGTTGTAGCTTTGATCAATGTTTTTATGACGTATTAAAAAAAAACTACTTACTAGATCTCGTTCAAACCAATTTTCGGTGGAAGTTTGCATGGTAATGTACATCATATATTATTTTTACATTTATCATTCCCTTATTTTAGAAGTTACGGGGGGGGGACACACATTTTTCCACTTTGGAAGCGTCTCTCGCGCAAACTATTCAGTTTAGAAAAAAATTATAATAGAAACCTCAATATCATTTTTGAATACCTATCCATAGATACCCCACACGTATGAGTTTGATGAAAAAAAAATTTTTGAGTTTCAGTTCTAAGTATGGGGAACCCCAAAAATTTATTGTTTTTTTTCTATTTTTGTATGAAAATCTTAATGCGGTTCACCGAATACATCTACTTACCAAGTTTCCACAGTATAGCTCTTATAGTTACGGAATAAAGTGGCTGTGACATACGGACGGACAGACGGACAGACATGACGAATCTATAAGGGTTCCGTTTTTTGCCATTTGGCTACGGAACCCTAAAAAGACTAATCTACCTAATATTAAAACTAAACTAATTTAATTAACCTCCTAAGACCCACCATACGACGAAATTTGCCAATGGAATATAAACCTATTACAAATGCAATAGAGTCAATTTTATAGTTTGACCGTCCTTCATAAAAACAAAGCAAAACTTATTTTATTTCCTTTGCATCAGGTCTATTTTCTAATGAACGTATTATGTACAATTTTTTGTACGAGAGGCCTTAGGGTTAACTTAAACTACTAAATGCTTAACATCACGCCTTCAATCACAGGGTGGGATAGGCAGGGCTACAGTAATACCAACTCTAAAAATACTGGTTTATAATTCTGTAACCACATTTTGCACAATCAGGCCAAGAAGTTTACTAGTGGTAGTGTATTAGTGACATGTTGCAAGCCCCTCGCCTACCATTACTACAAGCCCTTATTCCCTTAGTCACCTCTTACGACATCTATGGGAATTGGGAAGACATGAGAGTGGCACTATTCTAACCCGGCAACCACACGGGGTTATAAACACATTTATCCTACATACATACATAAAGTCACGCCTTCATTCCCAGAATGGGGTAGGCAGAGCTACAGAATCGCCAACTCTAAAAAACTTGTTGAAAATTCTGTAACCACATTTATCCTATTAATATTATAAACGCGAAAGTTTAAGTATGGATGTTATTTACTCATTCACGCAAAAACTACTGGACGGATTTAGGTGAAATTTGGAATGAAAACAGCTATACCTTGGATTAACACATAGGCTGCCTTTCATATCGCTATTCCCTCGAGAACTGATTTATACGCGTACGAAGTCTCGGGCGGACGCTAGTTTATTTATAAGCAAGCGAGATCACATCGATCTGTGTCCATACCTGGTGCGTCTCCGGTTTGAACAGAGCAGGGTCGTACGTGGCCCCTTTTTCTGTCTGCGCGACTTTCGGCGCTGTGCCGTTCGCTACCATGTTCACGGACTCCGCCAGGGCCTTGATACCTGCGATAAGAAGACATAAATAACAAGATCGCAGTAAATATACATATTATACTCGCGCCTCGTCCTCGAGATCAGCATCGAATTAATAGGTATTTAACACATGTAGTAACACATAAGTGACAGCACTCTTCACTTGTAGTTGAGATTTTTTTTTTTTTTTTGTGGGTAGTAGCTTTATTCTTCCACCGACTTATAATCTAGCTCCAGTCCGCGCTCGCGTCATTCACATTTTAGTGCTTAACCACTCAGGACGTGTAGTATTATCCAGTGAAAAGTGATTCTACGGTCAAGAATGTCTAAAAGGAAGATAGAAGATGATTTCAAACACCTATTAAGTAAAATTAAAAAATTAGAACGCAAAGTAAACCGAAAGCGTAGGATTTCTTCTTCGTCAGATGAAGATACAGTAGTGCGGCCATTACCGTCTTTTACGTCGGAAGAAGAAACAGATAATTCAGGTATGTACCTACCTACAGTAACAAATTATGTAAAAATAATTATATTATCCACCGCTATAATTCCTTTTCTAGAACATTAATTAATTAATTGGTGTTCACTGCATTAGGTATTCAAAATAGCGCTGGTTTAAGATTTGTCTCGACATAATCTATGTCTATCTTAATACATTTTTTCGTTATGTACTATAGGTAATAGTAATAAAATGATTATGTCGAATGTGCAGAAACGTATTTACGTTTGAATTAATAACGTGTAACCTGAGCTGCCGCTGGGGCTGACTCGCCACACGCTATATGTGCACAAAGAAAATATCGGGTCTTGTATTCACATGTTTACCCACATTATGCAGAAAAACAAATAATTATACTGATTCCAGTATGATTGATATTTGCTTTATAATTATCTACGTACATATAATGTATTAACCAATATGACTACATATTGTGTTTAGTATTATATTTTTATTGCTTTCATTATTTATTGCATTTTTAGTTTTGGCCGCCCTGGGGTCACAAGACTGGCTTACGGCCCACGATAACGGAGGGCTCGATGATGATAACAATCAGCCCGAGACCCCTTTAGAAACGGATATTGATCCAGCTGTACAACAGAACGAACAGCATACTTCGTTGGCTGCTAACCCCGCAGATCAAAGCGAACCAAGCACCTCTGCGACTACAGGCACAGAACAAACTGCTACATTGGAGACCGATGTGCTTGAAATCCTAGAAGACCCTTCTACTTTGAATAAATATGCTCCGGACGTTCACATTGAGATCGCTAGGCGCTTTCAGCACATTGCCACCGAAGGCCTTAGCAAGGAAAAGCGCAAGGAATTAACCGCCAAGTACTCGACGCCAGGGAACTGCCTACACATCGGTGCTCCCGGATTGAACGGCGAGATTAAAGCCGCGCTTGCAGAGACTTTTGTTAAACGCGACAAAGGTATCGAAACAAAAAGGCCCAAATGGCAGGTGCTATTTCCTGTTTGGCTGAAGTGTTGTCGCAACAATTAAACAGTAACGAGAAAAATAACGATATGTTATCAAAATTGATGGACATGGGGCGCCTGCTTTGTGACATACAGCATGGCGACTCCATTACTCGACGCAACTTTGTCTTGTTTAACTTAAAGAAAGACATGAAAGAACACCTTTCAAATTCAAAGATAGATACACTATTGTTTAACGAAAGTTTGCCTGAAACCTTGAAGTCTGCAAAAGCAATGTCGAAGTCCGGTACGGAATTAAAGCCTGGTCAGGGAAAAGCCCCTAAGAGCTTCACGCCTCGGCCTTTAAACCGACGAGCTCCCGCCCCCGCGCGCAGGCCGCCGGGGCCGCCGCCGAGGAGCCGCGCGCCTGCAGCCCCGCGCGCGCCGCCGCCCCCGCCGCCGCCCGCGCACTACTCGCGGACGTCGTCGCATCAGCCGCCGGCGCCAGCGCCCCGCACTTGGCGCCGCTAGATACAGATACAGTTAAGTACGCAGGTAGATTGGCAGATTTCTACGAACAGTGGGCGCTCCTAACAGATGATCGTACAATCCTCTCTTGGATTAAGGGTTACAAGATTAATTTTTCACATGCGGTTACTCAGACCTCATTACCGACGCCACCCACCTATTCAGATACTGAAAAGTCCCAGTTCTATGAATCTATCAATAACCTTTTAAAAATTGGGGCAGTCTCGGAATGCGAACCATGTGATGACCAATTTATCTCAA
Source organism: Acleris holmiana (assembly GCA_949316455.1). Lineage (NCBI taxonomy): Eukaryota > Metazoa > Arthropoda > Insecta > Lepidoptera > Tortricidae > Acleris > Acleris holmiana. The sequence continues at coordinate 8,294,787 of OX438783.1, forward strand.
GCATATTTCTCGTTCCTAAACCGAATGGCAAGACGCGTTTAATATCAAATTTAAAAAAGTTAAACCATTTTATTACTACGCAACATTTCAAACTAGAAGATTTGAGAACCGCTACAAAGCTTATATCTCGCAACTGTTTTATGGCAACACTAGACTTAAAAGATGCGTATTTTTTATTAAAGATACACAAGGATTCCAAAAAATATCTTCACTTCATGTTTAATGGATCTTTATACGAGTTTAACGTCTTGCCCTTCGGTTTAAGCACGGCACCCTTTACGTTCACTAAGCTAATGAAACCCGTTGTTAAACTACTGCGTACAGCTGGTTTTATCTCTACTCTGTATTTAGATGACTGGTGTCTAATAGGACAGACTTATGAGCAATGCTCACTCAATATTGACACTACTAAAAAGCTTTTATTAGCACTAGGATTCATCATTAATGAGGAGAAAAGTATGTTACTTCCATCGCTATCCTGTAAGTTTCTAGGTGTCATACTTGATTCCGAACGGTTTCAATTGAGCCTGCCTTCTGAAAAAAGATCACGGATTGAAAACCAGATACGCAAGTTTATAAAGTTAAAACGCTGCAAAATAAGAGCTTTTGCTCAATTAGTTGGGCTACTTGTATCCGCGTGTCCAGCCGTAGAATACGGGTGGCTCTATACTAAGGAACTAGAGCGATGCAAGTTCCTCAACCTAGGCAACGACAATAATTATGAAAAATTCATGAATTTGCCAGATTCTTTACTTCCGGATTTACAGTGGTGGCTACGTAATATTAAAAGTTCAGTTCAGCCTATACGTAGTGATGAATTTTGCAGAGAAATTTACTCAGATGCTTCCACTACGGGGTGGGGAACCTCGTGTAATAACAAAACGGCAAGCGGTCAATGGTCAGAAAGTGAACGGGACAGGCACATCAACCACCTCGAGCTCTTAGCTGCTTTTATTGCTTTAAAAATCTTTGCAAACGATCTTTATAACTGCCAAATACTACTCCGAATCGACAACTCAACTGCGATTTCGTACATAAATCGAATGGGAGGCGTTCAATACCCTCACCTAACTCAAATCGCACGAGAGATTTGGCAGTGGTGTGAGATGCGCAGAATTTTTGTGTTTGCATCGTATATTAGGTCATGCGATAACATCATAGCAGACGCAGAATCTAGACGGTCTCATCCCGATATAGAGTGGGAGCTAAAAGATTGGGCTTTTCAGTCTCTAGTATGCTCTTTTGGTAAACCTGATATAGACCTATTTGCCAGTAGAATAAATAAAAAGTGTCAAAAATATATCTCTTGGCACAGGGACCCCGATGCCTACGCCGTAAATTCATTTACTGTATGTTGGTCAAAATACTTTTTCTACGCCTTCCCACCTTTTTCTATGATCTTAAAAACTCTTAGAAAAATCATCTCTGACAATGCAAGGGGAATTATGGTGGTGCCCTTATGGCCAACACAACCATGGTTTCCGGTATTTAGGACTTTGCTTGTATCAGATATGGTGACATTCCTACCAGAAAAAGACGTGCTCATTTCTCATTCCAGCACCAGGCGGATCCGGTCGACGCTTACCCTGGTGGTAGGAATCTTATCAGGGAGTCGTTTCTGCGCAGAGGAATCCCGCCGGCTGCCTTAGATATTACCTGCGCCTCACTTTCGGATAATTCCCTTAAGCAATACGATTGTGCTTTTAAGAAATGGTGGAGATTCTGTAAGGAAAATTCGCACGACATATATGTGGCGTCAATTCCAACCATAATATGTTTCTTCACACACCTCTCCCAGAATGGCGCTCAGTACGGTACACTAAATTCATATAGATCCGCTTTATCCCTAATCATCGGAACAGACATATCAAAAGATGACAGAATGACTAGGTTTTTTAAAGGAGTGCTTCGTCTGCGCCCCCCATTGCCGAAATATAGTTGCACCTGGAACCCAAATTGCGTACTAGATAAATTAAGTACACATTATCCAAACGAGAGCCTTTCCCTAGATAATCTTTCTAAAAAATGTATAACATTATTGGCTCTTACTACGGCCCACAGAGTGCAAACATTTTCTAAAATTAATATTAAAAATATCGAAATTCTTTCGGATAAAATATTAATAAAAATTCCAGATATAATTAAGACTTCACGTTTGGGTTCTGTGCAACCAACATTATCGCTTCCTTTCTTTAGGGATAAAGTCGAAATTTGCCCTGCAAAAACCTTAGTCGCATACGTCAATAAGACCACAGCCCTTAGAAAATCGGATATTTTGTTTATTAGTTCAAAGAAACCGCACAATTCTGCCTCTACGCAAACCCTCAGCCGCTGGATCAAGGCCACGCTGAAGGAGAGCGGAGTGGACGTGTCGATGTTCACCGCGCACAGCACGCGCCACGCCAGCGCGTCGCGCGCGCGTTGTACGGGCGTTAACATCGACGTCATTAGAAAAACTGCAGGTTGGAGTGGCGGCTCCAACACGTTTGCAAAGTTCTATAATAGAGTAATTGTGAACAATGATGATTGCTTACTGGCTATGTCAATTATTAATAATGTTGATAATTAATTTGGTAAGGAGTGTAATTACTGATATAGTTATTGATAGTGTTATTTATATAACTTAGAATAATTGTATTCAGTTGTAATTTGATGTTTCCTGATCAAAATAAATAAATTAATGAGACCAATTTAATTGATATTCCCGAAACAACTCTCAAGATCTACATGTGTTAAATACCTATTAATTCGATGCTGATCTCGAGGACGAGGCGCGAGTATAATTGATGATTAAACGAACTTACCTTAAGTGAAGTTCTATCATAATTATACGAAGCGCCTCGTCCGAAGAGATCAGCAGCCCACCCGCCCTGGAGCCCTTGTTATTTTTTCGGATCATATCAAAAATTGACTGAAACATAGACTCTAAACTAAATGACGCGAGCGCGGACTGGAGCTAGATTATAAGTCGGTGGAAGAATAAAGCAACTACCCACAAAAAAAAAAAAAAAAATCTCAACTACAAGTGAAGAGTGCTGTCACTTATGTGTTACTACATGTGTTAAATACCTATTAATTCGATGCTGATCTCTTCGGACGAGGCGCTTCGTATAATTATGATAGAACTTCACTTAAGGTAAGTTCGTTTAATCATCAATTATACGTCGTAGATGTCGAGGTGGTAATTGGCTACACGCTGATGATTATACGCGGAAACCTGAACATTCGAGTCGATGAGTCTTAGTACCGGATACAAGCGTATTACTTGGTTCTGCTTGTTAGTCTTGTGACTACAACATGTAAAATTTCGCGGTGAGATACACCTTAATGCATACACATACATAACATCACGCCTTCATTCATAGAGTGGAGTAGGGAGCTACAGAAATACCAACAAGTCTAAAAATACTAGTTGATAATTTTGTAACCACATTTTGCACAATCAGGCTAAGAGGTTTACCAGTGTATTATGATATGTATGGTAGAGAGTATATAGAAGCTGACCTTCAGGGTATAAGTATTTGTTGTAAATGGAGTCCACGGTGTCATCCTGGGTCACAGGGAAAGTCTTCTGCAGAAGGATCGGGCCAGTGTCGAGACCGTCGTCTGCCCAGAAGATTGACAGGCCGCAGGTTGTGTCCCCCTCGATTAGCGTCCTGGGGAGAACCAGAATTGTTACCTTTGGTATCAAAAATTAAAGACAGTTAAAAAAACTTGGTAATTCATTACTAAACTAGCTAAACCAACGGACGTTGTCCTGCACAAATTTAAAAAAAAATCGGTAAATTTGAAAAAAATACTAGTAATCTTATTAGAACAGTAGCGATATAATAAAAAAAAACTGTTAGCCGTTCTCAAGTGTTCTGAAATAGCTCCATTACATTTTTATTTATATATAAATATAGACGCTTGAGATTTCAAATCTGTCATTTCTCTAGTGGACGTCTTTCGGCTGACATGATGGTAAGATGAATTCTAAATCTTACAGCAACCTGCCACTTTTTGACTAAAAAAGGGTTAAAAAAAACAACCGATTCTGATATTAGAAATGTGACAGCTAGTAAGAAAGTTAAGATCATTGAGTATTTACCTTCCCGCATGGCGGATTTAAACCTAGTTTGGCACAAAAATAATCCTATGCATTAATATCTCGGAAACTTGATGATCTCGAAGTAATAGCGGGATACGAGATTGACGCGGACGAAGTTTGTAATACCTATAACTATATCCTATTTGTTACCTATTTGTTCAATTTGAAATGCAAAAATTGTAAAGTGCTAGTCTGGTTGCAAGGTCACGAGACATTAAGCGGCAACAGTTAATGCGTCATGCTAATGTTTATACACATCGGAATGATGTTTTAAAACCTAACTCTTGTAGCTCAAGCACAAGGTGTAATGTTATTTGACCGGTTTAGGGAAGACAATTGACGTACGTTTTCGGAATAATAAGGTTTTTGTCTAACTTTTGAAATATTTATAAGGCACTTAGTCGCACCTCTTCAGAATTTGTACGTAGAGGATTCAACGTATGTTTTTAAATGTGCTAATATTAATATTACACTGGTTTGTTTTGAGAACTCGGGTAGCGATGGAGTAATTTTTTACTTGAAACTTGAAATGAAAAGGTGAATTATTATAATACATCGTCACTGGGAATATTGTTATAAAGGAAAGTACCTGGGCGACCGAGCTCTACTCGGGGGTATGTAGACGACACTATTTTATCGCATTTTGATAGTGTCGTCTATGTATTTTTTTTTTTTTTTTTTATGTTAAAGAGAAGGCACACGAGCACTCAGGCCACCTGATGGTAAGTGGAATCTGAGACCCATACACATTTGAATTCTCAAGACTATAATCCTAAGACCTCAAATGCGTTGCCAACCCTGAGAACTAAGATGGAATGCCTCTATGCTAGTAATTTCACCGGTTGTCTTATCCCCACGCCGGAACACAATAATGCGAACACTGTTGCTTGGCGGGTGGTTAATGGATAAGATGGTGGTAGCGATCCGGACGGACCCTGCACAGGGTCCTACCACCACTAAAACCTATGTATGTCAAACGTCCATGTTATTTATACGAGAAACGTAAACGCGTTCGGGAGGTTTTTTGCATTAGTAACTTACACTAAGGACTCAGAACCTATGAGTTGTTTTAAGTACAATACTCTCTTAAGATTCATTAGAACATCTTGGATAAATCTGTACATTCGAACAGCTGGTTATGTAAGAGGGGTAATCCAAAAGATCCCACAGGTTCGAAGTGTATCGGAAAGAGCATCTGTACAGGCAAGGACTTTAATTGATATGCCACTATGGAACCCTGTCATAATGACGGCGTCGAACCACATAAAAGAAAGCTAAAATTAATGATTAACGCTGTCATTATGACAGGGTTCCATAGTGGCATAACAATAAAGTCCTTGAACGTACAAGATATGATTTGATAAGTCTGGTAAACGACTAGATACTTGTTATAAAAAACAAGTGAGGCCATGTCTACGGCTGTTTAAACCACAGGCTTGAATTGTTATGCCAACAGAACATTGCCCTAAAAAGTCAAACAATAAAATAATTTCAGGCAAGTTAAATACTGACATTTAAATGTCCCGACTCACTAGTTTATTATTCGAGCTGTTTCTGCTAGAGCGTTCTCGTACACGAGAAATTTGGCTTCATTCGAGACGAGAAAAAATTTACCGAGGCTCGGGAATTATTGAGTTAAAAATCTTCTTTGTAGCTGGTGTTAAAAGATTGTAAGTAGTTGCAGATTTTTGTTGTTACTATCATTTAACTCGTGAGCTCTACGATACTACAGTTTGGGAGATTTTTGTGAAGAATTGGAAATTTAAATCTAACAGCAAGGAAATAAAATTCAATTGCCTTTGCTCCTATATTAACATTGATTAACAATTTAAAACAAAATAAAAATTAACTGCCTGTACCTGCTATTGCACAGCGGGTCTCACAAGGTTAAAGTGCACGCGTGTTCATGGCTTTTGGGGTTGATGGGATAAAATATTGAAATAGATCATTTTAATATTGACGCCCACGCTGAAATAAGTACTCTTAACTCGCGTGCAGATAGGAACCTGGTCCTATTACTTTAGTAATATATTATATTAGTAAGTTTTGATTATTACGTAGGAAGATTTTAATTTTTGTTTGTTTTGTTCCTTTCCCCAAAAAAGAGGTAACAAATACTACAAAATAATGATTATGGTCCAATAAAAATGTTATGGCACAATAATTTCATTTAAAAAAATATTTGAAAACTAAATTTTAAACAAAATATCAAAAATGGTTTCGATAAAAAAACATGAATTCTCGAAACTCGAGAAATCAAAACCTCTAATTCGAGCGCAGCCGTTTAACGTTGATTTGAATGGCGAGTGCGTTGTCGTGGATTGAAGACACAATAATATTTAAACTTATTGTAACTTGAGCTGTAAAAGGTATTAACTGAATTATATTTGTAAGTTTCGGCCACGTGGCCAAAGGTCAACCAAACACCCAACTCCAATGAGTTGCAGTCTAATAATTGTGAGGTTGTTATTTATACAATATAATAAAATAAAGTCTAGTTACCAGTTGATCGAGGAAGCGCCTCTGTGCCGCGGCAGTATGCTGGGATGGTAGCAGATGCTCTGGTACTTGGGGTGCGTGATCACCTCCATGGGGATGAACTGGGTGCAGAACGGCAGGATGTTGATGTCGGCTTTTACCTGAAATCGGGACGTCATTGTAGTATGGAGTAGTGTGTTTTATTTTTCACACTTTGTTTTTTTATGAATTTGCTCGAATCCTTAATCCTAGTTATCTCAATACTCAATATTTTATTACAATTATAATGTGTTTACAAAGATGGAAGTATAGATTATAATTATAATAAATGTTTCATTATGAACCCTGTAGGGCACAGTAAACGGTGTGCACTAAAAAAACCGTGTTCAAAATTTTAATACAGAGTTGCACACTTTGACAACTTATTGAAGCAATTTTCGTTATTCTCCAAAACCGCAACAGGCGATCATTAGTCTTTGACAAAAGTTGACTAAAAAGTTTTTTTTTTTTGGTTTTTGTAAAAATATTAAACATTTAAAATCTGCTTTACATAAGTGATCAATTTGCGCAACCTTTTAATATTGGCCTTTCACCTTGAAACCAGATATTTTAATTTTTTACATAAAGCTTTAGAGCGGAAGCGAAATGTCATATATTTTTTCCCATAGAAATGTGTAACACCCTAAAGTGGAGCATGTTATTTTTAAGAGTAGTATGGCAGGATTTGTATTTATACCGGGAGTTTTATAACAAGCGTTAACATTAACGACCATTAACCACACGGTTACCAATAGAGTATAGAATGCTTCGTCTACTACATTGCAGTTAGCCACCTGCTTTCGTATGTCGGCGGTACAGGCTAACCTTTCCCCAAACAGCCCCAGTGAACTCGGAGCATTATCACATTAGGCGTATCAGCGACGGCTAACACAGCCTTTTCATTTGTTTACATTTTATAATATTAATATGTAGTCAGAATGACATTACAACTTTATCTTAAACAACACAAATGTATTTATTAGTATCGCGATTTAAAATAAGCTATGGAAAGATGTCAATACGAACATGGCCCTCTGATAAGATATCCAGGTCACTATGGGTCATCAGCCCATAGAATCATGGCAGGGTGACCTTTTACATAAATAATATGGAATGAATTGATGACAAATACTAAAAGGGGCAAAGCTTTGAATAAATATATTTATTTAATCAGGCGGGTCCCTAGTATTTTATCGAAACACCTTGCAATTACGGAAAATTTTCATTTCATCAAGAGGCATTTCTTGCTTTTTTTTTTGGTAGTCAAAAGTCTAACCTAACCTAAGTAATTAATGTTTAAGATATCCCGAAAACATCATGGTTTCAGCTGAAAGTGTTCTATGAAATGAAATTCGATGAAATGATAGAATCGATGAAGGTTAATTCGATAAAGTGATGGGTTACCAGACGCTATACGTCCCAAGTGCTGGGGTCGTGGTCTGTCGGGGACATTGGGGGCAGTCAGTGCTGATTACACTCCACAAACATCGATTAATTGCGTTATCAAAATAATAAAAGAATGATACCTAAAATGGTAAATTGAAAAATTAGATACATAAATAATTATCAAATAACCCAGTGCAAGCTAGAATGAAATCCACCATCCCACTTTCCAGACGTTCGCACTCAGGCCTCGAAAACAGCAACCAATGCAACTCTCGTTAATCACAGCACCATTTTACACGACTGCCCAAAATAAAACTTTCGTGTTCATGTACATATGTTATTAGCAACAAACTATAGCATTAACGCGTCTTGTTAGGTGCGACTCTTAAAGCTACTAACTAAGAAACAATAATTCGGAGACGCACTTAACTAACAGACGTGGGTCGTCGTCTCATCCCGCAAACGAAGTGGCAATGGGTGGGCCGTGGGACATATAGTTCGCAGGACCGTGGACAGCTGGAGCAAGAACTTGTTAAAATGGAGACGGTGGTCCAGGAGCGTTCGCCGCCAGAAAGCCATATAGGCAGACGACATAACAAAGTTATTGGGGAAAAACTCGATGAAGATACATATCGGAAGAATGCGTGCAAATAAGGAGGCCTACACTCAGCAGTAGGCAACCATAGGCTTAAGAAGATATCAATAACTAGTAACTTACTTAGTAGTGGTGGTAGGACCTTGTGCAGGGTCCGTCCGGATCGCTACCACCAACTTATCCATTAACCACCCGCCAAGCAACAGTGTTCGCATTGTTGTGTTCCGGTGTGGGGATAAGACATACATACATACATAAAGTCACGCCTTTATTCCCAGAGTGGGGTAGGCAGAGCTACAGAATTACCAACAACTCTAAAAAAATTGTTGATAATTCTGTAACCACATTTTGCACAATCAGGCTAAGATGTTTACCAGTGTATTAGTGACAGGTTGCAAGCCCATCGCCTAACAGTATTACAAGCCCTCATTCCCTTAGGGATAAGACAACCGGTGAAATAACTAGCATAGAGGCATTCCACGTTAGTCCTCAGGGTTGGCAACGCATTTGAGGTCTTAGGATTATAGTCTTTCTCCTTAACATTAAAAAAAACTAGCTGTCACAGGGATCGTCCGAGATTGACCCAACTATAGACAAGTAACAATCAATATACTCGTACGCAGTGTAATTTGCTAAGGCCTCTCATTATTTAAGAGGAAAGTAGGTCATACCTAGTTTCTACGTCGGTCCAGGGCGGAGTGCTCGTGATATGTATCATTTAATTGTTTTAAGTTACTTTATGGCATGTCGCGGCAAAATATTTGTTGTAAAAAATGATTTCGAATATTAATTTAAGACCATTCCATGTGAAATTCAGCATTCTTTTTCTCTTTAAATAACTGCAGAGATTTAGGCCTTTTCCTGTAATACACACGCGAATTAATGATCGCATGCAGTATTCTAAAACACACTTTATTGATATCACATATTGGGTTATTGAGCCATTGTCCTAACATAAATGAATATCATATGCACAGCTAAAAGATATTGAGTTATATTAAAGTGGAAGATAAGGAAGTTCATGAGAGCAGTAGGTGGAGTAGACAAATTTATAGCCTGTTATTTGAGAATTGATTTAAGCATAAATACTTATAGTCAATTTAGGTACCTGTAAATAGCCCAGGAAAGTTATGATTCTCTCACACAATAATATTATGTCCATATCAGTAAGTTTCTTACGTCAAAAATTAGATAGGTACGTTAATAATCCGCAAACATTTATGGCTGCGACAGTACAAAAACCGGGCAAGACCATGCTCAGTATAGGGTTCCGAAGCCGTTAAGTACTACAAACATAAAAACCGGGCAAGAGCATGTCGGACCATGCTCAGTGTAGGGTTCCGAAGCCGTTAAGTACTACAAACATAAAAACCGGGCAAGAGCATGTCGGACCATGCTCAGTGTAGGGTTCCGAAGCCGTTAAGTACTACAAACATAAAAATCAACAAGTAATAACAAATTAATTGGTGCCAAAAGAGGATTTTAGTAGGTATAAACACTTTTATCGCCTGTATCTCAAGAACCAATGATGTCTACTTAGTCATGATAGTTTTCCTTTAAATTTCGTTATACGCCCAATTTTTTTTTTTTTGGGGCTCTTGAGTCTAACAAAAATTAGCGCTTTCAAGCGTAATACTTTATAAACGGTTTGCTTAATCGAAAAACTGTTTTTACAACCCCGTAATATTTTTGAACCTATCTAACAACGATACCCCACACGATGGGGTTGACGCCAAAAAAAAATACATCCCCATGATACGTGTAGGGGAGGTACCCTAAAAAAATTTTTTTTTTTTTACTATTTATTGTACCACTTTGTTGGCGTGACTAATATGCATATTCATGCCAAATTACAGCTTTCTAGTACTAAGAGTCTCTGCGCTAGGCTGCGCACGGACGGAAGGACGGACATGGGGAAACTATATGGGTTCCTAGTTTGACTATGGAACCCTAAAAACCGGGCAAGAGCATGCCGGACCACGCTCAGTGTACTCAGTGTAGGGTTATCAATTTTTCTGATTATAGTTATTTGGTGACGATTTTTAGTTGTTATAAACACTTTAGTCACCTGTATTTTAAGAACAAATCAAGTCTTCTTAGTTGTCATAGTTTTTCTTTTAAATTCGTTAAGGTAAAGACACCAGTACAAAGGACCAATGTTCGACACTGATTCTTACTCAAAGAAGATAAGAGTTATTCATTTGTTTTGCAACAATCAATTTACCTTACTTATATGTGCTTTAGTTTAAAAACGTTACAGATCGGGGGAGGGGACACGCAACTGTAGCCAAAATTTCAATTTAAGAATTAAATATTTACTGGACAGTCAAATCCAAAAAAAAAGTAATAACATGTATAAATATAGTGATTATTTAAGAGCTATCCAATGGTATGTCACTTGATGTTATAACAAAAGAAAAATATATTAAAGTTTACAACTTTGCCGGCATCATTTAAATGTTTAACTAAGTAAGTTAAACCACAGACAAACAGACAGACTGACTTGGCGAAATTATAAGGGTTCTTTGATGACTACGGAACCGTAAGAAAAAGGATAATCATCTATCTCATTTTTGTTAATGCATCACCAAACAAATATTAATTTTCAAGTAATTTCATAGTTATGAATGTAACAGTTCAGTTTTAGTATGTTCGGTTCGGAAAACTCACAAAATATCACAAAATATCATATGTATTTATTTTTTGTTAGTCTAATTTTAATTAATGTCTTTTATTCCTGTTAGGGTGTATTTAGCCAATGTATAGTTATTTATAGACTCCCCAATTTCAAAAGAAAACACAATATTATGTACCTCGTGTGTTCATAAGTTTTGAGACGAAATAAATATTACATAAAAAATTAAAGCATAAAGCTGTATTTATAAAATTTACAGATAATGGTAACTAGACATTAACTAACAACTACAAGCAATTACTATTCAAAATGTCCACCCCTATTTTTAATACAAGCTTTTAGTCGTTCCGGCCAGTCATCGATCGCGGCACGAATCTTCTCCAGTGGGATATCCTTCGCTGCTTTGATGAGGGCTCGCTTTAAAGAATCTAAGTTTGGGTGGGACTTTTGGCAGGCCCTGAGTTCCAATTCAGTCCACAAAGAATAGTCCAGTGGATTGAGATCAGGGCTGGAGGATGGCCATTCTTCCGCCGCGATGAAGCCCGGCAAATTTTCCCTTAACCAAGCTTGAGTCGTTTTAGCCTTATGTGCGGGTGCTGAGTCTTGCTGGAAAATCCATTCTTTGTTGTGAAATAAAGTATTAGATAGGGGTTTCACTACAGTATCTAAAATGTCACTTTGATAATTTTTTGCTTTAACCTTGACACCTTGTTGGCAAAAATGGAGCGGAGTGACACCTTCGTACGAAACCCCCCACCATACCATCACACTCGCCGGATGATGGGCACGCGAGACATTTCGTGCTGTAGCAGGAACATCTTTGCTGCTTTTGGCATAAACTTTATTATTTTGCCGGTTAAACTTTTCTTCGACCGTAAAGATTTTTTCGTCGGTGAAGAGTATCTTTTTCGCATCGTGTCTCTTAAGCAGCATCGGACAACGTTCGCGACGTAATTTACGAAGGCGATCATTTAGAAAATGAACTTTTCTACGGCTGTAAGCCTTTACTTTCAGATCGTATTTCAATATTCTGTTGACTGAAATACGCGAAATTTTAGTCTGCAGAGCGAGTTTTTTCTGGGTGCGACATGGATTTCGGCGAAGTCGCTCTCTGATTATTTTGATGTTAGCAGCCGTCCTTACAGACCGCGGGCGACCACTCCTATGTCGATCTTTCAAAGAATCAGTCTCCTTGTAGCGTTTAATGGTGTAATATACGAAGTTGCGGCTTACCCCAAAACATTTTATGTCACGGAAAATTTCCATTGGTTTTTTCCCCGCCATATGTAGTGAAATGACAGTCGCACGCAATTCTTTCGTTCCCTCCATCACAAGAAAAACAAAAGAAATGAATTTTCAAAACATACAAATAGCACACTAACATTCCAAATTCAAAATTGAAAAGAATATAAAATAGGTGCCAGTATTATTTTCTTTATTTTATAAACTAAAAAGTTTGTCTCAAAACTTATGAACATACGAGGTAATTAAAGATTAGCTTAGCTCATTTGCATGTCCAAAAATAAAATAAAATTGATAATATTTTACTAATTCTCTGGTTTATATGAAATATGTATGGCACTTTTTCCTTTATTATATTAACCACAGGTAAGTATAAGCTAGCAAGTAAGTGACCAAGGACTGTAAAACTTTTAAAAGTAAATACTCTATATAACTTTAAAATTAAACTTACTGTTTTGTATTCTTCTAAGATTTCTGGTATGACTTGGCCTTTTATCCTCCATGTTTTGTATTTGTACACCGGCTTTCCATTTTGTGCGGCAATAGTAGCTATAACAACACAAAAACAAATCTAATTCACAACATCTTAAACCATGACCACAACTGATTTTTTATCCTATAAACCTTGTAAATGCCAAAATTGTATGTCAGAAGTTAATCCACATTATTATAGCCAATGATAATATACATTATAAGGTTGAATTACATTTTAGTGTTAAAGCACTAAAGTGTGATCCACTACATAACTTTACATAAAATTCAACCCGCAAAATTAAATTGTGGGCCACTAGCTTAATAGATCATGATTTTAGTTTTATAGTCTATAGAATCAATTACAAAATATATCCTAAATTAGTGAACATTCTCTAAGTAAACAGTTAATATCAGGATTTCAGGTGACATCTAAATATATTCAAGTTTAGGAGATTATGTAAATTGGAGTTACATACCTAGGGGATCCTCGCGGTTTCCTTTATCCAACACGGTGAACACCCCAACCACCTCATGGCCATCTTTGATGAGTAATTTAAACACTTCAGCCGCAAATGTGCTCTGACCAATTATAGCTACGCGCAGCTTAGTCTTCGGTGGCTAAATAGACAATTTATATTTATTGGCATTCACACAGAACTTGCAAATCTCTAATATGAAACGTAAATTATTATTACTAGGTATTATTATATTGCTTCTATTATTTGCTTTCACATTTATTTTTTGAAGAATATGTTAAGAGTAATAGCATATACACTCAATCAAAATATCGAGCACTATCTCATCCATGTAAGTAATTCTGGCCTGTAATACACAAATTATTATGTTTATTATTATATCTGTGTAAAAATGTACAGCACAATCGGTGTTAAGAAATACGATTCTTCCGTAAACATTACAGTATTGTATTAATTAATCAAAGGGCATTGAAGTTATAAATTAACTGACAGAAAACGGTATTAAGTGATAAGTATATAAATTATCTAATTTATATATTTTGAAAGGATTAAGAATGAAAATAAATCACTTACCTCTTCACTTATTGAAACAGGTGGCATAGTGGTTAAGAAAATCGAGGTTTTTGTATAAAAATACTTTGGTTCGTTTGCCCGCCCAGTGGAGCGCAGCCGAACTGGTAGGATCGTCTTGACGCCTTCCTATTTATTGTTTCAGCCATTCGAGCACCATTTAAACTTTGACACCACTTATAGATAACGTGTGATAGTTAATAAAGCGGTCTCTTCTCTTTAGCTTTGGCCGAAGTATTCTCTCTCTTATTCAGTATTCATGTTCATGTAGGAGAATATCCCGCCAAAATTTGACATTAGCAGCTGATTGTTGTTTGACAGTTGATTGACGTAAAGACGGGGTTAAAGCTTGGATGAAAGCTATTTGAGTGCACCGGATGACCGGATGTTTTGATTTACAAAGTATTTTTTTAATGTTTATATCATTTGAATTTAGTTTATATCGGTTCTGGTGGTTCTAATTAAATCCAATAATTACTCAATACACCAGGGGCCGATTGCATAATAAAGTAGATAGTATTCAATAGTATTAGTGGTTTTGTATGGATTTTTACAAATAGTATGGGCTTGTACTTTATTATGCAATAGGCCCCAGATCGTACTCTGCAAGGGGAATCATTTAGGCTAAGTTGCAGGCGAAATCCATTTTTATTGCGCATTATATTTTTTCCCAAGTATTTAAGAAAATAAGTTGATTTGTTATGCAAGACGTTTGTTGAAGCAATAGCATTATTAACAATACGGTGGTGAAATGTTTTTTTTTTTAAATAATTAATTGCATATTTTCATTTAGCAGAACATTAATTTACTTGCAATTTATAAAGCTAATAATGTTTTGCCAAAAGTAATATCTTCATATTAAAACTTTGCATAGGTACTTGTAGTAACTTATTCTATACTACACAAGTTCTAGGTTAGGTTAGGTTAGAACTGTGACCACAACAGAAACAGCTGCTAGGTTAGTTAAGGTTAGAATTGTATCATGGCGCTTAGCGCCTTAACTAGGTAGGTACCCAGAGTAGGAGCTCGGCGAAGCGGAGCTCCGTCGACCTTGTCTTCAATTCAATGATTTTAATTTGGTTTCAAATTGTATCATATTTCCTACTGGATTAGGATAAAAATCATATGCTATAGGATCTATAGGTAGGTAGGTATAACTTAGGAAAAGTATGTTATGCCGGTCGAATATTCGACGAAAACTTAAATGGCATTGTTAAAATGTTCCACCTCAACTACGAAAACTTACCCTTAAGTGTAAAAAGTTGTTAGGTGGCCAAAAGATTCATTAGCCGAAGTGAAAATCTAATCTAAATCTAATCTTAATCTAAATCTAAATATATATATAAAATGCTAATGTTTGTACGTCAAGACAGGGTTTTCTCTATCTCCACGAACTCCAATCAACTTCCCGTTGGGGTGGTAAATACCCCTTGGTCTCCCGGTGGGAGTAAGGGAGTTTGGTCGCGGTGGGTGGAAGTGGGTGGTTGTGGGTGGCGAAAATGTGGAAAAATATATATATGTCCCTTTCTAACTTATGAGAACTTCCGGAAATGATCTAAAAAACTCCAAATTGTGTTATAGTCGGTCTGGAATGTTCTAAATAGTTCTAAAACTATCTAAAAGAATCTAGAAAGTTCTATATTGTGTAAAACTGTTGTATTCGATCTGGAATAATCTAGAAAGTTCTATAACTTTCTGGAATAATCTAGAAAGTTCTATAACTTTCTGGAATAATCTAGAAAGTTCTATAACTTTCTGGTATAATCTAGAAAGTTCTATATTGTGTAAAACTGTTGTATTGGATCTGGAATGATCTAGAAAGTTCTGGAGATAGCTGTAATGATCTAGAAAGTTCTATAACTTTCTGGATATAATATATGTCGCTCTTTCAAGAGTAACCGCTAAACAAAACATGTGTGTATTGTTTAATGACAAAAATGCTGTAAACGTTGTTTATAAGGACATTCTGTAGTAAGTAGGTATATTTAGTATCAGCATTGCACCCGTGCGAAGCCGGGGCGGTCGGCTAGTATTTTATAAATTGTTTGGGAAGTGATAGTTTACTAAGTATTCAAATAATACCCGTTTTAATTTTAAAATCATGTTACCTTGTGTAATTGGGTTATCCCATAATTTTGTAATGTATAGTGATTCAAAAACCATTTCGAGAAAAAGGGTTGTAGAACCATTCCCTGTTATCAGATTATTTTACAATATTAGTATTAAATAGTTATATCTAATTTATCATTTGACATTATTTGACCTGTAATTTAGTGACGTCACGATCTTGATTGGTAAGTTGTGTCTAATCTGTGATCAACCATAGTCCTGCATATAATATGAGTCCGGAATGCAGTAATAAATAAATAATGTATATCGAATTTTGTCTTATTTATTTCTGTTTTATTTTAACGCTTATTAAAATTAAGACAATTTTTAACTGTATATAAACATGACAAGGTCAGATCTTGAAAAAAATGGAATGATTGAAATACAAGTCCGTTTTGGAACCTCCGCCCGTAGGCTGTGGTCTGTGGGTGAAAATGTCAAACTCAACAAACTAAAAATAAAATTTCGGTTTGTTTGGTGTGCAACATAATATATAACTACTCGTTTTCTGATTTTCTGCATTTTAACAACATTGCTTCAAATTTTACGAAATCTGACGATCCTGCTACACATATTGATCATCGCCAGATCTTGGATACCGATATTTTTGCCTATAATAACGACCAACGCTGTACATTTATTAAACTTTGTAAGGGCTGATTCCACTAATCTACCCAAAGTGGATATAGTCAGGATATTGACATACTTGAGAGACAGCTCCAATCACAACGTAGCTGAAATACGTGGAGCTAAAGCTCTAATGTAAGTTTGATTTAGGTATAAGAATATAACGTTCACAATACCATTAATACTTTTGTTTACCTATATTGACATGACTTGACATTGACATTTTACGTGATCACGAGTCACGCGTTTCTGTCAGAAACGCGTACTCTCAAACGAATTCAATAGTTTTAAAGCATTTCTCAAACAAACCAGCTTGTAGTGACGTCATAAAAACATATTCTTTAAAAATTAAAATAAATTAATATATTGATTTAAATGCAAAAACCGTCAAATTAGTGTCTTCAATTAGTCTTATTTATCAAAAAAAAAATTAAAAACTAGTGGTATTTTTTTTTGGGATAACCCAATTGTGACAAATATGATGAAACAAGGTTATTAAAACAAGTTTGGGTTACATTTTCTGTTATCTTTTACCAAACAAATGACTCTCTCTATTTCGAGCATTATATTAACGCCTTTGACTTTTTAGTAAAAAATAGACCCTGTTGCACAATGTCAAAGACAAAATTAGTAACTTGTCACTTGATGTAGCGCTCTTCAGTAGAAATAACAGTATTCTCGATAACTGTTTTTTTGCTTTATCTGCGCATCACCGGACCCCTAAAAAGCACCAAGTGCTGATTACAAATGGTCGGCGACTTAAACCGGCTCCGTCCGGTTTTCTGTTCAATAAGTCGGAGATGATAAGGGACATTACCGCAAGTAAAGGAAAATATCTGGTTTTAACAAGTTCAATATACTCGAGGTGGGGTGGGAATGTACAGAGTTGCACTAAGTATAAGGTCAACCTCAGTCCCAATGTTAACTATAATAATTGAATTCATGGGTTGCTATGGAGCTACCTTAGGGTGAGGGAAAGGTCAAATCGTTAGAGGTCTCGAGTACAATTTGATTAATAATTGGATAATTGCATCAACCCACATTGACATGGTTCCAAGGTGGCCGAGTAGGGTAAACCAGCATTCTACGAATTTAACGACTGAGGACCTGTATCTAGACGTATGGAATGACATTGGTAAACGCGACCGCTTACGTCTTTCGTACATTATGTAAAACCACCTACCCTATGACGAATATTATGGTGTCTATACATATAAAAGCTGATCTGAAGACAGTAGTCAGGGTATAACAAATCTCCTCTGAACTTAACACGGACTTGTTAAATCATGGTCCCGATATGCAGCTGAAAGTTGTGTAATGAAAAGTACAGTCGGCAAAAAAAGGATGTCTCACATTGAAACTATGACGGAATCTTAATAATTATATCTATGTACTTAAACAATTTCACAATGAAACAAGAAAGAAATTGCTATGCCGGTAGATGTTTCAAGCCAAAACACTACCACTACAATCTAAAAATAAACATAAATATCTTCCTGGTCCTGAAGTATAAAATGAAATCCTGTAAAAGTAACGTTCACATGTTTGATTCCACCAAAGCTGGCCAATGGTATCCATGTCTGTACAATAATACACGATCAACACTAGCATAGTAACAGTTCCCGATCTCACAAACACGCTACATTAATAGGCATTACCAATAATGTTTACTGGAGCACGAGAGCCGGTTCGAGCCGGCTCGGCCGACCGATACGTGATCCTCACTTGTTTACCCAGTTGACCTCAGATAAATTAGCGAACGATATTATCAGCTGTTCGGTGTAACAAGAAGCGTTTATTAAATACGTTTTTGGTCATCGTTGCGTAGCGAATTACGTTTTATTATCGGTTTTTGATTTGCTACCGACCCACGCCATCTGATGGCGGTTTACGCGATTTCTGGAAAGCATGAGTTGTAAGCGATGTCACCCCTCTAATACTCCTGTGGTCTAGCATCGATTAGGCATTCCAACTTAGTCTTTAGAGTTTGTCTACGCATTTGCAGTTTTGAGAATATATATGTCTATGGGTCTCAGACATACCCCACTTAGCATCTGGTAGCCTATGTGTGGTTCTTGTTACATCTATGTTTCATTAAAGAGTGAGACTAAACGACTTACCCATTTTTCAGGCAACGTTGTGATCTCCCCACTGGCTCACTGAAGTTCATGACGTGCCGAGACACACACACACACACACACACCTTGCCTTCCCTAAACAAGATGCTATGGTTAGGACCTACGTGTTCTGCTCGTATCTTACCAGGGGCTCTAATTCTCCACTCGGTAAAACCGGATATACTGCATAATTCCAAAGTCATAAATACGCATTGATCATAATCCCGAATTTTCATAATTCCGAATGTTTAACATACCCTAACCTACCCTACGATAACAATTAAATTATGCTATTAAAAAAAAACGCCGGCGTAACATAGCGTTCGGCTAAATGAAAATTTGGACAAATGAATGTTCGAAAAAAACAATATCCGAATATTGAGGTTTTCCCGATAAACGAGGAAGATTTAAACCAGGGCCACTATTCTATTTGGTAAAACCATATCGCTTTTGACACGTTGTCGCATTATCAACGTTACAAATAAATACGATAACATGTCAAAAGCAGTAAGGTTTTACCGAATAGAATAGAGCTCCGGAGGGTGACCAACGGTGCCTGCTGGGCCGCTGGTTAAAATTCGTTGACCAGCATCAAATTTGTAATTTCTTTGTATCTTTGTTTCTTTGTTTATTTATTCTCAACACCTGCGTGATGCTAGTTAACTCTAGAAAAATAAGTCGACAAAGATAAACAGACATTGTTCGTGCGCCCCGGTGTGTAACACTTTCAAAACATCATTGATAACCGCGAACAATACTTATAATGTTGGACACTACTTCGGTCAGTTCATTTTGCACCTCGTTTGATGCAACTGTAACTTTCACCAAGGCTAGTTTAATGGTGGCCAGGTAGTCGGGCTAGATGGCTGCGTGGGGACACATCCTCAATGTGCTCTTGATCCTGACTCTAGTGAAGGTATCGGTGGTATCGGCGTACAACATGTCTTTCCACGTCCCATTATTTTGGTGCTGGATCTCCCATTCGAGGTGTTCCTTGAAATTAAACCTGGACTTTTTAATGAAAGATAACACCCACTGAACTGTTTTAACCTTATTTCGTTTGTGATTAATAATTGTTCATATGTGGAGTGCTGAGTGTTTAACTCGCGCCAGTCTGCTAATACAGCCCAAGGTAAGTGGAAAATTTTCGACAAATCTTAGTTGACTTACAAACAACGCAGTCTAAACCACTGGACTAGGGAATCTTTCAAGTTTTTTTTTAAAGATTTTTTTGTTGTGCAGGGTCCGTCCGAATCGCTACCACCATCTTATCCTTTAACCTACCACTAAGCAGCATTATTCGCACTGATTTGCTCTGGTTTGGTGTTAAGACAACCGCTGAAATTACTGTCATAGAGGCATTCCATTCCATCTTTGTGCCCTAGGTTGGCAACGCATTTGCGGTTTTAGGTTTGCTGTTTTAAGATTGTAATCTTGAGAGTGCTAATATCTGCTATGGGTCATAGATCCCACTTACCATCAGGTGGCTTGTGTGCTCGTTCTGCTTCCCCATAAAACTAGCGGTTAAGTTATAAGCAATATCGAACTAAGTAGGTAGTACTTACCTATGCAATTAAAAAAATTACGTTCCCTGTTATGAAAATTCGGGAATTTGATTCCTGTTTTTAACAATGTATGAATTAATAAATTGACGACATTTCTCTTTTAAGTCGTAATGTAAATAAACATAATTTGTCTGGTGAGGTCTTCCAACATGTCACGGCACGAACATTTGTTGTAGGAAATAGGTAATGATAGGAAGTAGGTACTTATCGGATCATTCGAATCCCTTAGCAATTTTTTTTTTGTGATGTGATCAGCAAATCTATTTCAGGAAGGTCATGCAGAAAATGCGGTGTTAATGGAAGTCTAGGTTATTAATATGAAATGGCCAAATACTAAAAACACTCACAAATAAAAAATATCTACATCCCACTTATGTTATGTTACCTATGACTTATGATTATGACCGTTCGGCATTTGGTATGTAGGTATTGTTCTCAATAATTTTTATTTTCTACTTTTATATGTATAATTATTCTGTACGTGTGTATGTCACCACAAAATAAATACTTAATAGTTAATGTCAGTGCAGTCTAGCTTAGAGACTTAGTACTAGAAAGCTGTAATTTGGCATGAATATACATAGTAGGCACGCCAACAAATAAGTAAAATAAAACTTGAAAAAAAAAAAAAATAGTGTTCCTACTTCCCCTAGACGTAACCTGGCGATGTATTTTTTTCTCGTCTAGGTACCCCATAGTGTAAGGTGTCGTTGGATAGCTCTTTCAAAAATATTACAGGTTTCTGAAAACTATTTTTGATTAACGGATCCGCTTATGAAACATTGTGTCCCCTCAACAAAATCTTAATCCGAAGCGCATAATATAACGAATTTAAAAGGAAAACTATCACGACTAAGTGGACATCATTGGTTCTTGAGATACAGGCGATTAAAGTGTTTATACCTACTAAAATCACCTAAGACTGCACCAAATGACTTTAAATAGAAAAATTGTTATTACTTTTTATGTTTGTAGTACTTAACGACTTCGGAACCCTACACTGAGCATGGTGCGACATGCTCTTGCCCCTTTTTTTTTTGTGTAGGCATGTTTGAATGTGTCCCTAAATTGTTTAAATTCATCAATTGACCCGGTAAGTTGGTGGCGGGGGGCTTCGATCGGGTCCGCTAGTATATGTTTATAAATACTCATTACTTCAAGAGACACGCATCGGCCGATAAAGACACCTATTTACCAATGATGACCATATTATTGGCAAATCTTTAGTAGTAAAACCACAAATAATTTATACTTACTGAATCACAGCGAACGGCTGAACGGATCTGGATGAAATTTGGCACAAAGATAGATTATATGTATAGTTTGTAATAGAATATACTAGGCTACTTTATTCCGAGAAAAGTTCCCGAGCGATAACAGACTTCAACGCGGATGGAGTCGCGGGCAACAGCAACCCGTAAATTTTTTTCATTTGTTCTAGTTAACAATCTGCAATCGATTCAAATATGACGACGATCTACCCCTGTCTCGTTCACTCGGCTTCTCTTTCCCAAAGTTCAAGAAGGCTGCAGAAGACGATCGACTGCAACTCCAGTTCCTTGAAAAGTACCAGGAGATATTACGCGCCAGTCGGGAGATCGAGGGGTTCGCAGAACAAAAGGAGAGGAGGGTGCGGTCCGGGAACAACTTGGATATCATTAATTATATAGGTAAGGATCCGAGCGCAGCCATCTCCCATGACAATGAGGTAAGCATAAGTACCAGGAGATAATAAAAGCGAGTCGGGACAGGAAGGGGTACGCGTAAGAAGAGAATGGAAGGCCATTCATGATGAAGCAATTTAATGGTTCATATCGGAGCGTTCTCCAACGACAATTAGGTAAGCAGAAGTAGCGGGGTTAATACAAGCGATTCGGGAGATCGAAAGTGAAAAGAGGACGCGGTCCGGGATCAACTTGGGTAACAGCTATGATATAGGTACGAGTAATTGTCCGAGCATAGTCCTCTTCAGTGAAAGTTAAGTTCCAGAACATAATAACACAAGCTTGTCAGGAGATCGAGAAGTACGCGGAAGCAGGGGAGAGGAGGCTGCGGCCCGGAAACAACAGATATCATACGGAGTAGGCAAAGCTTTCAACTTTTTCAGGTTCATTACCAATGTAATATATATCTCTCGAATTACCCTTAGGCGGTTGTGTATGCATAGCGTCTGAATAGATAGGGTCTGTGAATTTTCCAACTGTACCATGATATTTGCAATAGGGTAACGGATTCGTAATTTTGGCCTAATTTCAATCATTTGGTGTCGGCGCAGCGCGCGTTTTTTTCCGAGCATCCCTATCAAACGTTGACAAAAAGCAAGGCAGGACGGTCGATGACAAGGTTCTAACTGTTCTAAGTATGCTCTATTATTTTATTCGCAGAGTGTACGAAACATTTTCCATTGTAGGTACTTTTTAAATCCTGCTGACCTGTTAGGCCTGTTATGTTAGGTATTCACCGTCAGTTCACCATGGCTTGGCATTGTAATCTTCAAATCTTCAGTCCAATTATTGGGACTGATGGCAACCACGGATTTCTCGTTCAGCCATTTGATTGATCGTGAAATCGAAAACCGTTCGACTTGGCATTACGCCGCGTAGCCCGTGAATAGACAAAGACATAAATTTTCAGCCAAGAAATGAAAGCCATTGAACTGACGTCGTGAGTGGCCCAAAGGTGTCCATTTCATTACTATGATTGGACCAGGTCTATTGGGCTGACGTGAATCACCTTAAGTTCACGTTAACACACGAACACACACACGAGTTCGGTGACGGGGTTTTACATACCGAAACGCGGGTGCGGTGTTAGTATCGGGTAAGTATACAAAGAACTGGCGCGTGCGGCGCGCTCGCGGCAAAGTCACGTCAAACTAGTGGTGGAGCGCACTTATTCATACGCAACGTCAAATAATTTCAACTTGCTTGTGATGATAGTATACCCGCACAAACGCCAAGACAAGCGTAGTAAGAGTACGTTAACACGCACTAAAGGTTCTCATCTATTTCAGATATCCACTATGACCGTCGGCACAACACACGGCTGCGGTCGGTGGCGAAGCGGCGGCGCGCGCGGCCTCGCGCGGCGCGGCGCGATAAGTTGAACAGCCAGAGCCTGCGCAGCCACATGGAGCACACGCTCCAGTCAAGCCTGCGCCAACCAGCCTTCAACATCCTAGACCAACAGTGAGCGGTGCTGGACGGTTAGAAGTAGCGTGAAAGCCTAAAAAAGATCCCAACGCAGTTCTCAAACTTTTATAACGGGAAAACCTGTTCGAAACTGTTAACCCTTGTTTTGTTAACCCTAATTTTATAAAATGTTGATTTCGTAGAATTTTCATTTCATCGACAGACCTTTCTCGAAGCAGGAGTTAAGGTTTTGTGATAGTCAAGTCCAACCCTACCTAACCTACGTAATTAATGTTTAAGATAACCTAACACCAGGGTATCAGCTGAAAATATCGATAAAGTGAAATTCGATGAAATTAGTGTTGGTAAAACAAGGGTGTACACTGTTCGAAACAATAAATATTTTACAGGGCCCCTTATTTATTTATTTATTTAGGCATGGCAACAAAATGTAAATTACCATAATCATGATAATAGTAACATAATTAGTTTCATATCTACATTTGCACGGAGAATCGTACCTTACGTAGTCATTAATGAAATGTATTATGTCGAAAGTAGGTCATATGAAAGTATTGTACATTAAGTTAGTTCAATAAATGACTTCAATCAGTGCGGTTGTTTCTATTATCGATACCGCACGGAACTCATACATTATCATTATCAATTTAGTCAACTCACACACAGCAAAAAAAGGGATAATTTCGCCTTTGCACATTCATATCCTGTAAATATTTTATTCGAGTTTCTTTTTATGTACAATTAAGAGATTACATACATTTTTTATATAGTTATAGGCAAGGTACTTGGTGCAGTCTCAGGAACGAGGAACTAGTAAGAGTTTTTTGAAATACACAACATTGTTTTCTTCCTAGTACATAATAATACAAATTTGCATCAACTTTAATTGTTTGGGCGTTTGATTTACTTAACCAAAAGTCAATGTCATAATTTCAGTGACATCGTTCGAATGACGTTACTTGCGGAAAATCAGAAATAAAGCTAATAAAAGAACAATTAGTACCAATTTCACCATACGATGTTAAGTTTAATCAATGTTAACCTACTGTTAGTTCCTACATTTTGACAACTGTTAACGTTCTAATCGTCTGTTAAGTGGTTAACATCGTATGGTGAAATTGGTACTTAAGCTAATAAAAAAACAATATTTAATCATGAGATTTTAAAATCAAATTAAGGACCTTGTAGACTAGTGTAGGGAGCTTGACTGATTAAATAAATACTTGGATAACTTTAAAAAATATTGCGCATGAGAAGACAAGTGTCAGAGATAAGTATTAACTTTATTTGACGTAAGATAAGTTTCCTTAAATTTATCGGAAATGAAGAATCATGGTGCAAGAATAAAACAAAAATACTTTCAAATTCTTTACAGACAAAAACTAATTAAGTGCTTATAATAATTTACGATTTTTCAGCGGAGCCCCTCTGCAAGGGCTCCTTAGGGCCTAATCACATCACCGATCGGAGAGGCACGTAACCGGCGTGTCTGTGATAATCTATATACGAGTAGATAATTATGTACGGTGCGGAGCCGCGTCAGACCATAGCACGGCATTGCGCCGTGTGGTGATGAGGAAAGACCTTCGGAGCTCTGCCGCGCCGTGTTCGGGGACGCACGTTGCCGTGTCTGTAGGTAGTTGTAGACGCACGGTGAGTTGCCGCGCCGTATTCGGGGACACAGCCACGTTGCCGTGTCTGTAGGTAGTTGTAGACGCACGGTGAGTTGCCGCGCCGTGTTCGGGGACACAGTCACGTTGCCGTGTCTGTAGGTAGTTGTAGACGCACGGTGAGTTGCCGCGCCATGTTCGGGGGCACAAGTTGCCGTGTCTGTAGGTAGGTGTAGATGCACGGTGAGTGGCCGCGCCGTGTTCGGGGGCACAAGTTGCCGTGTCTGTAGGTAGGTAAAGATGCGCGATGCGTGGCCACGCCGTGTTCGGGGCCACAAGTTGCCGTGTCTGTAGGTAGGTATAGATGCACGATGAGTGGCTCGGCGTTGCGCTGTGGTGATGAGGGAAGGCCCATGGCTTCGCGGAATACACTTTGAGAAAAGTTGATACTTTGACTAGTATAAGGTTGCACGGTTGTAATGAAAAAATACTAATATAGTTGGTAATAAAGGTGTGCCTAGTCAATTGTTGTGTATTTTAAAATTATTTACCTCATTTTACTTAATAAGTAGGTATCACAATTAGTTATGTTTTCCTTGTAACGCACCGTCCCGGGCGCCAGTTTTTAATAAGTAGACTTCTTAGTTAATGAAATTGTTACACATTAAATTTTACTCACACTCACACGTCAAACCATCGGTTACAAGTTTTGATTATGAGTTGATGAATCAAGTAATCGGCCCTAAGAAGTTGTTTTTAGCTCATAAATATACTTAGTTTTAAATTACGAGGTTTCCAACGGCTTCATAAACCTATGATTCGTTTTTAGGCATTCCTATTCCTATTCCTATTTTCCAGATCAGAATAAATGACGTTTTGAATTAAATTAAATTGTATCTTCTACAAGTAATTAATAACAAGAATTACAATCTTAAAACAGATCATTTACAGTATTAACTTCGTTATTAATTGAAAAGTGTGTGATTTTGACCTTGATAATACAATTTAAAAAAAAGAACATGTTTAGCCGTGTAATTCCACCATTACACACTAGGAATGTCTGCTCCTAAGAGTTTGAACAACATAATTAAAGAAAGAAATAGCTTGAATGCTAATAATTCTCGTCAGGCGTTAGTAACAAACTTGTCGTTATACCTAATTAATTATAACTTGATTCTACTTCGCGCCTTATGTAAGAAAATTGCTATGTTGCAGGTCAACTGAATATTGGTAAAAAACCGGGCAAGAGCAT
Organism: Acleris holmiana; assembly: GCA_949316455.1. Classification (NCBI taxonomy): domain Eukaryota; kingdom Metazoa; phylum Arthropoda; class Insecta; order Lepidoptera; family Tortricidae; genus Acleris; species Acleris holmiana. The sequence goes on from OX438783.1 coordinate 8,321,204, forward strand.
GTCGGACCATGCTCAAGGATCCGAAGCCGTTTTACACAAACAGGAAAACTCATCTCAAAACAACAACAACAACAACAACAACAACAACTATAAATTGATTGTCTGTTTAAGGTTATTTGTTTTTTTTTTTTTTTTGGTATGGAGAAGGCACACGAGCACTCAGGCCACCTGATGGGAAGTGGAATCTGAGACCCATAGACATTTGAATTCCCAAGACTATAATCTTAAGACTGCAATCCTAAGACCTCGAATAAGTTGCCAACCCTAAGGACTAAGATGAAATGCCTCTATGCTAGTAATTTCACCGGTTGTCTTATCCCCACACCCGCACCCGCACCCGCGGTGCTGTCTAAGATGTCATAATAAGATGATTTTTAGTAGGTATTATTAACACTTTAATCGCCGGTATCTCAAGAACCAATGAAGTCTTCTTAGTCGTGATAGTTTTCCTTTTTAATTCGGGGTACACTTGACTATGAAAAGTATCAAAAATTAACACTTTAAAGCATATTTTACAAATGGATCCTTTAATCATTTTTTTAGCTAAGTAATAGGCCTACGATGTTTTATATTAACAGATATCATAATGTTCGTAGCTTTTTCTACTGTTTATTTACAAGCGATATGCCGTTGATGCATGAGTTAGGTAGGTACTCTATTGTTGTGCTATGTTAGAACGGATAGGCGCTTGAATATGTATTTTATTCGTTAATTACCAGCAAGACTTTTAAGTCTGTTTTATTACCTACTGTAATAAAACGGATTCATCAAAATATACACGACTTAAAACACATTTAATCGATTTATTTGAAATGGCGTGACAACGTTGAACTTTAATCGCTTAGAATTTTGATATTATGACGTCATTAAAACGACTTTTTATTCAACTACGACTTAAAAGTTATACCCTCTGAAGCGCATTTTTTTGAAAAACTTATCGATGTAATTGTTCGTCGGCTCATCCTTGCCCATTTCGTAGTTTTTGAGAGAATTCCCTGGAACAAGGGGATTAGAGTAAATATGATAATAATATCATAGTGATAACGATGTCATGTATTTGTCTGATAAATATGTCTTTACAAGTGGTGTCATACTAGACAATATAAATGAAAAATAGACTTTATTGTAATTAAAACAAGGTATGTTATTGATTGAGTAATAAATTTGAAAATTGTTAAAAATTCACACAGATGAGAAGATGCGTTTGTAAAAATAATGCCAGTGAATTTCCAAAAAGAATTATCATATGGTTTGGGGGATATACACGAAACTTCGGGAACACATTTAGGGATTACTGATAGGAATCATTAGGATGTAAACCTTTATTATGCATAGATTTAATTCTTGATAACGATAAGATGACAGCGGCTCAAGATAAACTTATCACTTCACTATTCATACGAGTGGATACGAAACTGTCTCCAAGTGATTTAGCTTTTTTACCTGACTGTGTCAGTAGAAGGGTTATGTTTTACGAGTGTATGTATGTATGTAAATAATTTACCTATGTCCTATTTCTTTGGCAAGTTCTGCTGCTTAAGAGGACTGTGAACCAAAAAATGTCCATACTAAATGCGATAACGTTTTTCTCCCCTTAAACGTTGTCCGATTTTAACGGTTTTTGAATATGTTGTAGAGAAAATATTTAATTTAAAGAAAAAAAAAAAAAAAAAAAAAAGCAGAAAAATAATAATAATTATTATTATTATTATTATCCGATTAGATTTAGGGGGTGAGAAACGTTATCGCCCGGAGCTAAATTTGTATGGAATATTTTTCACAGCTACGGGATTTTAGCATCGCTTCACAATCCTCTTAAAAGGCGTGATGTGTTTTAACTTATGATATGAGGTGTCGTTAGATTCTTCTTGATTTTAGGAGTGTCATATTATTCCAATAATATTGTTATCAAAGTAATGAGAGGGGGTTATTTTTTAACATATGTATATTGACAGAAAAAACAAAAAGTGCAGCCGGGTAACAAATTTGCCTTATTTAGTATTAATAATAATTAATAAATGTTAATGCGAACGTTTTTCATTCGTATCTTGAACAGTTTAGAACCGACTTATGTTTTTAAACGCCTAAGTATAATTTTCCCTCTCTACTGACGCTACTATAATAAAAGTCCTACTGTAAAATGCTACCTATGTACCTTATAACTTCAGAACGTTATGGTTAGGTTGGTAAATTGCAGTTGTTCCCTTTGTTCTAAAAAAAAGCAAATACTTGGTTGCGAGTCATGACCGAGTTCGAATAAAGTGACAGGTCCCAGTGGTTCCAGGGATCTCCCCGTCGGCCATGACGACCTCGCTGTGGTTAGAACTTTGTTTCCATTCATTTGTACGTTACGGGGCTCGACTCGATATTTAGCAAGATGCACTATTGTGGTTGTTTTTCTTAAATAAAATAATGTCTTAGGTATAGGTAGTTCCACGAGAGTTCAGGTCACGCACACAACGACACTGCCATGTAAAGACGGTGGTATTTTGAAATTACTAATAAATAAATAAAATAAATAAATTACAGGACAATGTCACACAAGTTGACCTAGTCCCAAACTAAGCTCTAGGCTTGTGCTATGGGTACTTGACAACAATAAACTTACTAATACTATAAAGAAATATAATACTTAAATACATAGAAAACACCTAAGACTCAGGAACACATACTCGTGCTCATCACATAAATATCTGCCCTTACCGGGATTTGAACCCAGGACCAACTAGGGTCACTACCAACTAGGCTAGCGTGTCATACTGTTCTTATATTGTACCGATAGCAAGTTCAACTGCAAGAAAGACCAAAAAGTTTCTTATTTTGTTAAGTATTTATGTAGAACAATTCATCGACAATACAAATTAATACATACAATATTTTGACCGATTTTATTTAAATAAATGAGTTATATGAATAATTTATGGTCAGATATGCGTAGGTATGTGAATATAATATTAGTCGTAGAAATCAAAGAGAATAAGTAAACAATCGCCTTGTTTTTATCTATGTTACTGTTCTAATAATTGTCTTTACCTAATTTTAATTAATGTGTTATTTCGTTATCAAACCTCTTCAAAGATCAAATAATACAATAATTAACTTATAATTGATACAAAGAGTTTTTATTTACATTTACATTCACTCACTCATTTCATTCATTAACTTTTTTTCAATCAGTACCTCAAGTATCTGTGTGTGTATCATTCACCTCAATTCTCGTGGAACTACCTATACAACACTAACGAAACCGCGTTAAAAACAATACTAACGTACCAATACACGACTACACGTCAAACGCAGTATCGTTTTAACCCAGTGACCAAGTACAATTGTATTATATACCGAGTCATATCGTATCGTACCTGATTTTGGAAACGTATGTTATCTTCCTACGACAAATGCGTATAAAGCGTAAAACATGTTCACAAATACCAGTTTAGTTCATTTTAGTTCAGCGACAGCATCTCCTCGGAGACGCGAGTCTGATAGCAATCATGTTGCGAGTATTCACTCTGATAGCCCTGTCCTGTCTGCTTCAACTGTCACTTCAGGTCTGTATTATTTAAATATGACGGCGTTTAAGATATTAAGGAATGCAGAAGTTTACAAACTTAACCAAGTTTTTTTTTGTGCTATATTAACCTTAGTAGTTTTTAACTTAACAATTGGCAACATGCATTTTTTTTATTCTTTCGCTCTCTGGAAAGTGTTATGAAAGAGAGGAATAACTGTATACGCGAAATAGTTGTCGTGTAATTCTTTCATAAGATATGAAGCTTTAAACAGTCATCATAGTTCAGTCAGACCCCCTGCAAAAACACTCTATACAAAATCGACGACAGGAATGACGTCACAGCTGTTGTTCAATGTTTAAAATATAAAGACCTTATAAAGAAATTTGCATTTATTTAGTAAATAACTTTGTTTATGCCAATATCGTTCAATTAAAATATTACGTATATAAAATGAAGATTCGGTAAAAAACAATCTTAACATTAAAAGAAGTTTTAATTTCTTAACAAGTTTTGTTTCTATATAAAATATTAATAAACGGGTCAAATCTTAATGTTTTGCGTTTAATATGCTTTTTACATTTTCTGCTAAATCGTATCAGTGAAACTCAACTCTGATTTTCATGCATGTTCTCTATTAACATATACCATTACGGCTAGGCATAATTTCGATGGTTCTGGCCAGTCCGCATCAGCTGTCGATTTTCAGGTATTTTTTAATTGGACCGCGTCTTTGATGTTAAGGAATAGGTGCACACTCGAAAAGGAACATACATACACACATAACGTCACGCCTTTATTCCCAGAGTGGGGTAGGCAGAGCAACAGAATACCAACAACTCTAAACTTGTTGATAATTTCTGTAACCACATTTTGCATAGTCAGGCTAAGATGTTAAGGAACATTATCGTTTCGTTTATAAACCTACCTAATAAGAGTTTAACTTGAAAAATAATATTTTTAATCTAATACATTGCCTTTAAGAAATATATTATAAATAGGAATGGTACCTACTGTCCAACTCAGCCGCAAATTTTAATACCTTGTCGCAGTAACGTATTAAAATAAGACTGGTATGATTTTAGTCCAGTATGACAATAGCTGCTGCGTTTAAACTTTAAACCGACTGCCGACATACGTATTTAATTCTTAGATCACCATAGACCCATGTCGAAGCGGCCCTGTAAATATCGTAAATAGACTTGTTACGAACTATTGAACTGACGTATAGCCGTAACACGGTTTGTTTCCTGTTGTTAAAGATTTAGGGCGTGTTGTTTGATCAGCCATGTTATTCTCATAAGCGCATCACTTATTAACTCGACCCAGCTTTTGTTAACCGGCGCGTTTAAGTTGTCCCGTCAGAGCGTATAAAACACATCTTAGAGTGTGCATTCTCAAATAGGTAGCACGCTTCGACACTCAGATCACGCAAGCATCACTTCACCTATCACATCACGGAATTCTAGTTTAATGTCGAACGAACGGTGAGTCGATAAACTGACATTAGTTTGACATTACTGCGTCGAGTTGAATGCGTTTCCTGAATTTTATAAAGCAGGCAGCACAAGTACCGTGGTGCTTTTGTCGGAATGGTTAATAATAAATATTTCTAGTATTTAATGCAATCAATTCGTATATGAACGGATACAAATAATAAAAATAATTAAGTAGACTTATGTATTCGTACTTAATTTTGTTTGTTAGAGGTAGTTAAGTATATTTCAAAAATTGCCACATGACTAGTCTGTCTGTGGCATGTCACTTAGCCTACCTACCTCATTGAACTGACAGAAGCGACTTTTAATTAATGCGGCGATTCACGAGGCAATTCTGTCGGTCAACTTTTAATTGATCAAGAAAAAACGATAACGAATTGCGTTCTCACGAATCGGACCGAACGGGCAGTTGCTTTAAAATGGCGTCAGAAATATACCTAAAAGAAATACTTATTTTAATTGACGGACTGAGACTTATTATGCGGAAGGAAATACTAAGAAAAAACGCAAATCTCTTTAATTTGACAACAACAATACTGTCACAACAGCTTAGATTAAAAATCGTTTTCGACTTGAACCTAAACGGATCGTTCTTTTTCACAGGGGCATTACTCTGAACTTTGAAATTAGAACTTCGGATCGCCCCGTCACTTTTTTGCGAATTATTTACGTTTTGGTAGCTCTTATTTACTTGACAGTAAAGGCGGCCGAGGTAAAAACAATACTCGATATTTTTTTACCGCGTTGAAACTTCGACTTTCTGACGTAGTGTATGCGTAGTTGTTTATAGGATATGTAATTACAACAAAAATAATTCAATTTTAATGATTACCGGATTTAAATAAGGCTGCAAAAATGACAAGTTGCATTGCGAATTGGTGCAGGACTCACACATATGCAAAACAAAGCGATATTTCTTCTTCTTTCTTTGCCCCCGCGGCGACTTGAACAGCTACTACCGCGGGGATATGGCGTTTCCACGTGAAGTGATTTCGCCAGTGTCAAGTAAGTATATATAATTATAAATCAATATAGCAATAAAACACAATCCAATCTTCTCTAGGAAGATTGGGGGCAACGTTGTACGGTGATTTGTAGGTCAGAGGTCAAGATAGTTTTAACCTCTGCACCACTGCGAGTCCACTTGAAACGAGAAGAAAGATGCCAGATACACGAAATAAGTCCAAGTCTTCAATCACTGTGCGACACAAAGGCATAAAAAGTACAAATCACTATCAGAAAAGAACTTTGAACACCTAATTACCCAAAAATTAAAGTCTAGAACAAATCACACGTCCGCCATCTTTTAACGTTGCAAATGGCCCTCAAAGCGATATTTATTTTCATTAGTAAGTTATTGAAATTTAACCTTTTCAACGCCATGTCAAATACAAAAGACGTCACTCACACGCCAATATCAGAGCTAATATCAATCTTGCCTCATAGATACTCAGGTCTATTTTGCGCTGGCAACTATGACAGAAATATCCGTCAATGGCGTTGAAGCAGTGGTGGGGATATGTCAGTCAGTGGCGTTGGAAAGGTTAAATATTCCCATACTAAAATGTCATTCATGGGCGATGTTATCCAATATAGGTACCTTGAAAATTTTGAATTACAAGAAACTACTTCGAATGAATAGGAAATTAAATGACGTCTGGCTTGGGTGGAAGCAGTTCGTCGCGAATTGCGTTGCGAAAATTGGATGCCTAGCAAACATTGCAGGATTCGCAGCATCCATTTTGATGAATCATGGATGAATCGGATTATTTCATCTGAAGAACTGGATTAAAAAAGAAACTTTTTGTAGGACAAACTTAAATCTTTAATTTTAAAATATATTTCTTCATCCAAGATACAAAAACATATAGAAAATAATTCCCACGGGTGACCTATTCTAAATAAAACACACCGTGTAATTGAAGCCCTAATACCTACTGGTTACGAAAAATCGATTCTTAGCAAGCAAAATTCAAAGGAGACATCCAATCTTCTATACAAATGAAACGGGCCGCCAATAATTTTAAAAAAATATTTATATTTTGTCAATTTAATTTTAATTTATTGATCTTTTAGAAAATGAAATGATTTACTAGTTAAAAAGACTAAATGAAATATAAAATGGTCACATAATTTTAAAAATGGTAAAATCTGGAGAGGACAAAGTCAAAGGTCCAAACAAATGTACAAACTTTGAAATGCTCTTTAGGGCGTGCATTCTCGAATTAAGACGGCTTACCTTACGCGACCAATGGATTGAGACACTTCTAAATGGGTCAAATTTATGTACTCACAGGCCAACCCTTTCTGGTTCGTTCACTAGATCGACCGACCGGTTTTCAAGAGAATAAGTAAGGGCCCTAATACACTGGTAAACATCTTAGCCTGATTGTGCAAAATGTGGTTACAGAATTATCAACAAGTTGTTTAGAGTTGTTGGTAATTCTGTAGCTCTGCCTACCCCACTCTGGGAATGAAGGTGTGAGTTTATGTATGTATGTAAAGGCGCACTGCATGTAATGTAGGTAGCCATTACACTCTCAACGAAGTGCTCGACTATACAATTATTACACTCTTAAAACTTCGCGAATATCTCAGTCGTAAGGCAGGGAGTCAACATGGATGACGACGTGGAGTTTGGAGTACTTGGCAGCTGCGGCCGTTGCGTTGTGCGCTCTTAAATATAATTATGGGCGTAACAAAGAGAAAAAAAAATGGTGTAAGTACCTACGCTGTCAATTCACCGGAATTTATAAAAACAACCGAAGTTAGCCGAGTGTGTAATAACTAATAAGTATCAAGTGGCTTGAATTTCGGGTCTTTTGACTCCGACCAAAAAACCGAAAAAACATAGAAGTCGCCCCAAGCGAGGCTAATAGCTAAGAAAAAAAGTAGGTATAGAGAAAATGGGAGGCCCTATTCGGAGTGAAATTGGCAGATTAGTGCGGCATTTCAAAAATGACGTTAAAGAGACAGCACTAAGTGTGCAGCGTCTTATAAGGTTGACCGTACTTTTTTTCATGATACCGTACGCGTACCTACCTACCTTATACTTTACCTCTTCCCTTCTACTTCTTGGCTCTCTCCCGGCGCCAGTCCATTTCCCCTTTCCCTACAAGAGTCTGACCGATGCGCGATGAGAGGTGTAACCAAAAAACCGGTCAAGTGCGAGTCGGACTCGCGCACCGAGGGTTCCGTACCACTGCACACTAGGTATTATTATTATTTGTTAAAGACATAACATTCAAATCGAAATATAATAACACCAACTGTGCGGCGGTAAGGAACCCTCGGTGCGCGAGTCCGACTCGCACTTGACCGGTTTTTAGTATTTCATTTTGCTGTTTTTCTTTAGGGTTTATAAGATAAGATAAGATAAGAAAAAGATAAGAAATGGTTTATTAAATAAAACAAAGTAAATAAACAACAATAACAAAAACATTTTAAAGAAGAATACTACAAACTAATAAACTTAAATCTAAAATTAACAACGAAATGGTTGCCACTCAGCATGGTGTCAGGCTTACTAGCAGAACAGAAAAGAGAGGAGAGCACTGCCAGTCCATCTCACTAGGTACTATTTAGTAAAACTAAAGGTTAAACTTAATAGTAATTATCACCGGGTTAAGCTAACACATTCAATCAATAACAGTAGGTAATAATTTGTTTACGTTTCTAGACGATTTTTCCAGAAGTATTTAAACATCAATAAGTCATTTTAAGTTTAAAAAACTAATGAAAATTAGTTTAATGCAACTTTTGCTTTTTTTACCTTCGCCTTATCTCAATCCACTGTGCATATGATCCAGTAATGTACCTTTACACCTTTTCTATTTCATTACGTCGGCAACTAAAGGCGGCACACCAAACGCGCGTCAGACGCGACAGCGGCGCGTGGCAGGCGCGAAGCAGCTCGAACGCGTGCCCGCCGCTGGCACGCGTTACTTTTTGGTGTGACGGGATCAATTTGTTTTGTTCGTACTACAATTTGCGCGGGCACGCGTTCAAAGCGCGACGCGCCTGACACGCGTTTGTTGTGCCTGAGCCTTTAAAGTCACAGTGGGGACAACTAATACGAACATTATATGTTTTTATATACCTACATAAATCAATACTTAGATACAAAGAAAACACAGGGACTCAGGAACAAATATTCATGCTCACCACACAAATACATATTGGTCCTGGCCGGTACCATTATCATTGTAGGCAGGGTTACTACCAACCAACTACATAGATGTCCATCAATTTTATAGTGGATAATTTACTGAATTGGTTGTATGTCTTTGTATGGTGTACAATAAATTGTTTTGTATTGTATTGTATACTTTTGCAAAAGTAGAGTAACTAATCTTTAAGGTATTATTGATATTGATGATAATATACCTAAATAACCCGTTGTCCTGACAGACATGACTGGGTGGCGACTGTACCTGGGTCAATCAACTTTTTTTGGTCCCTCATTGCTATGGTAACGTCACTTTGACAACTCTTTAAAACTATGATTTTAAAGCAAATAAATCCACCAAACATCAGTTTTTGTGAACATTACAAGGCCTATATTTGTATTATAATAGTATAATAATAATGAGTACCTATTGAGTGACCGTTTTGTCTTTTTATATTAGGAAAAGTTAAAGTTACCTATGCGTTTTAGGTAAGACTATAATATTATTATACCTTAAAAGCCTGACCAAGAGAAAAGAATTACCAAACAACACTTTGTAGGTATTATATTATATTATAAAACTTGTCCATTCTTTTTCTATTGATCAGGGTGAATACTATTAACCTGTTGAGTGTAAAATATTTGCAATGCAAAATTAAATCTAAAAATGTATTATGAATATTATGATATTTATGATGTACCTAACTGCCTTTTCAAATGATGAAATACTGACATGAAAGAGTTTTAAAATTACTTAAATCCTAAACATCTTAAAGGCAATAATACATCACAAGACATACAACGGGTACAAGTGAGGGGTATAGAAGCAAAAACGCCTCTGTCCATATTTCGATTTTTTTAATCTGTGAATGTCATTTTGTAGCGGAAGTCATAAACTCAACACCAAAAATCACATTCAGTTTCAAAAACGTTTCATTCCCTTGTAATAAGCTTCGAAAAAATGAATTCAGATGCAAAAACGCCATTCTCCAAACTCATTCAGAAGCAAATGGGACATTGTCCGTTTAGGCCAATCACAGCACGCCATTTTGCACGCCATTTTGGAAAGTCAATATGGCGATTTCTGTGTTCGCAATGCAACGAGTGCTCCGGTATTTTTATAATTTAAAACAGTTTTAGTGGAATGATGGAAGAGCCCGTATTACCAGTGTCTTCAGGGAGAACCAGAAAACGTAGCCGCAATCCAGAAACTTGGAAGCGAGCTATGGATAAGGCGGTTCGGTAAGTTATTTTGTCACTACACTACACGTGGTTACAGTGGTGTTTTAGGGTAAAAGTCACCATTAGTGAACCCTTTTCAGTGGGCAATGCTTCTGAATTAAAATTTATGTTTTATTATTGTTGTTTAATTAAAAATGGATTTTTATAGATAACTTTAATCATTTATAAGTTTTAATTTTTATGAATTTATAGGTACCTGATAATAGATTTAAAAATATTTTGTTTTTTTAGGACATTCTTTTCAAATTCAGTAAAGTTGATGCTTTATAATATTTTTATTTCTTGTAGGTACTCAGCTAAAAAGCTTCCTCAATACCCGACATGTGATCATGAGAAAGGGGCCTACCAATGTCGCAAATTAAGTATGACGGACATCCGAAAATTTTTCCAATCATTTTATGCGATGAAAAATAAATTACACCAGGACGCATTTCTCTTAAAATATTGTAAGATCAGTGATATTGTACGTCGACGAGCACGAGTGGGCCAGCGAGCACCAAATAACTTCAATACAAAGATGTTCGTAAAAACGAGTAACAGATTAAAACTTATACCTGTATGTCAGAAAACTTTTTTAAACATTCTGCATGTATCTGTACATCGAATTCGTCGAGTAGCAAAAGTTTTTAAAACAACAGGAGGTGCAGTAAAAGAGACAAGAGGAGGTGACCATATTTCAGAAAAATATGCGATTAGGAAGCTAGCAGTAAAACGATTTATCGAAAGTTTTCAATGCCTAGAGTCACATTACTGCCGATCTTCAGTAGAACGAAAATATATAGACTCCAGCTTAAACATAACAAAAATGTGGAAAATGTTTTGTGAACAAGCAAGACCAGAAGAGCGAGTAAAAGTAAGCTATTTTCGTGATATATTCAATAGTTACTATAATATTGGATTTGGCAGCCCCCGAACGGATGTATGTTCAAAGTGTACTGAATTAGATGAGAAAATTAAATCAGAGAGAGACGTGAATGTGAAGAATACTTATATTATAGAGAAAAGAGTACATAACCTGAAAGCAAAAGCATTTTATAAACTATTACGCGAACAAAAAGAAGGGATGGTAACATTATCATTCGACTGCCAAAAGAATCAGGTGCTGCCAAAAGTACCCGATCAAATAGCTTACTACAGTCGGCAACTGTATATCTACAATTTTGCAATAGTCAAATCGCAGGACAAAAAATTAAACAGAGACACTGTTTCATTGTATTATTGGACTGAAGATGAATTCCGTAAAGGAGCGAATGAAATATGTTCTGCTGTCTACCATAAACTCAATGGTTTAGACTTGACTGGAGTACATACTATACGTCTCGTATCAGATGGATGCGGAGCACAAAATAAAAATTCGATAATGATGGGAATGTGCTCAACCTGGCTGTTCAATGCTCCGGTACACGTAAAATCCATCGAATTAGTTTTCCCAGTGTCAGGACATTCATTTCTTCCTGCTGACAGAGTTTTCGGAAATATTGAAAAGAAAATCAAACAGAAAGAAGTTATTACAAACCCATCGGAATATGTAGAGATATTTAATAATTTTGGCACAGCCATTAAGTTTGATATGAATCTGGACTGGAAATCTTCATTAAATTCAGTAGTGAAGCCCCCTGGAAGCTGGCATTTCCCTTTTGCCAGCAGTAAGCGATTCTTTATAAAAAGAAGTTCTAACAATAAAATAACCATTAAAGGCGAATTAAACTACTGTTCCGAAATGGTAGACTACAAATCAGTCTTGAAAAGAGGACAAACGTTTAGAAATATTGTACCTGCATCTATCTCCAAAAAAAAAGTTAAGATAAACCAGGCTAAACTTGTAGACGTTGAGACTCTATTGAAAAAACATTTCGGTTCAGAATGGCAAACAAGAAGTGAACTCCAATATTACAAGGAAGTACTAGCTACATCAATCTCTGCAGATTCTGATGATGTTGATGGTGACGATACTGTCGACATCTGCGAGGCAAGCCCACCCGAAATAGGGTTAAGAATCTAATTTAATGTGAAAATTAATACGTCGGTTTTTATTTTTATTACTGTAAATAATAAATAGCAGAGAAATATTTAATTGTTTTTATTGCCCATAATCGTTCATTTACCCTACCGTCAAACTAGCAAAATGGCTGACCCTTAAGGTGCAAATCTGACATTGTCCAAGCCGTCGAGTTACAAAAACGACATAATCCACCGTCGAGAAGCAAATACGCCATTGTCCATTAAAATTTGATGATTTTACTAGTGTTACCACTAGTATTATCTTTTTTATTTTTTAAAACAGTATTGCTACAGTCTAAAGAATTGTTTGCCATAAACTTTAGACCAAAGTAGGCGTTTCAAATACGCAGATAATAAAATGTGTTTTTCTCCATTCTACGGAACTTGGACAGAGGCGTTTTTGCTTCTATACCCCTCAAGTGTGCGTGCCTCTCCGGCATACAACAGGTATACGGACAGATACAGCAATAGATATACGACGGGTACAAATGCCTCTCGGGCACACAAAAGATTGAATTCAAGGAACCGGCCAGTAGGTACTAAAGAAGAAAGTAAACCAGTCATGACTTGTGAGTCATAACAAAGTATGCTGTTAAAAGTTTCATGTTTTTTTCTAATGCATTGCCAATCCCGAGGACTAAGAAGGAAAGCCTCTTTGCTAATGTGGAATTACAAGCATCGCGGCATTCCATGTAGTCCCCTTTAGGTTGTCTTATTTCCACACTGAAACTATGTGAAGACTGTTGCTGCCCAGTAGTGAGTGAAAGGATAAGATGGTGGTAGCAATCCAGACGGACCCTGCACTGCACAATTGACAGGTATTAAGGAACTACCAAGTCGTAACGAAACATAATAATCTTATTCCACTAAATGATAGTGAGATAATTTTCCTCACATTACCTCACATTTTCCGGCTGAGAATGCATCTAAATATAAAATATAACTTAGGTATACAACACAACTCTATAAACATTACTTTATGTAAGTGCTATGATCTTCATTATTTGGGACACTAGGTTTAACCACTGCAACACTTACACAAAACAAAATCTGAAATCAACATATACTTAATCTTTCTTATTTTTATAACGCCTTAGCAAAATATCAGCGATCACATATCACACCCTAAGATATTCGATGGGAAGTGAATCACACCACAAAATGTATTTAATACATGAATCTTTAAGTGACCTAACTTAAAGAAAAATGAAAAAACGAGAACCTAACCGAGTCCAAGTCCTACATCTTTGCCCTACATACATTTTAAACTCTGATTTTTATTCCCACGGAATAAAACGTCAAATTAGATTCAGACCACCAACACGAGTTGAAAAATCTATAGAAAAAAATCGAAATTCCATCGAACAAACCTCAAACTGTTTGAACCCTTCTGCTTTATCTGTGACATGACAGCTGTCACAATCAAAGAAATCAAAACAAAAGTGCGGTTCTGCATGTTGTGAAATATTAATTTAGAGATGCCGGATTCCAGTAACCTTTGGGGAGGGAAGATGTCCGATTGGATAATGTCCGGTTTTTTTATATTGATTTCTCTTTACTGATTATATTTCACTCGCTGGACATTGGCGAAATTACTGCGGAACCGCTGTAGACCGCTATTAATATAAAAGAAGAAGAATTTAGAGATGCTAGTAAATGCGTCACTACGACGGTTTGCAGACTGCGACTTGGCCATGCGTGTACTTACACTAATACACCTGGTAAAGATACGGGTTAATGATAGCTCTCTCTGCGAATGTGGTCTAGATGAGGGATCAGTGGATCATATATTTTTTACCTATTCAAGAAGAAGTTGTTTCCTAAATATATTCCTCGACCCACGAACTTTAAATCCCTGTTAGGCCTTGTGCATACGCCGTTTATAAATATTTCATGGGAATTCATTAACCAGAATAACATTTGATTACAAGTTTTTCATCCTACTAACTTACTAATCATGTGTTATATATTGTCTGTCTTTTATTTTAGGTTAAGTGATCAACAGTTGTGCAGCATAAAATTCTATCTTTCTATGTATATGCAGCTAGCACGAGATCTTCCTACAAAATAGAGTCAATCTTACTAGCGTCTGTAAACTGTACCAACTTGACACAGAACAACCATGAGCTCACTGGACATAGGTGAAATACAAATAAAAACTACCATAAACAAAGAAAATTGAATTGTGATATATTAAATGCTTTCAGCTAAAGAAACGAAGATGCATAAAACCATGATAAATATGTTACAGTATAAGCTTTTAGACACTATAATATAATATATTTATATATACAGTGTCCCAAAGTGTGACTTTGTTCCAGATATAGCAATTAAATAATAAATGAAATACTTAAAAATTATTAGAGACCTATCTCACAGAAATTGACCTAGTCCCAGACTAAGCTCTAGGCTTTGTACTATAGGTACTAGATAATGATATAAATGCTTATATAGAGGAAATAAATATCTAAATACATAGAAAACACCCAAGACTCAGAAACAGATACTCATACTTATCACACAAATATTTGCCCATACCGGGAATAAAACCCGGGGCTGCTAGCTTTGTAGGCAGGGTCACTACCAACTAGGCTAATGTGTCGTGCAATTAGTTCAAAATTATCTAACAAAAGACTGTAGCAAGATAAGGTTGGAAAAAATGCCCTCTTAAAATTATAAGCTGGTTTTTTTTCTTTAATAATATAAGGCTAATATTTCTGTAAGTGTAAAAATTTGTTTTTATAATTTTGTTATAAATTAATAATTCTGTAAGGCCAAGATGTTTACCAGTCTATTTGGTCACTAATTACAATTGGTTGCAGGGTTACAACCTGTCATGGTTCAACCCATCCAAACTTTACCATTTATAATATTAGTAGGAGGTTTTACCCGTCAGTTGATGAGTTCCAACTATCAAAGTGAGCTGAAATTTAGTTCTCATTCATAATGCAAACTCAATGACAAACTAATAATATCATGTGCGAGAATTAATCTAATAAAGTCTGTACAGAAAGACCGAAAGATGGTCGTACTCGTAGGATAGCTTAAGGTACTAACGCTATAATAGACGTTTATTAGTAATGCCTCGAGTAACCTTACCTTAAGCTTTAAAAATAAATTAAAGAAGTGGCTTGTGGAGCAGTCGTTCTATAGCTATAATGAGTTTCTTATTAAGAAATAATGTCTTATCTATTTATAAGTAGTAAGAATGAGGTGTAGTGTACGTAATTACCTAATAATTATTTTAGCAGTAAGATGACATGCAATGAACATTACCAGCAAATTATAATTATGATTATGATTAAAGTAGACCCATCTTATTATGTACCTACATGTATTTTTTTGACCTCGAAAAGCGCGGTTTCTTTTTTACATGTGATTGCCTGTTAAAAGGTGTGCATCTTATATTTAAGACTCTCATGTACATTTCTTCTCATTGATGTTATAAAAGTATTGGTGGACCTTAATAAATAAATAATATATAATGTTCCCTGAAAAATATGTTAATATTTCTTAATTTCTTAACCACGAAGTCTTTTCTTTCAGTAACAGTCACTTCCAGTAAAGTCAATACACAAGATTTCGCCACTATCACACACACACACACAACACAACACTTTTATTACTGTATACGGAGTCGAGAAATCCAGTGGATTTCATTTCACATTTTTTTCTTTTACACCCACCACAGCCACACAGTTATAAGGATATGTCTAACACAGCTGATTTTTTAGATGGCGGCCATTTTACGTCTCAGAACTCAGGGTACGTTTCCACTTAATCAAAGCTGAGTGAAGGAGCGAAAACGACCAATACAATTGTATAACACACACACACGCAGATAATTCGAACAATCTGATTGGTTATTTCCACTCTTCACCTTAGCTTCGTTTGAAGGAAATCGCTCCCTAAGCAACTCACCTGTGAACTCACCCGTCTACTAGAAGCTTTTAATCTGACAGCTAGAAGTGATGTCTTTGTCGATGTCTCGAACGTGTTGAAAAAGTTAAGAATTCCGTGATAGAAGTTACAAATAGTTCCGTCTTCGACAGTGAGCGCTAGTGTCGCTATTACCGTGCTACGCAATTATTACTTGGAAATTATGACATAAATAAGTACTATAACAGGTAAAATCGTTATGTATTAGGTAATTTTATTCGTATAGTACCGTAAAATGCTACAAACGTAATTTTAAAACTGTTTAGTAAATATATAAATAAGCTCTCATTTAGGGCAATGTGTGACGTCCTCGGTGTCAAACGTCATCTTTACATAAGTGATGTAAAAGGTGAGGCGAGAAGTGATATAACAAGTGAGTAGGTATGTTACATCGACGTTGAGATCGACAGTGCGCTGTGTTTTAAGAGAATCACCCCCCAGGGGGTGATTCTCTCAACACAGCGCTGCGTCGATCTCAAAGATGAAGTTTTATCCGGCGAGTTTAAGAAGTCCCGTCGGAGCGTACAAAACACATTTTAACGCGTGCTTTCTCAATTAGGCAGCTTTATACGAAACTAAACTTGACTCACCTGCCTGCTGCCTAATTGAGAAGGCACTAATTAATTATTAAAATTCGAAAGAAGAATCGAAAATTTTACGAAATATGTGAAAGTGTCTTACTAACTCCTTTTGCTAGAAAGAGAGTTCCGCTTGTAATTTGTAACTTGTAGCTTCAAAAAACAGGGCTCTGTTTTCTTATTAGGGCCTGTTGTTTGATCAGTAGTTAAACTAACTAATTGTTAAAAATCGTCATTTCCTTTAGGATTTATTTTTGTGTTTTTTTCTTTCCAATAATGGCCTGCTTTAGTTAAATCTCAAGGAAATGTGTCAAATTTTCGATCCTTTTTTCGAATTTTAGGGCCCAGCTGCACACAGTTTAATTTAACATACTTAGCTATTATTTAACTATAGTTTATTGTTTCTGACTATAGGTAAGTCAATCAAGGATCCCTGTGACAGCTCATAAACACGAATGACTTATTTTTCATTATTGCAATGTTTATGGTTTGTTCAGGCTCCCTAAAGAAATATGGCGACTAAGGCGAGTTAACTGCTTACCTCTACACGAATCACAATGTACATACTCGTATAATACTAGTGATATTTAATCTATCTAATAGATACTCGTACCTTGCCAACATAACTGTCATTTTATTTTAATAATAATGCTTGCAGTTCCTATTACATCCCGTCTCTTTCTCGGAATAAGTGAGCGAAACAGATAGCAAAATGCGTAGAACTGACAATTTGTAATAATGTGAACGTAAAACGCACACGATTAAGACTCAAATTACAATACTCAATATCTTCACATGCCCAAGAAAAACATTATAAACATTCTCTTGACCTTCTCGACGTACTCTTAAAATATCTACAACACTGATTATCTAGATACCATCCTCTTCACTCTTTATGAGTGCGAACGGGACAGGAGATCGAAATAGCGTATCGTTCCTGCTAAGAATAAGGACGGCAAGTAAAAGAAGACTTTCCTGTTCAGTATGTTTTTGTTTGTGGACGGAACACATCGTATTTTGTAATATTATTTGTTGTAATGTAATGTAACGAAATTGTTATAAAATTATAATATTTAATCATGTGGTGGAGCGGGATCTCTGTAACCGCGTGCGCACTGTGCCTCGCCGTGTCGTCGGACCAGGCAGGTATTTTTAGTAACAGCTAAAGTTCAATGACTTTTCTTTGTTTACGTTGTAATTTGTTTTGATGTGATTTCGTTCTTAAGAGGATTGTTAAGCGATGCTTAAATCACTTAGCTGTCAAAAATATTCCATAGTTTAGCTCCGGGCGACAACGTTTCTCACCACCTAAATCTAGGTAGGTAATCCGATTTCCACGATTTTTGAATATTTTGTGGATATTATGAAGAACTAGGTCTGTAGGTACGTTTCCTCTTTTGTGTTTTTTTCTTTCCAATAAATATTTTCTTGGAAAGGATAACGTACAGACCTAGTTTTTCATATCTACTTACAACATAATCAAAAATCGTAAAAATTTGACAACGTTTATGGGGAGAAAAAGGTTATCGCATTTTGTATTATTAGGGTTCCGTAGCCAAATGGCAAAAAACGGAACCCTTGTAGATTCGTCATGTCTGCTGTCTGTCCGTCCGTATGTCACAGTCACTTTTTTCCGAAATTATAAGAACTACACTGTTGAAACGTGGTAAGTAGATGTATTCTGTAAACCGCATTAAGATTTTCACACAAAAATAGAAAAAAAAAACATAAATTTTGGGGGTTCCCCATACTTAGAACTGAAACTCAATAATTTTTTTATTAAACCCATACGTGTAGGGTATCTATGGATAGTTCTTCAAAAAGGATATTGAGGTTACTAACATCATTTTTTTCTAAACTGAACAGTTTGCGCGAGAGACACTTCCAAAGTGTTGAAATATGTGTCGCCCCCCCTGTAACTTCTAAAATAAGAGAATGATAGAACTAAAAAAAATATATGATGTACATTACCATACAAACTTCCACCGAAAATTGGTTTGAACGAGATCTAGTAAGTAGTTTTTTTTTAATACGTCATAAAAACATTGATCAAAGCTACAACGAACTTTTATATTATGCTACTTGCTGCTACGGAACCCTTCATGGGCGAGTCCGACTCGCACTTGCCCGCTTTTTTGCTTCACAGCCTAGTTCTCTCAATGCTGGGGCCCTAGTGAAAAAGGGTATAAATTGACTTAACTCGTAATAAAAAATACACAAACGGAGTATTTTCTAGCCTCGTACCGCCCAATGTTACATCACATTCTACAAAGTGACACTTGTTTAGCACAATCGCCCAGACTTAAAAAAAAAAAATTAACTAAACGCCCAGTGTACATTAGGTACACCATACTCATGGGAGTTTTGACATAAAAATGTTTTGGCTTATGCGAGGTGGGCAACGTAGTAATCTGTGGTGGGCAGGTAGTAGATTGGTAGGTACCTATATAATGGCAGGCGGTTGGAAACAAAAAAATCAAGACCGTACTCAGTGGCGTGCCATATGGGGAGGCTTATGGCCAGCAGTGGACGGAAGTGGGCTGATGATGATGATGTACTTATGAAAAAACCGTTTACACTAGTCGGTGGTCGGATACGAGCTGCAGTCGAATACGATCGAATAAGAAATGTAAACGCACTATTACCTACATAGTTCAGTAACCGAATGCGCCGGTTACTGAACTATAATTTTATCGAATCGAATATTCGTTTTGATCGAATTAGCCTAGTTTATTTACCTACTCGTAGATAAATAGCTGACCGAACACCTGGCTGCAACACGGGCTGCAGTTAAAAAGGAGTACCTACCTGAATAATTTAAGCGCCCCCACTAGGTTTAGGTGAAATAAACGAACAAAAACAATTGGAACGCATAAAATAAAAAGCGTTGGATACCATAGTACATTCTATTTATACCTACCTGAATTCATACAGTTACACAGTAAGTAATCGGTACTTACCTAACTAACCGGTATCAAGTAAACAATAGCGATGTAGGTAATGTGATTCTTACCACCGACCTCGATATACCTACAAACTTTGCAAAGAATCGGGAACTACGATTGTTTCGAGTAGGTAGTTTAAATATACTTAAGGATAATTTATTTGATGGCACAATAAATAATTAATATAATAAGTATAATTTAAATGTTTAACGTTCCGCAGATCATGCTTACCTGCTTAATTTTGCATAAGCATAAGACACGTTATTTGAATTAGTTCTAAATACTAATTATTAAGGAGTTTCGGTCGTCGTCTCTGTTATGATCATCAGTTGTTTACACTTTTCAAAATAGTGCTTTAGATAACGATTATGATTCGTTAATACAAAAATTACAGTTCCATCGATTCATCATTGACTCCAATACCTACATAAAAATAATATCGATGGAAAATCACTTAAATCATTAATTACTAAAGATAAATTACCTACTATCAATAACGGACCAAACACACGTCTCTTAATCTCGGATATATAAAGCTGACTCCACAG
This sequence comes from Acleris holmiana, assembly GCA_949316455.1. Lineage (NCBI taxonomy): Eukaryota > Metazoa > Arthropoda > Insecta > Lepidoptera > Tortricidae > Acleris > Acleris holmiana. Next base: position 8,341,636 of record OX438783.1, read on the forward strand.
AGATCAACGGCCGAGGATGCCAGCTACGTGGCGGCTGCTGTGGAGTACCAGGTGTCCAGCGACGTGCAGCAGAACCTTCAGAACTACGTGCGGCTCATCGGGGAGGCAGCTGAACAGGTAGCAAACCACTTTATGACGTGAAATAGGCCACGATGGTAAGTAGGCTCTAAGGATCTATATAACATAGGTAGATATTTTCAATCTGAAGACTCAATTCGGATTCGATGATATAAAATGTGTTGCCAAACCCGAAATCCTGAAACCTGTTGCTGTTAGTTTCTGCTAATAAATAAAATGAAACTGAAAATCTTTATCCTGTGAATCCGTATCCTGTCTATCCTGAGGATTGAGTCACTAAAATTTCTACATTTTACAGATGTGGTCGAACTCCAAAGATAATGACCCTTACGGATCCTTTAACTGCAAACATTGTTAACTCCGGGAAGCTAGCGGATAAAGATGGTTAAGCTAAACCTAACTAACGACTCACTACAAAAAAGTTATTAGTCCCTAATATTTTCATTGAAACGGGCACCGTCTGAAAAACGTGAAACGATTAATCGATTAACGTATGTTCTAGAATGCCGACATCATAGTGTTCCCGGAGCTGACGTTGACGAGTGGTGCCCGCAGCGTCGACGTCCCCATCTACGGGCTCCTTAAGACACAGCCCATACCAGCTCTAGCTCGTTTGGATTTTGATGAGGTATACAATTCAAACGCGCCAATTGAAAGCTGTTGTCGCCTATGTCAGAAGTTAATACCTACGAATATGGAGCTAAATAACGCTTAAATAATCCAACGATTGATCATTTATAGTGTCCGTCACGCCTTGTGCGTATCCTTTTCAGCTCCTAGTAGGCATATCATCAGCAGCGAGGGAGCACCAGATCTACGTGCTTATCAACGTGCAAGAGGTGATGGACTGCACGAAGATCACGCCCGACTCCGAGGAGTTCTGCCCCGAGGAGAAGGAGTATATCTTCAACACCAATGTAATCTTTGACAGAACTGGCGCCGTTATTGACAGGTAATGTAGTCTTATTTATAATTATAAAATAAGCGACCTGCTAATTCAGATAACGGAATGTGATTAGGAGATATCACGTTTACTCGTTTAATGATAGTTTATTTACGTACCTACTGTTGATTTATACTCGTAGTAATCGAGTTTGATAATGGAATAGTTCTTTGAGGTTAATATTGCTTGAAGAAGAATGAGGAGGAATAAGAGTTATCGTATGATTTTCTAGACCCATCATGTGTATTATATCGTAGATTGCAACGCAAGAGAGTTAAAAGGCCAAGGGGAGCCAGTCAGGTTCATCCGAAATTAACTCGTTATTTAATATGAAAAACATATGGGTCATACTCGTACACCACAAACTCTTAAAAACAAAAGTTGTCTCTCCTGTGGTCAATAGTTAAAAGCTTGTGTGCATATAAGTTATGTTTTTATATGATAGGTCTAAAGCAGTCCTGACGTCGTTTTTGCGGCAATGGGCTTAGCCAGAAAATTAGGCCTTAAAAACGTTAACTTTCGGTGTGTCCTTAGGAAAGACGGTAACCTAAATCTGTGTATGACCCGTACTTTACGTAATTTATAAATTATAATACTTACCATCTCATTACATACTCATTTGTCAGGTACCGGAAGATAAACCTTTTCGGCGAATTCACTCGCACTCCAGCTCTGCGGCCAGACCTGGGAGTTTTCACCACTGACTTCGGAGTGACCTTCGGCCACTACATCTGCTTCGACCTAATGTTCCAAGTGCCAGCTATCCAAGTCGTGGAGAAACACCATATCACAGACGTTCTGTTCTCAACTATGTGGTTCTCGGAACTGCCCTACCTCACTGGTGAGGATTTTTTAAAATCAATAGGATTCCACCAAAATTCTGGACAAACATTTCCGGAAGCTACGTTTTTATATGATGGCCTTAGGTATATTGCCTTATTTTATATCGTGGTCGCGGGCAATCAAGCATTTCTGATCTACAGAGCTAAAGAATTGACCTTGACAAAGTAAATTGGAAAGGGGAATATTTAGGCAAGAATTACGTCTTCACGCTAGTGCTTCGTTAGAGCGTGGGAAACATAACTAAACTTGGATGGTTTATTTAGCAACAAACAAGCTCACACCACTACAACATACATTTATCTTCTGATATGAAGTAATAAAATCTTCGTTAGTTATAAATCCTTTTAATTCCAGCGGTACAGATCCAAGAAGGCTACGCGTATGCGCAGAATGTTAACTTCATCGGTGCCGGAGCGAACAATGTACGGATAGGAAGCGCCGGTAAGTCTTTATAAAACCACTAAGTACCTTTATTACCTTACGTGCTTCTCCATTCGCTTCCAATTAGCTCGTCACTGTTTCTAAGACATACAACTTCAAAAAAAAAACTTAGTTCACATTACTACAAATATATCGAACCGAACAAATAAGTAAAATAATTGTCGTCCTTGCCGACTGTAGGCAAAGCCCTGCGGGTAATTCGCACATCATTTACGATGCTTTGTTCACTGCAAAAGTGATATGATTATCAAAAACGACAAGACCATGTTGGAGCATACTTAGCGTATAGCGATTACTTAATTACTACAAACACAAATTTGAAATTTTCTATCGAAAGTTATTTAGTGCTTTTTGAAAGATCAAAAAGCACTGAGATCTAAGAAGATGATTTTAATTAAGTTACTTTAATAGGCACCGGTATCTCAGAAACCAATCTAATCTATTTAGTCATGATAGTTTTCCTTTAAAATTAGTTATTTAAATGTGCTTTGATTTAAGATATTTTTAGATTTTTCCTACTTGTATTTTGGATGTATGGGGACACAACAACTATATCGAAAATGACAATTCAATATTTACTAAACAATCACTAAAAAAAAATTATGTACTTACATACTTACTATTTTTTAAGAGCTATCCGACGATATCGTACAGTCAAGGTTATAAATATGTATACACTTTAGTACCTTGTCACTTTAATCGCTGTGACAATTTCATATGGCAGTTGAAACATCACGTTAAATAGACAAGGTACTAAAGTGTATACATATTTATAACCTTGACTGTACCAGATTTAAAAAAAACTTTTGCTTACATGTACCCTATGTATGCGATAAAATGTTATATTACAACTTTGTCGGCGTAATTTAACTTAACCAAGATCGAGTCTCTGAGGATTCAACCCGCTGACAGACGGACAGACGGACATGGCGAAACTATAAGAGTTCCTTGTTGACTACGGAACCCTAAAAAATAATCTTTTGTTTTCAGGTTCGGGCATTTATTCCGGTAAGGCTGGAGCATTGGTCAGCACCATGCCTGGTCTTCCAGTCACCCGTCTTCTTGTCTCCAGGGTGCCAAAGGTGCCAGGCAACGTAAGTGATCTTATTATGGTACGTCATCTATCTATAAGGGTTTTTCTATGATTATTAACGATGAAATTCTGTGGGAAGTGTTACAATACGAGTAAGAATTCCTTTTCTAAAATGTACTTAGCTTTGTAATATTTTCAGTATAATTTACCAAACTCTGGTAACTCTCTAACTATAATGGAAGTAAAGTTATATTCCAACATTTACTTAAGATAAATCTGTTTATTCAGTAAGTAGGCCGCACGGCCTTCTTTTTACACGTCAAATTATACCAGTGCTTACAACTTACAGCTGAACCCTATATTCAAACGCGGACAGATAGCCTTAATTCGGATTAAAACTTGACACATTTTGTATGGGCAAGTGTCAAATTTCAACCTTATCTATCAGCGGTTTGAATATAGGGTTCGTTCGTGAGGAGACACCAATGACGAAGCGCCGCATGAAACACGAAACAACATCTTTCTTAGTCTTAACAAAAAACATTTTTATCCAGGTAACTGGAATATCGTACTCTGGTCCCATCTACGACAACCCGGCCGACCACGACAGCCTGACCTTGATCACGGACCCGTCTCTGCCTGACCACACCAGCCGGCCGCTGGTCGACGGCTTCCAGGAGTTCACCCTGGTCGACAAGGAGGTCAGCTGCCGGTTCAGGGTTCGGTTGAATCTGACGGAAGGGGAAGGGGTAAGTTGGTATCTGCGATTAGACAACTGGAAAATGTTTTTATTTGTCAAATGCATGTTTTAAAGAAAATATATATTATACCTACGTATTGTTATGTTGCAAAACACCCTCATTGTTTGTGAAAACCATCACAGCGGATGTGGTAACAGGCACGTCTCACCCACTAAATAAACTTGGTTTTTTAGACGTTTGCTTTCTGTAGGTGAAAACCTTGAAAAGGCAATCGCATGCACATTGACTGATACTAATTACAGTAGATAGTGCGCATGATTAATATTACAAGGTAAGTTTGCTTTTCTTTAAGATCTACTTCATCGGCTTTACCATGTCACTAACTAACATAATATATGTGTTTACTTTAACCTCAGTCTCTATGCCTTATCTATATCTTTGGTTTTGTATGTTAATAATATAATCTGGAATTATTGTAACTTTATTTATTAGTTAATCCGCCATAGATCCTTGTCATAAACGCGTAGGATTATAAAGAGGGATGGATGAACATTTGGCTGAATCGGATTTCGTACACTCTTTAACTGCAGCCAGGTGTACACTACATGTTTTATAACCAGATAAATTGTTCAAACGTTATCCTTATACAAATCAGGAAAAAAATCGAAATTTGGTAACCAAGCAAACAAATAAATATTTTATACAAAATCGTAGGACGCACCATTGTTACAGAAAATTCTGTTTAGAAGTATTTCAATTTAAACGACCTAACCTAACCAGCAAAATTTTAGAGACAAATAAAATGAACGGTGTGAAGTCTGGAAAAAGATTATCTGGCGGCTTAACAATCATCCCCAGCGCCCCCTTCATTTGTACACGTCTTTTTCATAAAAAAACCTATTCCGTAATATATTTATTCCCTGTTTTAGAGCCACAAGTACCGGGCGTTCGTACAAGACGGCAGCAACACCTACAGCCGCCGGGAGCTGGGCGTAGCTGGTTGCCTGCTGGTGGCGTGCAAGAACAGCGACCCCAAGACTTGTGCTTACAGGTGAGAAGGAAGAATTTGGAACCTACCTTGCTGAAGATTGGGTATCCGCTTCAAACTCATGGCTTATAATTGTATATGCTACAAAGTGTTGGACTTGAATCTCTGCCGCTTGGTCAAAATATTTTTGGTCGGGTGTATGCCATTTCCCAAATTTGTATGTTTTAGGAAATTATCTACCATACGACGCTACGTAAGATCACAGTTTCATGACAATAAATCATATTGTATTTTATTAGAATGGTGGTAAAAAAAAAACCAGCTGTTCCATACATTAACTCTCAATTAATTCGCCGTTAACATAAGGAACAGCTGTCTTTTTTGGCGATTTCGTGGTTGGTCCCATCGGAAAAGTTGTTCAGTATGACCATCTTATTCACTTTTGGCCATTCCGGACCATGATCCCAAAATCACCCAGTAGTGTCGAATATATGGTGTTCTTCTTAATTAAATAAAACTTGAGATTTAATTACAGCCACTACCAGTGGGCAACGTTCCCAAAATGCTGGCAGCATTGTCACGCTGAATGGCAATGCTTAATCTCTGTGGCAAGTAAAGGCTAGCATTTGGTGACGAGTTGCGTCGACCAGGCGCTTAGAAAAGTCTTTACGGTGTGCTCCTGGTTCTTATTAATATTATGTACTTTTCATTTCCAGATTTGGCAAAAACGAAACTGACATTGAAATACAGGAATTAGAAATAGAAATGTCCACGTTACGCAAACAATACAACAGCACGCTGCAGTGCGACAACGTCGCGTACTTCCCGTCGTCCTTCAGAATAAACAAGTTCCCTTTGAGACCAAGCAACTACACTTATCTGGAATCAACCCAACACAATGGACATATTAAAGGAAGCGGACGCGAAAAGATATTATATAAAATAAATGCACCGCAAAGAGAATTGATGGCTTTTGGAATCTGGGGCAGACTTTATGTGAGGGACGTGGATCACAATACTCATGTCTCCGAAGAAGACGTGCAGAACTATCAGAATATTGAGGATTTAATATACGGAACAGTGAACAAAAAAGATTGAAACATTTTCTCAGATCGACTAGTCAGTGAACGGGAGAATATATGATTTAGGATCAAAACGAGAAGAGATTTAAGCAAAGAATATAGGTACTTAACTATACTCATATATAGGTAGGTAGCATAGCTGGGCATTACCTCGTTGATCCGTTATTCGTTAATTAACGAAGTTAACATTTCGGTGACAATTAACAATTATACTTACAAGCATTTTTTTTGTTTCTAACCTATTAACTTCCGGAACCCAAACCAACTGTTTTATAAGTAGATCAACTAATGCAAGGTTATAAAAAAATCTTATCGCGTGTTAACGGAAATGCAATGTTTTAACGTTAAAGGAAGTAAACTTTTTTAGTGACGGTTTAGCGTTTAACAAAGTTCACTACATATTTGACTAACGTTGCCCAGCTATCGTAGTCATAAGACTGACAGTGATAAAAACACTAGTTTTACTAAACGTTTAAGTTTAATTGTAGGCTATGTTAGATAATGCGTTATCAAAAACTTTCCAAGTACACGTTCATTAAATGGTTATGTTTATTTCGTTTTTTATTTTAGAATAATTCTCAAAATAAAATGGGAGTCAATTGATTGTTGGCATCGCCTTATCACACTTGCTTCTATTCGATGTTTCCTGTATGGTCTACTAAGATCCCGATATTCCCCCTGGACCTCGCACTCTAATGAGCACCATGAGCACCATTTGAGTCACCAAAAATTTTCCAGTTAATTTCATTTAAAAAATATTTAGAATTATTTTTTAAAGTACAAGAACCTATGTAGGTAATAATATTCATACTTTTTCATACATGGTTGGATGCGGAAAACGATACGAGCAATAAACCGGTTTATACCTGGATGTGGATTAGAAAAAGGGCGCCAACCGTATGATGGCATTTTCTACAAATCTTTTACTTTCAATTGATACTAGTTGTAACAGGAAAAGAAATCGTGTACTTTAATGTTTCTTTTTATTAAATATACCCCGGAGCAAATCTTTTTGTTAATACGTTTTATTGGTTAAAATTTAATAGGTACACAAACAAATACAAATACTTGTGTTTTGCGTGTTCCGTTTTCGGTGGCCTATACGAGTCTGTATGGACGATTTTATCTTGAAAACTGCCGTGGCTCTAGACAATATGCATTGACAGTACGCTATCTTAATGTATAGAATTGACGTAAGCTGCCGGACGGCTTGTCGAGCGCTTGTGTCAATTCCATTTCGTTTTCAATATGCATCTTGTCTAGCTAACCTAACTAGGCACTGCTGAGCTGACCACAAGATCGTAAGTGATAATTTAAGGAATCAAGGTTGGAGATTGATGGTCCAGACGCAGCCAATTCATTTTTGTTTTGGAGAGTTAGTTATTATAAGTAATCAAACTGCAATTTGGAACTATTTTAGCAATACCAGTACAGAGCAGCGGCCTTCGACGGCGAGCGCAGCTACAGCGGGCTGGCGGAGGGGGACACCCGGATCTGCTCTGTGATAGCCTGCACTGGGGACTCCATGGACACGTGCGGAAAAAGGTCTGAAGCCACTTACATGCATCAAATACACTATCGAAGTCAAATCATAACAATACATCAATAAAAAAAAACAAAACACAACCCAACACAACATCAAACGAAAAAAAAAAAAATATTCGGTTAGCCAACTGAATTTGGCTTTTGGGTAAAAGGGTCATACACAGATTTAGGTTACCGTCTTTCCTGTGGACACACCGAAAGTTAACATTTTTAAGGCCTAATTTTCTGGCTAAGCCCATTCCCGCAAAAAAGCCGTCAGGACTGCTTTAGAGCTATCATATAAAAACATAACTTATATGCACACAAGCTTTTAACTATTGACCACAGGAGAGACAACTTTTGTTTTTAAGAGTGTGTATGATATTTGTAGGACGTCGACTTCGCTTAATTGACCTTTTTTAGTGTTTTGGAGGTGGTTCGTGGTTTTAAACATTTAATTTTAAATTTTATACTTTTAGTGATCATAATTAATAATGCTGTTATGATTTATGTACTCCATCTTCTCAATTCAAAATGAATGAACTTAGTGTGTTTCAAGCTCGCCGCAAGCAACGCTGCGGGAAAATCATGGTGAATTATGTATTTAAACTATTAGATTTGCTTTGTCATAGTCGCTTATCTTAATCGAGATATCTTATTGACACCCTTAAAATAGGTATCATTGAGGAGTTCTGGTAGCCATCTGTGGTCTTCATCATAAGTAATCCACTTCACCAAATATTGCTTTCTGAAAGCAAATGCTAGTTTTGTTACTGAAAATACCAAAATCGCTATGTGTTGTATGCCTATTTTAATTGAGGAGTTTCCTCAATTCCTCACAGATCCCCTTATCAAATACTAACTTGGTATCTAACAATACGACCACCTAAAAAAAAAAGGCGGCTAAGTAGGGCGGAAAAAAAACCAAAAGCACCCCCGCTTTTTTTGAAGTCGGTCAAAACAAATGTCAATTATGATGCTGCAATGTGCTTAAATCCAGCCAAACTATAATAAATTGGGAAATAAACGATTTTGTATAAGGTTACAACCTTGGTGGCTAAAGAAGTCTATGATTTAAAATGAAACCTTTTTTCCCTTCCACAGATTTCCAGTTTTTGCTCAACATACAACAGCGGTCTTCCGTGAACTAACTATCATCGCTGAAGTACCAACTCCAGAAATGGTGCCTCAACTTAATGCCAAGGATTCCGCTTTCTTCCCTCTCTCGTTGGACGTTTCCATCATGCCCCTGGAAGCCGACGATTATGTATACACTGAGGAACAAAGTAATGGGAAAACGGTGTATACATTCACGTTGGTGAACCTCGAGAAAGAATTATATAGCTTCGCCGTGTGGGGAAGGGTGTACCCTCCGGCGCCCGGCTCATCTGTTATCCCAGGTTTAAGTAAAATATTGTTGTTAATCGCTTTAAGTTTGAAGTTCATGTAGAAATATCGATAATGTTAATGAAGAAAAGGCCTTTTGCTGACGAAGAAAATACCTTTGTAAGTAAATTTATTAACGTTTATTTAACCACGTTTGATTTGAAAAATGAAAAATGAAAATGAAAATTAGATACATAGTTTGTCTTTTTATCAGCAAGTGATAACGGATTGAATGAGTGAATTAAAGTGTTCATGTGTATAAAGCAAATAAGTACGTTTTAATTACAAATTCGAAGTATGTTTCAAAGGACTGCACTCACACAATGACAATCCACATTCGTTACGTTAGATCCTGTATATAAAAAATCTGCCGCTATATAACTTACAAGACTTGTAAGTAAAAAAAAAAAAAAAAAAAAAAAAAAAAAAAAAAAAAAAAAAAACATCTGTTTATTTCTTACACAAAAAACAAATACATTATCAGTTTATCTTAACTTATAATCTTAAATTAATCAAAGATTTTATCAGTTAAGAGTATATCGCACTTTTAAAATTATAGTGACTTAATTCAAACATTTTCAGCTTTCGATTTCGAGTCATAAATTTAGTACTATAGAGACCTAAATCGAAATTCAAAATATTTGGATTAGGTCACTATAATTCTAAAGATGCGATATATGAGTTCTACGTTTTATTTTAATAATACCTTTTATTCATCAAAACTATCAAATTCCAATATTTATGTTTTACTAAGTAAATATCGTTTCGTTACATTCTTTACCTGTTTACATGTTGCATTTTTAATTTTATTTATTATATGACATGGAAACCCATTTAAAATGCCGGGCAATGTACGCGTCCATACTCTTTTACCATATTCGTTATTACTTCTGGGTACTAGAAATGTTTTGTTATATGATTGTTCCCGTAGGTTTTCCGGTCTTTGTTTTTTATTTAAATGGGTTATCTTGTTGCTATACTCTGTAACGATTGCTAGGTCTACTTTATCGAATATAGGCATCACCCTGCAATAGTTAAAAAGGTCTTCATAGTCATTTCTATATTTGTATTTAATCTTAAGAGGAACAATTGTTTTAAGTAATCGTAACTGTAAGTTATATATATCTTTTAAGTATGTTTTGTAAGTTCTTCCATAACTAGACAATCCATAACTAATCACAGAATCAGCCAATGACATATACAATAGTCTTAATGTTTTGTAAGGAACTTTGTTTTTAAGAATACATAGTTTGGACAAGATTGATCTTAGTTTATTGCACACACGGCCTATTTGTGGACCCCAGTTAAATTTATGGTCTATTACTAGTCCAAGGTACGTGTGTTCCGTTACGAGTTCTAGATCAGCACAGGTGCACGCAGGGCTTTGCGTATGCATGCAGGAGTGCTCGTGGGCCACGATCCTCGGAGTGATGGTAGTTTTCAAGTATGGTGAGTGGATGTGCATCAATTTAGTTTTACTGTAATTAATGGAAAGTCCTTGGTCGTGAGCCCACTTACATAAACGATCGAAATCCTGTTGCATCATGCTTTGCGCTGACATGACATCTCTATGAGCCGTGATCAGGCATGTATCATCAGCAAATTGGTATAGAGAGCCATGTTGAAATATTTTATCCATATCGTTTACATATAATAGGTACTCGGTTGGCCCTAAAATCGATCCTTGTGCCGTTCCTTGTGAGGTTGGAATCATGGCACTGAGCTCACCCGCTATGCTGACCGCGTTGTACCTATTAGTATGATAGTTTTTAATGAGTTCAAGGACAGGACCCTGTATTATACCATTTTGCTGGAGTTTTTGATAGAGTGTAGTATAATTCAATGTGTCGAAAGCTTTGCTAAAATCAATCATTACAGCCAGTACATTAAGTCTTTTATCTAGAAGATCATTGATTTCATCTGTAAATGATGACAATAAACTAAATAAATAAATAAATAAATAAATAGTTGAGATGTACTTTTATTTTTCTGAAAACCGTATTGTTTTTCGTGGATAATCCCATTAGCTAATAAAAATTTATTTATCGAGTCTCCAAAATATTTTTCGATGATTTTATCAATGCATGACAAGATGGTTATGGGTCTGTAGTTATAGTATCATTGTGACAGCCCTTTTTGTAAATGGGTCTAACAAGCCCTATCTTGAGTTTGTCTGGGTACATGGACCGTGATATACAGATGTTAATAAGATGTCTGATTACTGGCGTTATAGCTGAAGAAATATATTTTATGTCTTTGGCTCGTATTTTATCATAGCCTGGGCTCGAGTTAGTTAGCTCTCCTTTATTTATACACTGTCTGAACCCCAATCTACATTAGTAAATAATTAATGACAATGTCATATTTGTGAGTGTCACAGGTTATCATTCTTTACCTACATGTTAGAGTTGTTTCTTGTCACGCTACAACTACCTACGGAACCAGAAACTACTCCTTTAGTGGAAAATTACCTACCATAATTAATTTGGATTACACGAAATCCTTATCTTTGTGCATCAGACGGGCTGATTTTGTCTCCTTACACGCTTTAAGTAATATGATTATGATAATTGGGCCATTACACTTTTCAATGTACATTTTTGGTTATCGTCCGTTAAATAGTAAGATGCCGAATTGCTGAAATAAGAATCCGCGTATAAATAAATAACATGTACCTAGAATGTTTAAACTTAAACGGATTAACGGATTCAAAACAAAAAAGTATTAAATTTCTCAATTAAATCAGTGGTAAATTTCATTAATTTCTATAGAAAAGGCGGGGACATCAACCTCCACTGCGTTACTCACTTTAAAGTTTAATACAAATAACTTTTTGTGAATTAGGATACTTCTAAATATAATTTTACTTATTTACGTCACTCTTTAAGTTTCAAGTTAGAAAACACAACACTTTACCGTTTCATTAAATAAAAATCGTTTAGTGAGAACTTCGCTAAAAATGATGTACAACGAAAAGTAGAATGACCCAATTAGTTTAATTAAAAAGAAAACGTTAAATGCCGCGCCGTGGCCGCGTGGGCGCAGCACCGATGACCAATGATGGCGCACGGTTTTATGGTTAAAGAACTTTATTTCCCAAAAGAAATTATACATTTCACTTATTGAGAACATGATTAATCTAAAATAAATTTCTGAGCAAAAATCTGTGAGCAGCCGAAGCACTCATAAAAAAAGGATACAAAATATAAAGTACAATGTTAAATGATTATAGTATTAAACAAATGAATCTAAGTTGAGTACTAAGAAAAGAAAAAGAAAACAGTGCCTAGTTCATCCAAACTTAACAAAACATATTTTACACGGCATTTAACAAAATATCTATTTGTGAACCAAAATCATACTTGGCACATTATTATGTGGGTAATCAACAAATAAAACAAAATCTTTTTAGTTTCACATCATAATCATCGGGTAAGTAATTGCTAATGCGCATAGACACTTACGACAAAATGACCGTGTATTGGAAATTAATTAACATTACATTCACCTTTTACCTCAAAAGCAAAAACAGAACCGTTATAATTACATCATGTTCGTCCGTGTATCCGTCTGTACAGGGTATTAGGTAATTAGTGGATAATCTGAGAACTGCTGATAGGGGCACTTTAGGACGTTTCGAAAAAGCTAAATTAGTCTTAGTAAAAGTGGCACTAATTTCGAGATATTTAGACTTTTTTGTTTTTACAATACATGACACGACATTTGCAAACTGAGCAAAAAGTAAAAATATTCCGAAAGCAGTGTCACTTTTACTAATAGCTTTTTCAGAACGTCCTAAATGCCCCAATCAGCACGTCATGGCTTATCTACTAATAACCTCACACCCTGTATACCCACACTAGACTGAGAATATAGAACGTTGATGTAGATAAATTTTACCAGGTGTGTGTTACTGTTCTATACAATAATTATACTTGTATGCGTTAAAACATAAAAATGCCACCACAGAACAGAAATGACTGCTTTTTTCTGTTCCGTGAATATCCGTATAAAGTTAACAAGGTCCTAGACAGAACGAATTATAGACACCGTGAAATAAAGCGCTGTACGCGTGAAATCATCGCAAATTGCTCATTATTAGTACACCATGAACTCGGGCCGGGTCGCGCTTCTCCTAGCCATCTCCTCGGCGGCCATTGAGGTATCGTTCAAATACTCATTCTTAGTTGATCAAAGAGTGAAAATCCCGAAAATCCGCAGGATTTGAATTCATTTTTAGATAACATGATTAATTACAACTTCCTAATGAAACAAAATATGCGGCACATGGGGAAGACCCTGGGAGCTTAGAAAAGATGCATAACGCTACAATGCACGTTTTTAACAAACTGTTTTTTTTTTTGAGCGACCTACGTAGTTAGCCTCTGATGACTTTGACTACTTCGCCGGAGAGAGGGCGGACTCTTCATGGAAGTCCACGCGGTGAAGGGTTTTTACACTAGCATGCCTAAGGGCGCCCCTATTGGGCTGACCTCGGACCTAGGACGCTAGGGGAGAATTTCAATCGAATTGGTAACAAACTGTCCAATGATGTTTTTTGTCCGACGAGGGGAGGATAGCAACCATGTTCACCAAATGCGTGAATTCTCGTCTGTTCTGTTCTCGCCTCGCCTCGCCGTTGGAAAAACACCTTTGAGGTAGATTTTTACGGATTACAGATTTTATTATTCATTGTACAGAAACTCATTTAACCTCGTCCACTGATCCGCACCACCGGGTGGATCGCATTACACCTAATAATTAATCCGTCCGGTGCGTCCGCACGTCCGGTGCGTACGTTGCGGGCCTGTGGACGTGAGCCTTTAGTTGCAGCGGCAGTTTACGTCAATCCTATACATTTTCGATTATGATAACGTTCGCACAATGCATTTTATCGAGGCCCCACAGGGCATGGTCGGTACTAAAGTAAATACGTACTTAAGTAAATTAAATAATATTTTCAGACAATATCATGCCAGTGCAATGCAAAAGTAAGTACCTAAGTAAAAATTAAAAGTCTCCATCTTTGACTCGGCTAGCTTTTTTTGCCAGCCTAAACCTGGATTTTAGTCTTAAATCGAGATAAACTACCTACAATGCAGCACTTAACGATTACTTCTTAGTTTAGCGTACGTCATCGTGACAGCGCTCCACAAGGTAGATTTATTTAGGATTTAAGTATTTATTTATATACAGGCAAAAAAAATAATCAGTGCACAAATTTTAACATATGATTTTGTATCGTTAATATAATATATTACGACAATAAAACGAGTTTTTTTTTTGTTGCAAATTATCTCTCTTTTACCTTCTCGTGTGGACCCAAAGTCACACTAGAAATGATGACATGGGTTGTCAAGCTGGAAGTATGCGATACACTGTATTGATATTCGAAGAGTAAAAATAACACAACGTGTTATTAATTAACAATAGCGAAGCAAATATTCAAATTTGTGCACCTATTAAAAAATTACCCTGTATAAAACAAATGTATACCGCAACAGAATAAAATAAACTACGACCGAAATGTAAGAAGTACGGTAACCCTTGCGATAATGTTTACTTTACGAATAAGGTCAATAGATAAAAATGCAAAGCAATGGCTGCGGATTGTTAGGTGCAATACCTACATAATGGATGCAGAAGTGAAGATTTCGCGTAATCCTCAATTCTTCTGCACATTTGTAAAAGCTAAACGAGACAATACATAACCCATCTTCCATGATAGATGGCGGCGCGGCGGAGGCGCGGTAAAGGTTACGGGAGGGTCAAAAATTGGCAACATGATCGCAACAATTTCTCGTCTGTCTACTGTGACCTGGACTCCATCGATGTGTTAAATATGCAATAGCGAATTTTTCTGGTCAATTAGATTATATTCTGCGAAGGTTAAATAAAATCCCTGGACGTATGCAAAGGCTCGGATGGCATACCTCCTATGTTCATCAAGACATGCGCGTCTGTTCTATAAAAAAATATATCATAATAGTTTTAATAAATCTTTAAGCGGCGTCTTTCCAACCGAGTGGAAAACATCTAAGGTTGTTCCTATTCACAAGGGCGAAGACTCACGTTTGGTCACCAACTATATATCTAGGCCCATCTCGATTATTTCGATATTTGGTAAGGTGTTGGAGTCTCTTACGAATTCTTCCGTTTATCCAGAGCCGGATTTATTTAAGCTAGGTTTACCTGCACGAATCTAGTAAGTTTTACTCAATCTCTGATTAAATCCGTAGACAACCATACACACTTTACTTTAGTAAAGCATTTGTGTAAGTCCCTCTTGGTGTTCTGGTCAAATTATCGTCGTATGGCTTGTCAGGTCCAAGATTAAAATGGTTTGCACTATATTTAGTTGTGGTCAACGGACACAATGAAAAATTTCGAGGCTTTTTCAGGCGTTCCCCAGGGCTCTCTCCTTGGTCCTTTGCTGTTCAGCATATTTATCAATGATATAATATACCATCCTGTTTAAAAAAACCCTTTTTCTTTGCGGATTATTCTAAAATTTGCAAGAGTGATCGAAACTCCTAGAGATATTGATCTCCTATAGCAGGATCTTAATAAAAAAAACCCCTTGACAAAAGTTTCTACCCTTTTGGTCATATGTTTGAGGACTCTATCAGAAATGCTACTGAAGCGAAGCTATTCTTTACTTGGACTTTAATGGGTGGATAATAGAGATCGATCTCAGATAACTTCATGGACGTCAGCAGGCCGCACGAGCTGCGCATTAGCACTATCGCATTCATATATTATGTACCTATACCTTGTGTTACAGTGTGTTGGTAATGGCTGTGAGTCGGGGGTAAGTTTATATCTAATTTTAAGGTTAGCAGTACTTTAAGAATGTAGTACTTCCAGATTCCTAACATAGCGTACGGCTGGCTATCGCATTCATTCATGCTACGTGCACCCCCAACAAACAATACTCGTATAGGCACATAACTTAACTAGGTAAAGCACCTCTTGCATGTAGTTGTATTCCATATACGTCACCACCACCACCATCCGTACTACCATCTCCGGAGCAATAAACACCGAAACAGGGCCTCTATTCAGGTGCGTTAAAACGATATCGTGTTTGACACGCTTAAGAATCGTTTATGTCACAGTCACCATTATCGTAAATGACATAAGAGTTATCAAAACGTTAACAATACGGAAACAGGTAAAAAACGATATCGTTATATCGCAGTTGAATAGAGGCCCAGGCTGGTCACCGAGGCACACGGGGTCATTCGGGGCCCTCTGTTTACAACCGCCTGCCTGACACCATACGTAATGCAGCTACTACCGCAATGTTTATTAAGAAAATTAGAAACTGGTTACAAAAAGAGTTGTTTTATAGCTACGACGAATGTATGAGTCTACCTGTTCTTATATAGTTTTTATGATACTTTTATACACATTTTATATTTAATAATAATAATTCATTCATTTGTTGACAATTTGTCAACAAGTAATTCATTTCAATTTTAGATGTAATTCTATGTAATCCCCTAATGAATATTAGGTATGACCTAACTATGGTAACTATGTTATTAAGTAATAAATTTTCATTTTTTTTTTAAATTTTTTCACTATGGGAATTACGTCAAATTTCAAATATAGAATATCGAACGGTCTATACATACAGATATGTGTTACAACTACATGGAAGAGGGTCTTAAATCAATTTAACCGATAAGTATATCGTGTTATATGTACTGGGTGTTGCCTGTAACAGGAGCAATAAATTGAGGGATTGTTTCCACACCACAAACGTAACAACATATTATTGTACAACTTTTGAAAATAACTTATTGTTAACTAAATATTAATGAATTTAGATTTTCTAAGCAAGCAATGTATTGCGAAAACTACGAAGTTGCTAGGCTGACAGTAGATGCCAACTAGACTATTGGATGGAGTACATTGAAAATACTATTTAGTTTGTTCGAAAATATCCCAAATAATAAATTACATATTTTTTGAAAGATGTAGAACAAATGTTGTTACGTTTATAGAGTAGAAGCGATCCCTCAATTTTTTGCTCCAATTACAGGCAACACCCGGTAAAGAAAAACGAAGGTTGTATTACTAACCGACGAGCTGTAGCCGCGTCAAGCGTAAAAATCATATTTTCACCTCAGCACCTCAAAAAGGGTGGTTTTGCTGTTTAAAGACAGTGAGCAAAATTCGATTTTGCTGCGAGCGTGAGACAAAGTAACTTTTTAATTTTTGTTCCGTGGCCGTGGTGCGGCGCGCGGGCGGCTGGGGGGATGCCGTTTTATTTTTACCATGTTGTTTTGTTTACCTTATAGTAATTTATGTGACTGTTACGGTTTACCATTGAATTGCCGACAAACTTTTAATCGAATATTATTTCAAAGACAACGTTTCAAGTATTTTCATTTCATCGACAACTCATTGCGTCGAGGACTCAATACTAGATAATTTGAAAGTAGGTCTTTTAATTGGTAGTTGACTTATTTCAATCAAATTCATATCATGACTAATCATTTCGGGTTTTTTTATTTGTTTTTTTTTTACTTGTAATAATTTTTATTCCGCATAAAATGATTTCAATTGGTAATATTTTGCTATCAAAACTAAACGCAAGCACTCAGTGCGATTATAGCTATGTGTGTTATGATTGACCATTGATATAATTTAATAATAGTAATTTGTCATGCTACTCATGCTATCTGTCAACAGTTCATTTTCTTGGGGGTCGCAGTTCTAACCTAACCTAACCCACTTCTGTCAACAGTTCGTTTTCTTGGGGGTCGCAGTTCTAACCTAACCTAACCCACTTCTGTCAACAGTTCGTTTTCTTGGGGGTCGCAGTTCTAACCTAACCTACTTTGAAAGCCTCATAGGACATATAAAAATGTATTAAAGTAATACGTCGAAGAAATGAATTGCAATGTTTTGTAGCTGTACCAATTAAGATAATTTGTAACAAATCAGCGATTAAGTAGTATTCGTTGATTAGTATTTCCACGTAGTAAAATAAATTTAAATAAATAGTAGTTGAAATAAAATTACGCCAAACAATATTACTAGTACTAAAGTTTCGATGAATCGTTGTCGATGAAATAATATTCGATGAAAAGGTTGTCGACAAAACAAGGGTACACCGACTGTTACATAATAACAACACACGAGTGTTATAATGCCTAATTATGTACAGTTACAATCTACATACATAATAATATATCATTATAGAAAAAAAAAAACAAAACAAACTAATCTATTTTTTGAGACAAGACAAATAGAACGTTGAAAAAGGCGGCACCCGTAGTTTCTTTTAATTCAGAGACAAACTAGAGTCGGCCTCTACTATCATATCGTTCGATATCAAGATTATCAAGTAATAAGCGAGATTTGTCAAAATTGTATGCAATTGACGTTTCATTTCGAATAAAATGTCATCTCGAGTGATATTAGAATCGAGGTCAAACAAACTTGCTTTGTTTTTCAAAGATGTTCGAAATTTGAATGTAATATTGATATCGAATTTGATATCATTATTAAACAATAATAACATTTTCACATATAAGAAATGTGTTCTAACAAAACAGTTTATCTTTATGCTAATCAAAATTTTTCGGTTTTTGAACGCATCATAGAGGGTTTATGATATGTGTGTAGATAAAGGTTATATTTTCTCGCTGCTAAGGTGAAAAACTGTTTAACTGCGTGGATACTGAGAAGCTTACCAGCTTTGCCCGTCGAATGACCGCGCTATGTCTTACCGCGATCGACCGTTCGACACACCGCCGTTTGTAATACACACACACCTCTGAAATATGCACCTCTGTGGGCCTTTTATAGTCGCCTTTATAGCGGTGGAAAAAGCATCCGTCATTCTCGCTCTGATATACCTGTCACAGAGTGACAGATGTTTTATTTATCCACATCGATAAACACGCCGACCATAAATACGCGCCGCCGCCGGTTGCCTGCATAAAACTTGTACAGTCACCACTGTCACCAGAAATAATATATTATACAACATTGCGCTAAAATATATTTGACTCGCAGTTATGCCTCCAGTAATAAAGACTTGCCAGATATTTTTGAGCCCAGTGTTGGATAATATATTATTGCTGGTGACCGTACATAAAAGGTGGATATTATACAGTTAGATGAAAATAGGGGTAGGAAATAAAATGGGTTTACCCTTGTTTCACCGACACTTAATTCATACAACGTATCACACTTCACAGAATTTTCATTTCATAGACTGACATTTCTAGGCGCAGGAGTTTAAATTTTATGCTGTAAATTGCTTTCAATGAAGTTAAATTCGGTGGACCAATACGTTCTATGAAATGAGTGAAACACGGGGACACCAATAAAATAACATGGCGTCGCGAATCGAATCGGAATTCGTAACCTGATATTGCTGCATAAATTGTTTCGTGACTGAAAATATGTTTTTCACATCACCTATTAAGGGGACTTTTCTTCATTGCTAGAAGGGATCATAGTAGCACTTTCCTGTTCAAGGACATTTTGTTACGTGTTAAATATGATAATTTCAGCCCTTTTAAACAGTGTAAATAATTAAATTTGTTTTATCTCTAAGATCTTTTATTTTCTTCATAGGTGATGTGAAAAGCAGCATGTGTCACACGGTAGCAAAATGATTTCCACTAAAATTATTTCCACACTTGAATCCCTCACTACGCTCAGGATTATAGAATCCTTCGCTTCATTCAGGATTCAATGTACGCCCTCGCCATAAATATGTCATTCTGCTCCCTTGTGACACAAATTACTATTTTCTTATTTAGATGATCGATGGAAAGACATGCAAATCAGTGGTAAGTTCACTTTTTTAACACGCTTCCATAAGTTTGTTTTGACAGCATTCTGTAAAACTTTTTTTAGGGTCCCGTTACACGTGTAGCCGTTGGTACGGAACCCTAAAAAATATAGCCAAATCCGTTCTCAAGTGGTGATGTTTAATACGTGCGGCAATGTATTTACATTTATACAGAAGATTCGGTCCATTTAAGCTGCAAAATTTAGGCTTCTATGTCAACGCAATGAAAAAAAACATTGCTATTTGAAAATTATGGTGAGGTTAATTTGAGTGTTTTGAGAGGTGAGTAATTTCTAATTCAAATTGACATAAAGGCAAAATTTTACCTCTATCCATCGACGAATAGTTAGATGACGTTAATCACTATTATTAGCACTAAATAAACAATTTATTTCCTTTTGTTTTCTATCCAACTATGTAACATACTTTTAGGCGTTTTAACACCTACTCGCGGGCCTCCCCATGATGACATTGGTGACTGATATAGTTAAAACTAAAATTTATCTATTCTAGTGTTTTGAAGATAAATGTTCCACGGGTGTGAGTAAAAATTGTTCTTATTTCTTTGAAAGTACACTCGACTACATCTACATACTCGTATTAAAACCTATTGAAGTTTTGACTAAGATACGACAGACGACATTATATATTAACGATTTACCTTATATTACTAAACATCAAATCGTTATGTTTGCTGACGATTTGTCTATTGTAATAGCAAATAATAATAAGTCTATAACACAAGATAACATAGTTCATAATGCTAATGACGTTGGTCAATGGATACGTAATAATAATTTAAAATTGAATATAGGAAAAACCAACTTAGTGCAATTTTCAAATACCAGAACGCAACTTACATCATTAAATGTTCTTTATAAAGGACAAACTATAAATACCAGTGATGAAGTGATATTCTTGGGTATCATTATTGATAGGGTATGCAGCTGGAAGGCTCAAATTAATAATCTATGGTGCAAACTCAACAGGTTTGTTTTTGCGTTAAAAAAACTAAGAAGTGTAGCAGGGGAATCGACCGCTCTGGTAGCCTACCATGGTCACGTCGCATCTCTTCTTCAGTATGGGATTATAATTTGGGGGAACTCGACAGATGTTCACAAAGCATTTTTGACGCAAAAGATGTGTGTTCGTGCAGTATGTGGAGTCGGGCCGAAGGTCTGGTGTAGACCACTATTCAAGAAACTCAATATCCTGACTCTTGCAAGCATTTACATATTCGAACATGCGAAATATGTAAAAAGTAACCCGGAGATGTTTGCTAAACCGGTTCAGAATCCAATTTTAAGTAGGAGAGACTTGCTTCGTGTTAAAGTACCCATTTCAAAATCAGCACTACATAATAGAAATTGTTTTAAAATGTCAGGAAAAAATTATAACAATATACCTTCGGAATTGAGGGCCTTACCTTCTAAACTATTTTAGTAAAATTACAAATATGGCTAAAAGAGAAATGTTTTTACACTATTAATGAATTTATGACTTCCTGATATATATTAATGCTAATGCTGTTAAAAATTACCTGTGTATGATTTCAATTTAATTTAAATCATGTATCTAATTGTTTTAATTATTTTTTGTAAAATCGTGAATGATGAAATAATAGAATGATAGACAGGTATATTTGAGTATAATAAAGATAATGTAATTCATAAGAATAGAAAATTGTATTTTGCATGCCTGTCTGATGGCGAATTGTGCTGTTCTCTTATTTTCTGTAATATTACTACCGCAATTCTGCAAATAAACTCTTTGACTTTGACTTTGATGTCAGTACTTCAGTTCTATCAATGTTTTAAGTGTCGACTTTCGACAAAACTTGATGAAATTCCATTAAACCAGATAGGTTTTCAAAACCTGTTTTTTTTACTCAGTGCTTCGGGCCCAATTGCGAAGCTTATGTAAGTAGATTGTACAAATAAATATTTTAAATTTTATTCTGGTTCTTTATGAAGTGCAATGGACTAGTTTGTCGTGTTAAGGTAAGTATGGTACACTATGACACTAGACACGTAGCGACACGTGACATGAGCGTCATGGCCATTATATCGACGATGTACTCAAAAGATTGTCCCAAGAGATAATAAATGTCGCCGGCAAGAGTTACCTTTATCATAGCAAAACCAAACTGATTATACTCTTCTTAACAATAACAAGTTTTTTTTACCGATTTCAGTGTCAGGGTTTTATGTGCGAGTCAGCCGTAAGTGTCAGGTTTTTCCATCCATCTCAAATAACTAACTAGTGCTATGTATGTCTAGAACTTCATAACGGGTAATTCCCATCTACCAACCTATCCAACCCTGATACTCGTAGGGTAGGGGCACCAAAAGATGAACACACCCCAATAAATGAACGATCAATCGAAATAACGAAATAATTAAATCGTGGCAAATATTGCATAGTCGGGGATATATTTTTCTTAAACGGCAACACTATGCCTACGCCGCCATTAAAAGTCACTGACAGTTACGCGTCTACCGCGGCGACAATCGGTCGTTGTTCTGTGGTGTCTCGTCAAAAACGTCGCTAGTATGGAAATATAGATAAGGTAAGTGTACTTCAAATTTAAGCTTTTAATTACGTATAAAATTCAATGAAATACTTTCTTGCAAGGATTTCTTAGTATGAATTCTTGACTAATCCCTCTTTAATTGTATTTATACGTTATTTAATTTTATGTGTTTATTTAAGTGCAATAAGCTGTTCAAGTTATGGTTCCAAAAATGTATACAAAAACTAGAAGCTGAACGATGTTCAACTACTAGGTAGGGCATACATTTTTAAAAGCTTTGTAATAAATCGTACAGAACCGGCATATAGAAACTTTACAGCGTAAACTGATCATTTATTACTTCTGATTTTTTTAACTAAAACATGAACGTGACTTTTGGTTCTTTTGGAGTTTCTGTTAGTATGGAAACTAAATACTGTTCAACAATGAAATATGCACCTAATACTTGAACTAATTACATTTACTAGTTCAAGTTTTGGGTTCTATTTCAATAGTTGAATTCTTAATTATATTTACTAGTTCAAGTTTTGGCTTCTATTCTAATAGTTGAATTTTTAAATGATTTTGTTCGTTCATTTCATTAATTCCATATCCGAATGCTGAACTAAGTAAACTCAGTAGTTCATGTTTTAGGTAAACTTTTGTAATATGAACAGTAGCTATTTATTTTTGTAAAGCCCAAGCAATTTTTGATCTCAAATTATGTGACTAGAATTTAAGTTAAATTGTGTATTAAGTTCTTAAAGAACTGCAACTTGTTGATTTACTTAATACTTAATGTTTTTAGTATTAACATGACCAGTAAAGATGTTGTAAGTTAGTTTACAGTAGGTAAATAAAGAAGTAGGAAAAATTGGTTGCTACAGATTCACCATAATTATTTCTTAATAAGCAAAATAGTAGTTATAGTAATTTTTAATCACTGATGGTTGTGATAAAACAGCTTTAACTAGCAGATTAATTTAAAAATATTGTAGAGTCTTAAAAAGTTAGTTAGTTATAAGGTTATATTCTTAGAACCTCGTAAGGCCCACGTCAAATTTCACTAGTTCAAAAATAATCTTAGGTCAGCCAAAGTCACTTTGATTAATGTCGTAAATTTAGGACGTGCTTACGGGGTTATACAAATGAAGGCTACCTCATCGTATTGATTGTGATACAAAAGACTACTCGATTTATTTGATAAATACCTATAAAAATCTTGAAAAAACAAGTAGGTACGTTAATTATTAATTGTATTTTTAGTTGAATATCAACTGATAAGTTAAATTATAGTGATGATGATTGTGATAATTAAAGACCCTTTTTTATAAAGAATTTTATAAATGACTCTTCATAAAGAAAATTTAAGTTTATGGCTTACGAGGTTATACAAGTGAAGGCTACCTCATCTTATTGATTGTGATACAAAAGACTACCTACTCAATTTATTTGATAATACCTATAAATGTCTTGAAAAAACATGTAAGTTAATTATTAATTCTACTTTTAGTTGAATATCAACTGATAAGTTAATTATAGTGATGATGATTGTGATAACTAAAACCTTTTTTATAAAGAATTTTATAAATGACTCGTTAATTTTTTAT
Source organism: Acleris holmiana (assembly GCA_949316455.1). Lineage (NCBI taxonomy): Eukaryota > Metazoa > Arthropoda > Insecta > Lepidoptera > Tortricidae > Acleris > Acleris holmiana. Next base: position 8,365,599 of record OX438783.1, read on the forward strand.
TGAATATCAATGATTGTGATACCTATATTCTCTTATAAACAACTAAAAAAGACTGATTTGATTAACGTGCGTTTTATTTATTTCGAAAACCTTTTAATAATTTTATTTATTTATTTAGAGCATTATACAAACACTTCTAATAAAAATATGAATAATGGCAATTAGGCATATAGATTTTTTAATCATTTAAGTTCAACTATTGGGGTCAATCCGTTCAGATTTAGGGCACATTAGATTGTTTTATTATATTAGTTCAACTATTGGAGTAAAATCGTTCAGAGTTAGGGCATCACTGTTCATGTATTGGGTAAATTGGTACATTTTTGGCTTCAAAGATTTTTAGAAAAATAATGTGTTATAATAATGAACTTTATAATATTTATCTCCAATCTAGAGTATATACTTTACCGTATAAAATAAAGTAATTGGGTGAAATTTGTTAAGTTCACTGAGAAAAAAATGTCCAAAGTTGGTGTAGTCGCTTAGTCGTTCATTTATTGGTGCCCCTACCCTAAGTATATGGCAAAATTTTCATATACCTGGGTTGAATACCTAGGTTGGAAGATGGGAATAACCCTTCATAACGTGGCATCGCGTCGATTCCATTAATAAGTCACTAAATTATCGAACGTGTAAATTACAATTTATATGTCACAGACAGTGCCAAAGTAAGTACATCGTAGATACTTCAAAATTGAGTTCTCTTTTATAGTACCTTTAGACCGAGGGTGGCTCGGGTAAAAACGATTTTTTCCGAAGATTACAATTTCGGCTTAATGGTTAACAAAATCGTCAGAGCAATATCGGGTGTTGCCTGTAATAGGAGCAATAAATTTAGGGATCGTTTCCACACCACAAACGTAACAACATTTATTCTACAACTTTTGAAAATAACTTGTTGTTTACTAAATATGAATGAATTTAGATTTTCCAAGCCAGTAATGTATTGCGAAAACTACGAAGTTTGTAGGCTGACAGTAAATGTCAACTAGACTATTGGATGGAGTACATTGAAAATGCTATTTAGTTTGTTCGAAAAAATCCCAAATAATAAATTACATATTTTGTAAAAGTTGTAGAACAAATGTTGCTACATTTATACAGTAGAAGCGATCCCTCAATTTATTAATCCTATTACAGGCAACACCCAGTATATACCTACACATATATTGACTAACTGTTGCTCGGTCAATAGTATATGTAGGATATTTATGACACACCATAATTTATTTATAAATATACCTACTTTACGTTACAAGTAAATGCATTCTTCTTTGCTTTTCGATTCATAGAGGAAACTTTTCTTTCAGTGCGATGGCGAATTATGCACATCCTCAGTTAGTATATTTGCTTAACTATTATCCACATAACATCTAGTATAGACTAAATGTTATGTGAAGATGTTATGTGAGAATTTACAGACACGACTTCTACAGACTTTTCTTCTCACATTTATTATAAGAAAAACCTGTCAAGAGCATGTCGGGGCCACGCTCAGTGTAGGGTTCCGTCGCCGCCGATACAACGATCACAACAAACTCCAGTCCAGCCAGATCTTCAAAAAATCCGGCCAAGCGCAAGTCCACTCGAGCACCGCACCGCACTATTTTGTAATAATATCACAAACCTAATACAGTCCTGGGGGATTTTATGGCTGTGTTTATCACATGACTAAACGTGGGTAAAACATCCATCACTTTCTGACAAGTACAGTGCGAGAGTGATGGATGCTTTATCCATCGCGATAAACGCGATCTTATCCCGGCCCCTGCTGATTGGTATAATTGAGAAACCACCAACGATAAACGTGGGTTATATTTCCATTTCTAAATAAGATTTGTTTTAACATTTTAGTGTGATGGTTTGCAATGCAATGCTTGGGTAAGTCAGAAAGTATTTTTCTACGTAGAATACAGAATGTTACTTGATGGGTGGATTAAACGAAGCAGGTCGATAGAAGACCGCGAAACCAAACCGAACTTAGACATTTAAATCAAAATTGAACTTTAGGAATAATAATCTCAAAAAGATTGAAGATCTTTGAAGCCTCGCTGTTACAGTACTAAGTTTACTCCATTTTAGAGTCAACTGCACCTTCATAGCTACCATGTTTAATAAGTTGGTCGATATTGAAGTATTTCCTGAACTGATGAAACACAGTAAGACTACACTTGCTTAGACCTATTTCGATACTACTAGTACTAAGTAATGATTTAGAGAAAATATTTTTTAATCGAATATCTTGTCTATTGGTATAATAAACCAAGGGACGAATGAAGCCGGTTCTACTTTGGAGTGATCTTTGATGTTTGGAAAAAAAACACTGGATGTAATAGGAGTTTTTTGTGATCTGTCCAAGGCATTTGATTGCGTTGATCATGTTACATTATACTATCCGCAAAACTATCTGGCCGGTAGGGCAATAAACGTCGGCTACCGTTAGGGGTGTAACATGTTGATAACTTATAATGTAAACGTCGATATAATCATTACATACATACATAACGTCACGCCTTTATTCCCAGAGTGGGGTAGGCAGAGCAACAGAATACCAACAACTCTAAACTTGTTGATAATTCAGTAACCACATTTTGCATTCAGGCTAAGATGTTTACTAGTGTATTAGTGACAGGTTGCAAGCCCATCGCCTAACAGTACTACAAGCCTTTATTCCTTATTATATTTTGAAATGTTATTGATATTGTTTTCAAAGTTATCTAATGAATAATACTAAATGTTAAAGATAATTACATGTTTAAGATATTTCGTAAATAATTAGCTAAATACGTGATTAGGTAAGTAGATAATGAGAAATGCATTAGTAATTGTAGTACGTATGATTGATAGTTCTATTTAAGTCATTAGGAATAATTGATAACAAAATATAAAAGGGTAAACATCACAATGCCTAACTCATTCGTAACACGAACTTTGTCTATGAAACTACTTCGTAATGGAAGATTTTTGCAAAACCAAATTGACCAAGTTAAGAAGTGATGTTAACCAACAAGCTCGGCAGGTTATTCTAAACGTTTATACATGGTTTCAAGAGTTGAAAGAAGACTTTTAGTTATTTATTTTGTTATATATCTCCTTATTATTTTATTGTAATAGTTTATGTCAATAGTTCTATATACCTATTCATATTTCGATAGTAACTATACAATACTGTTATATAAAACACCACGTAATTTATATTCTTTGTTTCATTACTTTATCGACATTCCTTTTTATGCGTAACGCTACCTGCCCTATTGCTGCTCGGCCCGCTCCATAAGCCGTGCAGGCGTGATGACCTGACCGGCCTGATAGTTATGCAGATAGTATAGTGCGGAAGTTAAGCTACTACGAGTATGGCATCAGACACAGTGCACTTGATTTTATTACAACTTACCTTACTCACAGAACTCAGCGGGTAGACATTAACAGAACACAATCTTCTGGGTCATCTGTTGCTATATGGGAGTGCCTAGAGGCTATATTCTAGGTCCATTCTTATTTTTTAATCTATATAAATGATCTGCCATAATTATGTAGTGCGTGATAAAAATGAAATAGTCTTGTTTGCTGACGATACTTCACTTACATTCAAAGCGGATAGTAAACAGGATCATTTTAATGACATATAATCCTGTTTTGTCGAAGTTGGCAAATTATCGCAATTGTGTGGGTTTCGGTTTGTTTTGGTTTCTTAATGGCGCCAGTGTGCTTCGGGCATCAAAAGCATCATGGTCCAATTAACGTTATTGCGATCAAAAACATTTTGGTAGATGGAACATAAAGATTCTTGCTCCTTCAAACCATCATGTTTTTTTTTGGACTCGCTTTGGACATGACTAGATTTAAGGAGCTGAAGCTGCTAACCTTCAGTAAATGAAGAGGCACCGAAAGAAGGAGGATTCAACTTAAATCCGACTTTAACTCAAATTCTTGGGCCGATTAAGATGCTTTTCCACCGGCGAGACGTATTAAAGAAAACGATTTCCTCCTCGCGGTTCTTCTGTGGAAATGGCTTTCTAATACAGACTTGAATTTTTGCGCCACCTCGGGTCGATTCGCTTCGCCGGTGGAAAAGTACGTCTTTAGCAGTCTTTAGTCAATAAACATCTGTAAACTGCATTGACAGACATAGTCCAGTCCTCTCATGAGAGTGACCGTCAGGTGACCAAATCGATTAAAAGTGCCAAAGTATTATTCTGGTTTTAAATGAGAGATAGACATTATTATATGTATGAATGATGAAATATGTTCTAGATACACAGAGTCTATTTAAGTACGGTTTTTATTTTCAGAAATACTTACTCGCTCATCAATTGAAAAAAAAAATTAGACTTCCAAGGTACAGACTTCTAGCTTGAGGGCGTCTTATTACCCAAATGTCGAAGGAGGAGGGTAATGTTTTTGACCTGTATGTATGTTCTTTGTTCCCTCGTAGAGGCTGGGTGGATGGGCCGATTTCAACAAGGGACACTGGGTTACTAGGGTCCTGTCACTTAAATTAAAACAAAAAACCATATGGCGGAATAAAACATTGAAACGGTAGAACGTCATGTTTGCACTGCTGCACAAATCTATCAAAGGCATTAAAGTGACAAGGTGCAAAAGTGTGCAGCTGCTTATAAGGGCGACTGTACCTATCGACTATGCTAAGTCTGTGTGCTAAGTATAATGATCAATGAAATTACATCACGTTTTCCAGTGCAAGGGACCAAAGTGTAGAATGAACAAGAATGTGAGGTAAATAAATAAATTAATTAATGAATAATAATAATTTTGTTAAAAGGAGATAGTCTACGCGTACCTGGAATCTACAAGTCCGAAATATACGAATCTAAACACGTTTTAAAGAAGTGTTAAGGCTATAGCCGGATTTCCATAGTAAGTCTGCCCTTACATCAAATGGGCTCGGGGTTTTTTTTTGTCAGTACCTCTTGTAATGAAGAATATTTTAGCCGAGTATGAACATCCTACTTGTAATAGTTTTTGACTTATGATTTTTTCAAGTTTTTTTTTAATGTTTGTTTCTTCTGCATGTATTCAAGCGATTTGCTTCAAATTTTGAAATGATGTTCTTTAAATAGATTTGCATCGCCACCCAACAAAACGAATACTAGGTAAGTAGTTATCGTATATTTTTTGTTAAAAAAAAGACCAATTTAATTTTTTTTTTTTTATGTGGTTTTGGTAATATTTATATTTTTATTTATTTATTTATATTTTAATTGCAGTTAAATACTATCGAATCACGCTACTTAAAATCATAAATGGCAGATAAATTGCGATAAACATCTTGCATCACGATGATATAAAGTTTTCATTAGCATTTTACTCTTAAGAGGATTGTGAAGCGATGCCTAAATCGAATCGATGCGTAGCTGTCCAAAATAATCCATACAAATTTAGCTCCGGGCGATAACGTTTCTCACCCCCTAAATCTAATCTGATTTCCACGATTTTTGAATATGTTATAGATATTATAAATTACTAGGTCCGCACGTTTCCGCTCTTGTTATTTTTTTTTTTCATTCCTGTACATATTTTCTTGAAAAGGAAAATGTACAGACATAGTTTTTCATAATATCTATAACATACTCAAAAAGCGTACAGATCGGACAACGTTTTAGGGGAGAAAAACGGTATCGCATTTTGTATGGATTTTTTGGCTTCACAGTCATCTTAAATACGACAAACTGATAAGAAAACTCAAACATAATCGAAGAGTTTGAATACTACATTGAAAAACACCGATTGAATACACAACTTGGTCTCACATTCTGCTGATTTTTGTAGGAGTTACCGCCTGGAAAACTTTGATATTTAGGCAAGTAGTAGGCCAATCTATAGCCTATTTTGAGAAAAAAATCTAGGGGTGTCACTACTTTACAACCACATAAAAAAATGATTATTTTTAATTTGCTCCTTTTTTTTTTATACGATAACGTCGATAACTAGTATTCGTTTTTTGGGTGGCGATGCAAATCTATCTAAAGAACATCATTTCAAAATTTGAAGCTAATCGCTTGAATTTCATACATCCAGAAAAAATAAACAAAAAAAAAAACTTGAAAAAATCATAAGTGAAAAACTATTACAAGTAGGACGTTCATACTCGGCTCAAATATTCTTCATTACAAGAGGTACTTACTGACAAAAAATCCCCGAGCCCATTTGATGTAGGTACTTAAGGGCCGACTTACTATGGAAACCTGGCTATAGCTTTTGGTAAGTATATCGTAATATCCCTTACTTTAAATTTTATGTCAATCAATACAGCTCGCTTACAGGGACATATACCTACATGAAGTCACGCCCCACTACTTAATTTTACGTAATTTAACGCAACTGTGCGACACGTTCATTTAATTGGTGCGCGCTCAGCTGGAGCGCCGCTGCATGGATTGATAACACTTTAAACTTTTACTTATACATCGTCAGAACCTTGAAAAAACCGTACGTAATTTTTGATTATAATGCAGCGGACGCACTGGTTGGTCTGGCTTCTCGGGGAGCAACGGTGCTGACGAGGTTCACCACAGCAGTAGCAGTGGCGGCTACGGCGGCAATGGTGGTCACGGCGGCAACGGTGGCAAAAAAGCGTACGGCGGCAATGGTGGCTACGGCGGTAATGATGGCTACGGCGGCAACGGCGCCTTCGGCGACGATGGTGGTTACGGAGGCAATAGCGCCTACGGCGACAACGATGGCTATGGCAGCAATAGCGCCTACGGCGGCAATGGTGGCTATGGTAGCAATAGCGCCTACGGCGGCAATGGTGGCTACGGTGGCAATGGTGGCTACGGCGGCAATGGTGGCTACGGCGGCAATGGCGGCTACGGCAGCAATGGTGGCTACGGCGGCAGTGCTCCCAGGCCCTGGAAATCTCCTGCAGACTTGACCATTCATGACTTGATCAAGGGCCCTATTTTTACCGGGCACCCAGGTCGCATGGGCGATGTAATATCCCAAATTTCAATAGGTAACTTCACGTTGCACAAACCTGGCGGCCGGCATGGTCTTCACGGACACGGCAAATATGCCAACGGTCGCGGTCACAGTGGTCACGGTGGTCACAATAGTCGTGGCGGGCGCGGTGGTCGCACTGGTCGCAGTGGTCACCGTAGTCTAGGAGGTAACTCAAAAGGTCACAACTGGGCTACCGAGAAGGTAAGAATATTTTTTCTTATTCTGTCCGCATTCATTAATTATATTTTGTAGGGTTCCGTACCTCACAAGAAATGTCCGTCCGTCTGTCACAGGCAATTTGATCCGAAATTGCCAGACCGACTGAGTTGAAATTTAGTATACCTACACATTATGTAAGTCGGAGACACAAATACGGGCGTAAAACGTAAATTAATTAATTATAAACATGGCGCAGCTTTTGCAGGGTAAATTAGAATAAAAATATATGTGAAAATAAGATTAATTTTAGAATCTTAAGAAAGTAGGCGAAAATGTACCATTAATCCGCACTATATCATATATTTATCACCTTGCGTGGTGCAATATTATTATTTGATGGCGGCCGCGACTGCACCTATACGAGTGCGTACGGACGTGAGCTTATGAATAGATACTGCAAAGTATACTGCAAAGTGGCGCTAGACAAGATGCATTCGGCGAACGTTATCGTTACTGAAAATGTACAGGGACCTGGGCCCAGGGCCCGATTGAAGTAAACTGCCGGACAGTTTCGTCGAGCACTTATCTAAATTCCATGCATTTTGTAAATTTTCGAAAATAGTTCGCTTTAGCTACTATCGTTTTTTTTTCTACCGCTCAATATGTATGAGATGAGGAGATGACAGTTGACCACGTGGTTTACCGTAACGCACGAGAATGTAATCTCATACACTTTGAGCGATAGAAAAGAAAAACGTTAGTAGCGTTTGCATTTTGACTAGCTGGGGCCAAACAAATCTATTTATTATAACTATTTCTTATACCAAATTTCCTTGATGATTAATTTTGTAACTTTTTTGTTTACAGATGTAATGACGCATGTATTTTAGATTCAAAAATCAAACTTATAAACTAGACACCTGATGGAACGAGGACTTGCCATTAAATTCGTCTACAATACTTTAGTCTTTTATTTCAATAATACAAAATAAAAAGTAAAAAAAAATGCCGTCTAAGCTAAACCACGCCTTAAGGTTCCGTTTGGCTTGCGCTGGTTTTGCTAGCCATCAATCATGATGCGAAGGCTAATAAAAAGCCGGCTTTCGTAAACATCAAAGGAAATGTAGGGAGTTATTTAAATCCATAAAAAAACACTTTTTTGTACGTTGAGGCCCTAGTACTTACGACTTTATTAATAGTTGTCATTCGATACCGCCTTTTGTTTTGTTTTTTTTTTACATAGTTGTACTGGTGTGGTGTAGGTGTGTTACTTGGTAAAATTTAAAGGTATACAATTTAAATAAATAAAACAGCTTGGCCCCTGTATCGAGGACCATTTTACCACGGTCGATTCACAAGAGCTGGCACGAATGGATCAAATGAGTGAATGATAATATGTATGTATGTGTGCTTCACAAAATGGTTACATACAGGTTGATTCGATAAGTAAAAATCATACTATTAGACAATCCTGTCTTATAGTCGCCCAAATAGTGTAAAAATACTAGTAAAATTTTCATCATGGTAAAAATTTAAACATGATGTTGACTGTTACGACATGCTTTGTAGCATTACTTAGATCCGCAGTCAGTAATTAAATCTGTAGTCGCAATCCGCATTAAAAAGACTGCCATATATAATACTAGCGACCCGCGAATGGGAACGAACATTATGACACGAGAATTTGATATATTAGATTTCACCTGCTTGGTCCTATAGTCTGTACTTTTAGGCATTTAAAAAAATGTAAACAAAAAAACCACGTGACATTGACAGATGACAGTTAGTCAGCCAATAGGAGCAGAACACTGATACGTCAAAGCTAGACCAAACAGCTTGGATTGGTTGATAAGCAGAGCCACGTGGTTTGGTTTATTTACATTTTTTTAAATACCTAAAAGTACAGACTATAATAATATGCAGATTACATGTAAGTATATTTTTATGTTTTTCTTGAATAAAAAAAAAGGTTCACAAAATATTAGGAGGCGTCTGTATATAATGACACTGGAGATTGCACGGCGTACAAGAAGCTTATTTATATGACACTGGAGATTGCATGGCGAACGTAACGCTTATGTTTTTTGTCCCTCGAAAACTCAGGATCACGCTAAAGAAAGGGACAATAAACATAAGCAAAGTCATTCAATCTTTTCTTCGCTTCAAAGCGTTGTTCGCCATGCAATCTCCAGTGTCATATATTATAAGCTTCTTGGTCGGAATCGACCTATACTTCGTTTAATTTAAAATGAGAATAGTGGCCGTATTTTGCACTCGTTTCCCCTTTACCGAAGTAAAAATTAGATAATAAAAACAATTGTCTCTACTATAAGTAATTAATAACAAGAATTAGAATATGATTTTTATTCCCACAGAAAAAGATAAATAAAATGTTACTGCTAATGAAAAGCATGACATGAGCAGCACTCGAGATATTTTAGAAATCAACTTTCTATCATAAATTTATTTATTACACTGGTATCACCTTCGTGATGGATGCGGAAGGCGCAAGACCGGTCTAAGTGGAGAGCCTTGGGGGAGGCCTATGTCCAGCAGTGGACGTCTTTCGGCTGATATGATGATGATGATGATGACTGGTATCACTGTTTACACCCGAGTGATCAAGTTGCGGGCCGCTTGAACACAGACTCTAGACATACCTTCTAATCTGTGACACAGACTAATAAGAGATACTTTGGAGGTACTACGTATCGCTTGAATGCCGCTTGACTTTAAACGATACTCGCTTCACTTACATTCTTTATTTATTGTCACGTAATTAAAAAATGCATAATACAGTTTCATTTCACAAACTTGTGCGATTTCGATTTTTCGATTTTATTCATTTTTTAGGTCTTCGAGCGAAATGATATCTATATTATATTCCGGAACATACTTTGAGATCCCCTTAAATGTCACTTTGATTTGAAAGTGACGTGACTTAGTTTGTTTACCTTATTTACCTTCTTTCCTTAAGAATAAATATTCAGACTTTAGGACATAATCATAATACCTATATAAAAGATAAGCGTCAAGGGATCAAAATAGTAAACAATGCGTCTAGTATAACTTCACGTTTGTTAAAGCAATCATTTGCTTTGTTTTACTGATATGATCGCACCACCTCAGTATCTAATCTGCTACCGCCAATATAAACGAATCATGTAACTGTTTATTTTATTTTGTTTGTAACCCTTCAGCAAATATGTGTATATTATTTACCTATTGTGGAGACAAGAACGTGGACAGTGACTACAGTCTGATCGTGGTAGAGAACAGAGATGAGGAGTACGACCGCCCGGCCACTAACATGGCTGAGTGGGAAGACTCGCCTATCGTAGCAGGTAACAAGAGTGGTTAAAAAAAAAGTTAAAAGTTGTTTCGTCAGTAAGTAGGCCGCACGGGCACTTTTACACGTCAAAATTCTACTAGTGCTTCAAAGAGGAGACCCGTTACCCGTTACTTGTTACCCTAGCACTGTGTCATTTGAACTTACGCATGCAGAAAATGTAATTTGGGCCTTTGAAGTACAGGGCAACCTTGTCTTATCGTTGATCAAAGTCCTGTTACAAAAGCAGTCGAGTAGATTGTAGATAATAATTATAATGACATGACTTGAAATTCTAGGGGCAATTTCTGCTTATAATACTTATTTAAGGTCGAGACCTGGGTGCTCCTGATGGTGATGGGACCTGGTTTGCAATCTCACCTGAACGGAGAAAACTTGGAGTGCTCCTTAATATACCTGGCAAAAAGAAACCAGATGCAAAAAGTAAGAATTTGTACTGAAGTGTTAATTATAATATGACACTAAGCTAAGGCGGCTAAGGGAATAAGGGCTTGTAATACTGTTAGGTGATGGGCTTGCAACCTGTCACCTTATTACCTACTTGTGCAAAATGTGGTTGCAGTATTATTAACAAGTCTTTTTAGAGTTGTTGGTATTTCTGTAGCTCTGCCTACCGCACTCTGGGAATGAAGGTGTGATGTTATGTATGTGTTTAATATTTGTGTGATGAGTGCAAATATCTGTTATAGACTCTTGAATGTTTTCTATGTATTACTCTATATTAAGATGTTTATCGCTGTCTACTACACAGTAAAGTCGCCATCATAAATATCAAATTACCAATGTGCTCAAAAATATCTGCACACTCTTATGCCTGTAACAATAGTCTACTGTAGTAATAGTGTAACTATAGATATTTTTGAGCACCTTACTTGTTCTGATATATTTGATCGCAATTGTACTAGCCTATAGCTTAGTTTGGGGCTAGGTTATGTGTTTGATATTGTCTCCTGATATTTATTTATTTTTTATTTGTATCACAACTACTGTAAACAATCTTTTCATAACTTCTTAAATAAGTAAGAAGAAAACGCAAGTTAAGTTAAGTTAGGTTTGATTTAAGGCAGATGGAGGCAGCGGAGCGGGAGCGCGAGCAAGCAGTGGATGCGCATCCGCTCCGGCGTAGACGTATGGGGCGAAGGCGGAGGCAGTTCGCTGCCCACCTGGAGCCCTAGTAGGACCGTGGGGATAGGGTCCCACACTATGGTCCTACACGTCTGGGGAAAGGGTTCAATGTGTTAACTGAACCCTCCCTCCTTTGGCGCGAGTGCGCGTGTGCGCACGGCTGGGGGGCACCCAGTGGTAGCATAGCAATCAGCCCACGGTGCTCCCGCTACCAGCCCCTTGGAGGTTAACACCGGAGAGGTTTTAGACGGTATGCTTCCACCTCAGCTCTCACAGGAGACTGAGGTGGTCGAGAGTCCGTGATACCCCCCCCATTTGGCTGCCCCTGGCCGGGGGGACGATGCGTAATGACATTTCCTCTCCGTTAAAAAAAAAAAAAAAAAGAAAAAGGTTTGATTTAAGGTAACAACACCAATGTTCGACACTTTTAGCTCACATGCACCAATCATGGACAGAAGCTTTTAATTCAAAGACCATAGGGTTATAAATTAATTGTTGCAAAACAAATTAATAACTCTTTATCTTCTTTGAATAAGAGTCAGTGTCGAACATTGGTCCTTTGTCGAGTACTGGTGTTGTTATTTTATATAAATTCCGAAAAAGTATATACTTAATTTGTTTTATGTCTTGCAATAATTGATCAACACATTATAACTAAGTTAAAGTGAAGTCAAATAAAGAAGTAAAGTAATGTAAATTGTTTCAGGTAGAGGCAGAATAGTTACTGATTACTTACAATGTGATTCCTCAACTGAGGAATATGTAAAAATGAAGCATAGTTTTTTCAACAAAGTTAATGAGTTTGTTCTAGTTACTGTTCAATTTGGGTAAGTCAATAGATTATCCTGCTTGTTAGCTTCTTTCAATATTATGATAATTTCCTACAAATAATGTTAAGTTGCTTACATTCTTTTCAATTATAAAATAGGTTGCACTAATGTTTGACTACCAAGAACATCCTTATGTTTGTGACATATGTGACATGAAGCTCTAGCGGTGTCTGGTTTTTCTAGAAAGGAAACAAATATCCAAACATACTCCAATGCCACAGACCAACTTTTAAACTGGGAAGACTCATGCCAGGGGTTCTCGAACAGTCAGCCTGAGAACCCTCTTAAAAAGGCAGTCGCTGGCCGGGAGATCCTCAGCGATATATGCACCAGACTCAACAAAGTTTCTGATAAGGAAATGCTCATTGAACAACTTATAGAGCTCTTACAATCCAATGAACAGTGAGTAATTATACAAGTTATAACCAGTTGATTTTCAGTACTTCAAATGTGTTGTCTGTATTTTTTAATGCTGGTTGCATTGCATGCCTCATAATTATAAGCGTTTTTTTATGGCATGGATAAGGCAAACAAGCACACAGGCCCCCTGAAGGTAAGTGGTATCTGTGACCATAGATATTTGCAATCTTAAGATGGAATACCTGTATACTAGTAATTTCACCGGTTGTCTTATCTCCACACAAAACACAATAACGCGAACACTGCTGCTTGGTGGTGGGAAAGGATAAGATGGTTGTATCAAACTGGACAGACCCTGCACAAGCTCCTGCCACAACTAAATGCTTGAACGCTCTAGTCGTTCAAGGCACTGATTGTGTTAAAACTTTATAATTGTAACTATCTATATCACTTATTTTTATCATTATATTAAAAGGTACCTACTTAATATAATATCTTTATGTTGCAGCTGAATTATATATATTCCATGGGCCTTGGTTCTCTTTCAACATTGTATAATTAATAAATAACCAAACTAATTACCATATTTATACTGCATATTATAGAGGGTAAAAGCAGTTTAAAAAAATAATAATAATTAAGATATGATTATGATGGCCCTAATCGAAGGTATTGATAATGATAAAACAAATAACATTACGAATTTTATTTCCAGGCACTTACCTGATCAACAATTACAGAACAGAAATCCAAATTTGTATAAACAGTTTAGTTCTATATTTGTTTCAATACCTCAAGCAAGATATGGAACTAGGTAATTCATTATACATACAATTAAAACCAACTGGCTGAACCGCCCAAACACGCTGCTACATGCTGTAGAATCATGTTGTGTGAAAATTTTGCAACAAAATCCTTTCATTGCCATTATATTGTCAGCTTTGTATAATTTAAGATAACTGTGAGCTTTGCTAGAAGACTGGAAAATATAAATATCTTTTATTTTCAGGACTCATACTATAGTCCTGCTTTCAAAGACAGGACATCTACACATCATAGAGATAAGCTTGCAGGGCCCTGTTGACCTGCAGAACCCTATTTGGAAACGAACAGAGTACCAAACTGATATTTAACTAGACAGGAAATGTCTATTATAAAATTTATAAACATGGTATTAAAAGGATAGTTGTAGTTAAGTACTTTTATTTTTGAATAAATATTTTGTTGTTAAAAAAAGGAATGAATTAAAAGGATGTCTTTTTTTATGAATTGTTTTATTAATAAACCAATAGCGTGTGCACTGTTGGAGTGTTCCCTGTCGCGCCCCCTTCCTACTAATAATTTCATTGATTATTATGTGACAGGGACTATATGGACCAATTCTCCATTTTAAACAATTCAGGAACAGTAAAATCAGAATCTTGTTCTAAAATACAAGCTAATAACTTTGGTACATTTAATATTGTACCTGAAATTATATGAGGGAATTTGGTTGTTTTATTATCCAAGTAAGTAAACATTAGTCTCTTGCTAATGAAGTCTCCACTGGCAGAAATTTCTGCAACATTGACATACGTCTTTAAAGAGCTGGAATACATTTCCACGACAATTCTCAATGACTCCCACATAGACAGTTTATTAGCTGATACAATGCATATACGATAATGGCACCCCAGTGTGCTATAAACTGCTTTTAACAAGTCAATGATTTCATCTAAATACATGTCAAGGTCAGTTGCATTCTTTGTAACATTGAAAATCTGTATGACAGATGCTTGACTAGCATAAAATAAGCTCTCTTCACCCTTACGAGATGGTATATATTGGCGGCCCATTGAAAAGTAGTTTAAAGGAAGTGATTTTGAATGAAGTACATTTTTAGCGTGATATGCAAAAAATGCATAAAGAGAGGCTCCTCCAGTTAAATGTAATCTGCTGTCAACATTCACTTTAGAATCTTCATTGTGGTGCAGAATAAAAGTTGTATCAGGGTGTGTATGATCTTCTCCACAACCTTCTACAATCACACTCTTCACAAAATCAGGATTAGAAAATTGTGTAAAGTTGTATTTTCTAAGCATGTTGTTGAAATAAAACTTTGCCCCAAGTTCAAATATTGCAGCATCACCTTTTAGGTAATAATTTTCTTTCTTAATAAAATGTATAAGGCTATCCCTTTTGCCAATTTTCAAGTGGTCTTTATCATTATTTGGTGGTGATCCTTGAGTATACATTATTTGGTCAACTTGGACAGGTGTTCTGTGATGCACAATATTGGGAAGTTTCAATGATTCAACCATTACAGCTTCTTCAGCAGACCAGAGGGGTGCCTTTAACTTCTTTAAATTTTCCTTGACCAAATCACTCTGAATTTTGAACTTCTTAGTGACATCACTGTTAGGCTCACTTTTTATCAATGTTCCCAATTCCCGTGAAATATCAGCTTTCTTTTTGTCATAATCTGATTTCTGCTTCTTTAGCTTCTCATATACTATACACAGATTTTCTAATTTATCAAAGTCAAATTTAGCCTTTCGTTTTGCTAAATCTTCATTTATTATTTTCTTCTGTGTTAGCAATTCAGGTAAATCAATGTGAGGAGTTACAAATGCAAATGTCTCGCTTGCTTTTAGACCATTTATGAATAAAGCTGACCTCCTCACGGATATTTTCTTAAAACTATATATTTTCCGAGTAAGAAAGTTGATATTGTTACGTAGCATCTTCTTCTACTTTCTTCTTTTTGTTCGGACTGACCTCGTCTAAAACGGCGTCACCATCATCGTCAATTTCCGCTTCTTTCTGAGAGTTCTGTGTTGTAATTTTCCTCTTTATCGGGTTAGTGAAAATACCGTGTCCCGCCGCTCTTTCTGATTCCTCGATGGTGTAAGGCTCTAGTTCCAAGGCTTTCAACCTACGTTTATGAACTTTTGTCTTAAAATGTTCGTTCAGCGCCTGATCGTCGATAAAATATCGGGCGCAGTGAAGACAATAGTGCTGAGCTGCACCAGGCAGATCCAAATCAACGTTCTGATTTAGTAATTTCTCTGCTTTATCTGAAAATAACAGCGAAGCTCAAAATATTTTCGAGACAGATAACCTCAAATCATAACCTCGGACCATGTGACAGGACTTATAACCTACCTTCTTTGAGGTCGCCATCGATTTCGTCAAGGTCCTTCTTGCGACTTCTTACTCTCCAGCGCCTTTTTAAGTGCGTGTCACCGTGGTGATATTTTTTACGCTTATAGGTCATAGTAAAATAACGAAATGGGGAAGATAAATGAAAAGTAATGAAAACTAAACCGCGTAGCTGTCAGTTTGCAATCATAACTATAAATAAGCACAGATTATAAATATGTAGTCTGTCAAATCAGTTTATATAATCTGTGCAGGTGTAGTGAAGTTGCCATTTTTTAACTTTAACCCAATCTCCTTGGCATGACGTCTTTGCTTGATAAGGAGTGTGCAGTCCAGAAGTCGGGCCCGTATTGTGGTCGCCTTTATCACGGTGGACAAAGCATCAGTTACACTCTCACATACATAAACCATCCACCACCAGTCAGACCAGTCAAAAAGCGAAATAAACATCAATGTGGATAAACATGGATAAATCGTTATGTTTAATTTAATTGTTAATCAAGATTTCCGGGCCCGTGTGGTTTCCGGGTTAGAATAGTGCCACTCCATGTCTTCCCGTGGATGTCGTAAGAGGCGACTAAGGGAATAAGGCTTGTAGTATTGTTAGGCGATGGGCTTGCAACCTGTCACTAATACACTAGTAAACATTTCAGCCTACTTGTGCAAAATGCGGTTACAGAATTATAAACATACCTTTTTAGAGATGTTGGTGTTTCTGTAGCTCTGCCTACCCCACTCTGGGAATGAAGGCGTGATGTTATGTATGTATGTATGCAAGATTTGTAAAGAAAGAAAAATCCTGGTGATTTCAATTCAATCACATAGTTATGTTATGATTGTTTCCTGGAAAGGCTCTAGTGAAACAACTGACCAATCATACTTAAGCATACAGTACAGTCAGCATCACATATATCGTATCAGCCAAAGTGGCCAAATAGATCGTCACACCATACAAAATAGTGTTACGAATTATTTGGTCAGTTTGGCTGTTATAATATATGTGATGCTAACTGTACAATATAAAAGGGGTTTATTCACATACAACCGTGGCACACCTTGGGACACTTACGCTCTACAACACATTGAACCCTAACAAGTCGTGGAATACTCTAACGTCTTGCCTGCACTTGTCTTTTTAGTCGCACGGTAATCAAATCAATCACCCTCGAAATATCTTATTCTTACTAATACTATAAATGAGAGTTTCAATGTTTGTTTGTTACTCGATCACGCCAGCACGGCTGAACGGATCTGCGTGAAATTTGGCACAGAGATAGATTACAGTCTAGAATAGCGTAAATACTTTTTATATCGAAAAATTGAATAGTTAACGAGGAATAGCGATAACCGACTTCTACGCAGACTGAGTTGCGCGCAAGTAATCTAAAGGAGAGACGCCCTGAACGACAAGTGACAAAATACAAATTGACTCGGTCAAAGCGCGAGGGCAAATCCAAAAATAAGGGTATTGTATAGAACCCGTGGGTACACCCTGGATGAAAAGGGTTAAAAAATAAACACAGTAATATTTATTCATACAATATAATCTTACTATAATAAAATTCAGGAAAACATTATCATACATGAATAAATACAATATTAATAATAGAACAATGAACTTTTCTTTCCTCAATACTTGTTAATCATTACGAAAGAATAGAACGTATAATAACAATTGCTATTATTATTATCATAATGTGATAGGAATGATTTGAATGAAATTTAAACTTCAATGATCTTGCAACTCGCGCGCTACAATAAGTAACAATTCAATGAGTCTATGCAACTACGTTATCTAATAATAATAAGGCGTTTCTGGGGTGGTCGCCGACGTGGGTAAAATATTAATCTCTCCAAACAATAGGGTGTATACAAATTGTAACGTAAGATATAAAATAGCGAGGTTCCCCAGAGTGCCTCGCGGTATATTTGACTTATGTATTCTATCGAAGGCATCAATCGAAGTGCGATACGAACGCAACTAAAGCGTGTTCTTCAAACCTCGCACACGGTTTAAACATTTTATTCAAAAATAACATCATACCACTAATTCCGCCTAAACTAAACCTAAACAAATCTAGAAATTATTCATTCTTTACGGTACACGCAACCTCTTGCACTTTATATTCCAAACTGGATCTGGTGAAGTCTACAACATTTTAAAGCATTATATACATACAACAAACGCAGTCATTTCTCGAAAAGTGATATTTTCTTTTTGTACATTAAAATTGAAGATATATTTCGTGTATGCATTGATTCGTTGGAATTTGATTATAATATAGTATTATTGCACTACGACATATGAAATATTTTTTGATCGAGGCGAGTTAACTTTCATTACTAGATCTGTATAAATATGAACATTTCCATGTTTTTCCTGTGATATAAAAATAAATGAAGTACTAACATACATTTGATATATTCATAACATTGACAAATAATTAATTTTAATAATTTATTAATTTAATTTTCGGACGACATACGCTACAAGTCGCTGGACTAGCCTCGGACCGCGTGAACTGAGCAGGCGACAGATCTCGTCGGACGGAGGGCAGCCGGGCAACCTGACGCGCTTGACGCAATTACAGCTCCCACGAGGTGACAAGCACTATGTTATACTCGATTGTAATATGCAGGTATACTGGTATACTTATACAAGGCGTGCGTGGTCGGCGGTGACGAGCAACGATGTCACAAGCCTGCTGCTTTATTATTACACGCCGGTCCTCAGTACTCACACACACAAACATTTATAGTATACACACCACACGCAAGCGTTTATGTGGTTACAACCCACCATTAGTGTTCGTAGAAATAGAGTTGCGATCGAGAATATAATGTGTCAAATGGATTCATTTTTCGACTCTCGAATGCAGCTCGATCTCGCAGACATGACATGGGCCGTGGAGAAAACTAATGCGCAACTCAACTACGCAAAATCGACAGCTCGATCTACTCTCATTCCCATTCAAAAATACAGCACTTTGTAGTCATGAGAGCTACTTTACCATCAATATATTATAATTTTGTACAGGCCAACGATTTATATAGTTCTAGGTGTCAGCCCAACCGCTAAACTATCCGTTAACGAGTCTAACGTCTCTATGCACTTTCGACGTGAATAACTTTATACAAAATGAGAATACTAAATCGAATACTAGAATAGTAACTTAGGCCTCGGTAGGTTGTAGGGTCTAAGTAATTTCACTTATAATACATGCCAATAGTCGAGACGGAATGGTATAACTCTGTCGGTCGCTAGTGCATAGAGAGTATATCCATTGCGTCTGTACATCGGACGAGACGTGGCGACGGCACGGCGATGTCGGAACAGGTCGTGCTAAACCTTACACGCAAAATGACGACCGATTTAATATAAACTATAACACTATTCGCACACGTCACTTTACGTCTCATAATTTAATTTCATAACGAGGTTATAAGGCTTAATATTCAAACATTACCATGGGCTATAGTAATTTTGTGGAGCTAAATAATCCCGTGTGATAATTGATCATAATTAAATGATGAGTCTATTTTGACCAGACGTAGAGGGCAAGGATTCTCCGTGATTAGCTACCCTATTATCATAAGAGCGTGGGCCGGTCGCCTGTCCGGTGGTCGCCGGGCGGTCTCGGGGCTCAGAAGTGAGCCAGGCTCCCCCAGACCGGGGGCGCAGAGCCCTACATGCCGTAGCCGTGGTAGGGCGCCGGCGAGGGCGCCTGCGCCGCGTACGCGTACGGGGACGCCTGCGCGGGCACGCCCGGGTACGCCATCGAAGGACCTGCGAACACGTCGTAGTTATTCATAGCTTGCAAAAGTCAAGTCTATGAAGGTTGACTAGCGCCGGCTACATAATAAATTAAGTACCAAACAAAATTGACAATAGTCCATCAAAAGTAATTTCATCAAATCATACACAAACGATTGGCACAGCAAGCTGGTTTTACAATAACTAGTCTATCGGCCCAGGTTATAGTCATGAGCTCACGACATAAGGCTATAGAGCTAAGGTGTTACCGGCGGTGAGCATGAGCTGCGGCTCCATCATCATGGCGGGCTTGGTCTCGTTCTCGGCGCTCTCGGTGCTGCGCTTGGCGTCCGCCTCCTCTAGTTTCTCCACCTTTGTCGTCAGCTCGCGCACCGTCTGAGGAAAACGATCATTTAATATGGTAGGAGACATATTTGCGAGAAACTGGCGACAAGAAATGTATTACAAGCGGAAGTCTCTTTCTAAGTCCTTCTGCTACAAAGAGAGTTCTGCTTGTAAATTGTAACTTGTAGGTTCGTGAAACGTTCCACAGGAATTAGTTATACAATTATAGACCAAGAAAAGACAGAAAGTACTTAACCAACTGAGTTACTAAGACACCTCTTTTTAGAATCAAAAATGCATTTTAAATGCTTTTTATCTTTTTTGGGAAAACATGCCAGTTTGTAGGCCAAAACCAAATTAAACTTTAACAATGTCTGTTAACCAGTACTGAATACTGATCTTTATAAAAGATATATGATAAACTCACCTGAATAAGGAAAGGCATCGCGAAGTCCATGATGTTATGCCTCCACGCCAGCTCGATCACGACGTCTGGTTTCAGCAGGTCGTAGCACTGGAAGAGACGATGGAATCAATCAAACATGCGTTGCCGATATTTCCTATTCCTGCATACGTACCGACCCTTGAGATAGCGTGGTTAGATAACCGTTTTTGCCAAAATACACGCTATCAGGAGTGAATCCAAGAATTAAATGTTTTCGCCTTACGCGAAGATTACAACTAAAAATATTGATTGGATGTCATTTAGGACAGTATCAGTCTGTCGGACTAGTATCCCTGACAGGATCCCTCAATTATTTCTTTCATTATTTATTATTGGTGATCCTAAAAGGTAAATCCCAGTAGATGTATATACCAATTAGTACAAAATACAAAGTAATTCTTCCTTTCTTTTAAGTATTAGTAAATGTGAGATGCCATGCCAAACTACTGTACATATTAATATTTTATCTTTTTATCTTATTTAGTCGACTGTACACCGGTTACAAGGTGTATCTTTATTTGTACGAGTGGCTCACCTGGTAGAGCGCCGCAGAGAAGCACTCGTAGTTGTTCCGCTGCAGGAACCAGTCGAGCAGCTCCTCGGCCACGTCGGACTGGCGCGACTCGGCCGCGTACTCCATGGCGTCGGCGTATAGCGCGTCCTTCTTGCACAGCTCCACACTCTGCTTCCACCGGTTGTTGCCTGGGAAACAATAAGCTAGTGAGTTAGTGGTTTTTTTTTTATGAAAATGTAAGCACAATTTTTTGTTCCTTTTCCATTATTCCATTTTGGTTTAGCTCATCGTGCTTCGATATCGTAAACACACCGGTGATAATATCATTAGGATATCGAAGCAAGTTGGGCCATTTCCATGTGAAATAAAGGCCTGTATTTTCATTTGGAGTGCTTATTCTACAAGTAACAGATAAAAACTCAAAGACAGCTGAACCGTAATTATTCTGATAGTTCCAGCGAAATACTACTCCAGCCAGCCGCTGCATAGTTCTTGCGTGAACTCCTTTCGTATGCCAAAAGACTCTCATAATTAATCCCGTTGTCTGCCGGAGTATGACGTCATCGGTGTCACGTGACCGAGTTTAAATGCTCCTAGCTCGAAATTGGTTTAACGTTTCAAGCAACTGAACGGTATCTATGCTAGATTGATTTTTTGCAGACAAATTAGAACCTTATGTTTAAGGTATTAAAATACAATTTTAAATAACCCAAATAAGCTTAATGGCGGATCCGGGCCTCGGCATACGACCAGGGTCGGTACGTATCTGGGCCAAGGCAAACGAAGGGTTAAGGATTTCTGTACAATAGACAGCCTGATAGTGGCTGCCACAGCCAAAGTTTGCATTACACTGATCGTATATTACATGCCGGTTCAGGACACATCAAGTCATAGAAATTCTGTAATTTCTGACGCGTTTTAGGACAAACAATGTTTTAGTTTAATACGGCGCTAAATCGCAGTGATTTTGTGGCGTTTCCTACCTTTGTACAGGTACGCGGCGATGCGGCGGAACTCGGTGAGCTCGTGTTTCTCGAGTTGTTGCGCGAGCGCGATCGTATCGAAGTTGTCGAACGCGTCGATCGATGTGCGCAGGCCCTGTGTCAAATAATAAGGGTTATTTTAAAACCATTTTTATGGAGTGATATGGTGTAACGAAACCAAACTCCGGGGTCTACATCTGCCCTCCTAAGCCAATAACCAGTATCTCAAATTCAATAGCCAAAGCAGATTCCAAAATATTCTGTTATTAGTAAGGTTGCATTTGCTACAGGAGTTTTGTCAGAGATACTGCCATTTGTGTTACCAGGGCAGACATAAGGTGCAGCTGAGATCCCGTTGAACCAAAGTCTATAAGATTAGCTCTTACAGTTTTTCATACCTAATTTTAGCCCATCATACCATTAACGTAAACTTGTTAAAATTGATTTAAAATAAACATAAAGACGATACAAACAAGATTAATAAGTTAAATAAAAGCTTTGATAAAATTACCGTAAAGAGTAACTTCTAACATAATATCGACATCAGTAGTAAGTAATATATTATTTTTTCTTTTAAATCATAGGTCATGGCATGAGGACTCAAACCTATGTGCAATAGCACAGGAGGATATTTTGACGATTTGAGACAATATAAAACAAAACGCATCTACATCTATGTGTATGAGATTTAGTGTGTGTGTATTTTGTTAAATTCAGTTTGCACCGCCTGCCTATTTCTATTTCGTATTTTTAACCATCTCATAATTGTAAGGTTGTCTAGAAGAGATAGTGATAAGACAGCCTGTTTTTTCCGTTCCTTGATGTATGTATAGTGTCTTGTCTTGTATTGTTAACACCGTTACTAGGTAGCCAAAGCGTGTAAAGCATCTCTCTCACCTGGTAATCCTCCTCATCAATAAGCAGCGAGTTGAGCGCTTCATTGACAGCCTTGTTGTTGAGGCTCTGCACGGAGCGCAGGTACGCCTTCACCAGCTGCAAGTGCCCCGCCTTCGTGAAGAACGCGACGGAGCGCGTGTGGTCCATGCGCGGCGCAAGCACCAGCAGCAAGTCGTTCAGGAGGAGCGGCTTGAAGTCCAGGTAGAACTGGATCGCTTTGTAGTACAGCTCCATATTAGCCACCTGAGTAAAAAGGTTATTATAGTCATGTCACACTGTCGTAGAGGCGACTAAACCCCTTACTTACAAGCGTGGAATAACCGTGGAATAGCTTATGCCATGCTTTGTCACATTCTGTCAGTTGCAAATGTCACAATTACAGAGAGGACAAAGCATGGCATAAGCTACCCCAGGTTATTCCACGTTTAAAAGTGAAGGAGTAAGGGAATAAGGGCTTGTAGTACTGGTAGGCGATGGGCTTGCAACCTGTCACTAATACACTTGTAAATATCTTGGCCTGATTGTGCAAAATGTGGTTGCGGAATTGTAAACAAGTATTTTTGGAGTTTTTGGTATTTCTGTAGTTCTGCCTACCCCACGCTGGGAATGAAGGCGTCATGTTATGTATGCAAACAACTCGTTTATTTAAATAAATAAATATCGAGGGATAATCAAACAAATTGACCTAGTCCCAAACTAAGCTTGGTTCTAGACAACGATGAACATACTAAATTGGGAAATACATAGAAAACATCCAAAACTCGGAAGAAATACTCGCGCTCAACACACAAATATTTGTCTATATCGGGAATAGAACCTGGGACCGTTAGCTTCGTAGGCAGGGTCACTACCAACTAGGCTAACGCATCGTCAAATTTGTATGAATTACAATTGTTTCCTTGACTTTGGTATGGTGATCAGTTGATAAATGATTAATCAACTCTTTATATGCCTAGCTTGCGAGAATAATACCTACGATGACCGAATTATAAAAGACGTTTAATGTTTGGCTTAGACCTTATCTGAGCAGTTTTTGACGTAAATGTAAGCGCTTCATGGATAATAACATTATATTTCCTATAATAGCGTTCCCTCTTCCCTTTCTATGCCTGGAAAACTTGGCAGGTTAAAATAGTTCATAATACGAACTCTGTAGCAAGAAAGTTTTTTTTATGGCACGGATAAGGCACATTAAGGCACTCAAGTCACCAGATGGTAAGTAGAATCTGAGACCCATATTCATTTAAATTCTCAAGACTACAATCGCAAGACTGCATTCCTAATACTTCAAAGACGTTGCCAACCTCGAGGAATAAGATGGAATGCCTCTGTGATAGTCATTTCACCGATTTTCTTATCTCCACACCGGAACACAACAACGTGAACACTGCCGTTTAGCGGTAGCTTAATGGATAAGATGGTGGTAGCAATCCGGACGGACCCTGCACATGGTCCTACCACCACAGTTATGTTACCTTGGTGATGATATCCTTGAAGTGTCCCTCACGCCAGGCCTCGCTGGGGTGTTGCATCATGGTCAGCGCGGCGTTGTCGTACTCCTCGTACTTGTCGTACAGGAACACGAGCTCCGCCCACAGGTGCGCGTGCTCGGCTGCCCGGAGCACCTGCACATCATCAAGTTATTAGTTTAGTTTGTATAACATTAAAAGGCTCCAATATATGAAGTAGCAAATAATAAAGGAAAGCAAGTGGTAAGAAGCGGTGCGGGACATTATAACTTATTTAAACCTATGCTATTACTATAAGTTCATCTACAGACATTATTATAGTGTGTCTGCAGATAAAGCTCTGCCCAGGTATAGACCAGATACTGGTCACCAGAAGGATTGTTTTTTTTTCTTTAAATACATAGTTAAGGGCTTTAATTAAAACAAGACTTAATTGATTCCTTAGTGTGACGAAAGTTACCCATATAGTTAGTATGACTAACTATATAGGACGCGATCGTAATTTTGTTTTCATTAAGCCATGCATGTACATTCTTTTTGAAAACCACTCTTAATATAATACAGCACGTTCCAGGTAAAAATATAACTGAAAAATGTCTACATAAGTACCTTTGGAATGTTGACGCGTGACCAGAACAGCTCGAGGTGCTCCCGCATCTTGGCGGGCTTGTACTTGGAGTAGAGGATCGCGAGCTCCGTGAACATGCCCATGTGCGCGCGCTCCAGGCCCAGCGCCGCCTCCAGCAGGCTGATCAGTTCGTCGAAGTGGCCTCGGTCCTGGGAACAGATGCAACTTGTCACACTAAACCGCTATAGATATAAGAAAGGCTTTATGATCTCGTGTGACTAGTAGATCGCTGTGTAGGTTTCCTTTGACTTTCACACTAAGCTACATATCCCTATCTCTTGGAATAGAATAGAATAGTGTTTATTTAATTTATAGACCTTATGATGATCCATAGTTTAACATCAAACTAATTCAAATTCTAAATGGCAACATGAGATTTGTCAATTATTCAATTTTTTTATATACAAACAAAACGAATTGAGAATACCTTCTTATTTTTACTCGACTGATCTAAGGGTTTACTTTCTATTATATTTAATGAAGACTAAACAGGAAGGTGCAGTTTCTAGTAAAATTTTGCAGCATGACCCAATTTTTGATGAGAAACTACTACTAAATGTAGTAGATGACTGCCACCTGTCAAACCCATTTTTCCAAGCTATTTATTTATACACCCCGCATGTAAGGATGATATCATCGCTTCGATGTCGTAAACGCAACGCGTGCATGACTCCACAATACCTGGTAGTAGTTGATGAGGTCCTCGAGCTCGTCGGCGTGCACGACGATGTGCAGGCCGCACATCTGCGCGAGCCGGAACTCGCCCGCGTCCACGCACGCGAAGCACACCTCCTTCCACGTGCGCGTGGAGTTCGCCTTGCGCGCGCCGTCCACCGCACCTGAAATCACACGTACCAACACAATTAAGGAAAGTTGATCAAATTTAATACAGCTCGATCGCCATAAGCTGGCTGCCGTGATTTGAGAAACGTGAGAGTGGAACGCGTCAGTTTTAAATAAGTGTCATCCTTATGAGTTGGTAGGGTTCTAGATATGATACGTATCCTTGTCGATTGTTGTTTATTTGATCTGTTCCATAATAAGGTCGCGTTTGTCGAGACCGAATTCTGGATCCGCTCTCAGGTCACTACGGTAGGGCATTTTGATGCAAAACTACTTAATCTCGCCAATGGACGCCAGCAACATTAGAAGGTGAATCGCAGATGCGTTACCGGTCTTTTACTTATTAATTATGTGTCTACTTATAATGGACGTCTGAAAATGGCCACAAAGAAGAAAATAAAAGTTCAAATCCTCCGCATCCCATCTAATTGCTAATCAATGAAGTAATTACTCACCCTGGAACTCCTTGAGGTGCACGAGCGTGATGGCCAGTCGCGCGAAGTTGCTCACATTGTTGTACAACAGTTTAGCCGCGTTGTACATCTTGTCGTCGAAGCAGCGGTCGCCAATCTTCTGGATGTCGGCGTGGTTGGGGCCAGAGATGAACTCTTCGAGGTCCGCGAGACGGCCGGTGCGCGCGTATGCGTAAATGAGCTCGGATTCGATGTAGGACTCGCGCGCCTTTTTGCGGGCCATCTGTGAGTGGAAATTAGAATCTTTATAAATATGTTTTAAGTGGTTTTTTTTTTGTGTACAACTAGACTTATTTTATTAACTGTGAGGTTGGTATTGAAGAAAACCACAGTATAGGTTGTAAAGCATATTTTTTGCGCCTATTTAAAAAGATCACACGTGTACAGCTTGAATAAGAGATAGCATATGTAGCTTACACAACACTATGAATATAACTTTTAAATCGAGCGACAAATGACTGAACTTTGCACGTAAACATACTACAATCAAAAAATAACATAAGGACGCAGACGAACTTTTAACTTTGATTCGCGTCCAAATTTAAGCAACAAAACGACATCTATCATAGACATATAGTGACGGTTGTCTGCACAACAGGTTTGTAAACCGATTTGTCCTCTGTAACAAATCGTTTTTGCCAGAATAAAAATAGACTTTCGTGTGTTGCATTGCGAAAGAAGATGTAATGGACTTGGCGTTGAAAAGGTTAACCTGGAATTGAATAATGTACAAACCTGCAGGTATCTGACGAGGTCGTCCCAGGACTCCTCGCGGGTGGCGGTGGCCACGACGTCCATGTACGCGGACGGGTCGTCGGCCTTGATGTACGAGTCGATGGCCTCGGCTACCAGCCCCTGCTGCAGCTGCGCCTTGGCCAGCTGCGACCACACGCCCGGCTCGTTGCAGCGCTCCGCGAACTCGTTGGCGCGCTCCAGGTCCTTCACTTGCTCGATCAACACCTGGAAACAACAGACGCGTTATCATAAAAGCTAATAAACGTTATTTCCATTTCTCCCGATTTGATCTTGAAACACGGCGAAAAGAGACGAGAACCCAAATGTCGTGCCGTCCTCATCTAGCAGACTCCCGCGACATTGGAGGTGGTCAACTCACGCTCTCTCCTCTCAAATGAACTCTACATACGTTTAATTTTAGACAAATCGTATCTCTACAATAGACAAATAGCTGTCGGAAATAAGAACTTTCTTTAAAAAAAAATGCAGGTCTAATGTGTCGAAAAAAAATTATGTAAACAATTTTTAAAATGTATGTGCCTGCCCCTATTTTACAAACTTACAGCCACTAAGAGGCTCAGCAATGTAGATAATCTTGAGCAGGGTATATACTCACTAGTGAGCTGTAACTGTAACTGTTACATCTAACATCGTGATGGCGTACGCGGCTCGCGAGCCTGTTCCCCACTAAAATCGCGTTACTGTAACTGCTACGGTTACAGTTTCAGCTCGCTAGTGAGTAATCGGCTATAGGGTTTGAAATAAATGTATACGTCGTGTAATGTCGTGTCATATGTCGTACAAATGCACTAATTACAAATGAGTACATGGGTACTGAAGTACCTGAATGGCGGAAGTGTTGACGTCGAACTTTTTGAAAATGGCAAAGGCTTCCTCGTAGAGCTCATTGTTGATGGCGATGTTAGCGATGTCCGGGGCGTCGTAGTTGTCCAGTCGGTTGATGTACTCCATCACACGCGTGCGGTCCGCCTTTATTGCTGCAGTAAATAATATTCTATTCTAATATTATATTTATAATGTAGTTAGTTTAATATTCCCTCGAAATTTCAAGTCTTCTTGTCCCTAGGTCCAGCGTTTCGGCTGTGCGTTGTCTGTCAGTCAGTCAAGGTACTGTTTTATATATATTAAAAACTAACCTGTGAGTATGAGCAGATTCTGCAGGTTCCTGTGGTCGGAGAAGACAGAGTTGTCGAGCACGATCTTCTCGAGCAGCTCGATGAGCTCGTTGGGCAGGTCCGCGGTCATGAAAGCCTTCACAGTCACAGAGATGTCTTCCGGGTCTTGCGTCTCCGACAACGCTGTTTGGACAACCTGCAACAGTCATCGAATTCAAATATTATTATTCCCTTGAGTTGAACTGCTTAGGAGTAAATAGGACAGCTAATAATGCAGAACAAAATATATATATAGTCAGAATTCTTTAAGAGTTGATAGACATCAAGTCAGTTTGACACTAAACTCCAACAAATTCGTGCACTACAAACGATGGCGGGGACAAGGCATCTTAGCGGGGGTAGGTTTTGTAGCGGCGAAGTTAACGCCGCAGTTGTAGTAGTCGCTTCGCCCCCCTTCACGTGTCACAACGCTAGACGGTCGTACGCTAACTTGTCGGATTATAGCAGGAGTCCAACTTGCACTGGATTATCGATTAAGGTACCAAACTTACAGGGTCATCTTCTTCTTCTTTTATATTAATGACGGTCCACCGCGATATTCCAGAGTGATTTCGCCAATGTCAAGTGAATAGAGTAAATCAGTAAAGAGAATAAATCAAAAGTAAAAGCCGGACATCTTTCAATCGGCCATCTTCCCTCCCCGAAGGTTACCGGAAGACCAAACAGGGGCTTAACGGTGCGTAAATTACGATCCGTCAAAATTGACGCCATGTAATTACTATGACCCATTATTTTGCTAACGAAACGTCACCGTATTTTACGCGTCGGTGTCGCCGATCCCTAATTCAGTATTGAGTTATTGACATGTCATCTCGCCCACAAACTGCAGTAGAAGGTAACAACGCACCTGATCGATGAGTTGTCTCTTGTAGGGGTTGGCTTCGGACAGCACCTCGAGCCACAGTTCCTGGTCGCGCCGCCGCACCAGATAGCGCGCCTGCAATCAATACAACAATAAATCGTCATCATTCTCATATATGTACATGAGGTTCAAACATACAGTGCCTCAAAAATTATTAAGACAAGATTAAAATATGCACAACAGTTTTATTGGTTGACTTTACAAGACTCGTTAGATTTGTGCAATACTTAACAAAAAATTTTTTACTGTTTAAATTAATTTGTATTTCCCAAAGAGTCTAGTTAAAATGGATGATTCTGGAACTCTTAGTTAGTATTATCTCAAATGCAAATATCATCATCATATCATGGCCGTCATTAGATTGCGTTTGATGAATCCGTTTGGCAACCGCAGTTACAACGAGCAGGTAGTTTGGCCGCAGTAGTTAGTTCTGCCGCAATCCTGTCACGTTACCTGTGTCTTGAACAGTGAGTTGTCGTTGCAGACGGCGATGAGCTCGCGGTCGCACTGGCCGCGCTCGTACGCCACGCACGCGAGGTGCGGGTCGCGCTTCTCGCAGTACCGCCCCACAACGCGGGAGTCGTACCTACAAATGGACAACATGATAGTCACAGAGTCGGGGAAGTCGTAATCCTTAAAGAGGTGGTTTTACTAGTTTGGAATGATCTCGCCTATGAAGTGATTCTGACTAAATCCTCGGTTACAGTCAATATTTGTCTGAAAACCTATATAAGGCTGATCTGCCCAAATATAAATCTATAGAGCGCCTAGCATTTTGTGATTAACTACAATCTTATCTCGTCTTACCTAACTAACGTTTCACTATACCTATCCTCCTTGACAAAAAAAAACATCGCTTCAATAGACTATGTTGTCCTTGCCGTTATTTAAAGGATTTTAAAACTTCAACGCCATGTGTTCCATACAAAACGGACCCGCGGACTAGCGGGTCGTTGGCGCTGAATGTGGTAAGTATCGTGCACACTAGATTTTGTTACAAAGCCGATCATGCACTTCTCTCATTATAGTCATTAATCATTAAACCAAATACCTGGGCGCCCGAGCTCTTCTCTGGTGTATGTTGACGACACTATTAAATCACAATTCGATGTTGTCCTCAATGTCAAATGACTCGGAACCCGACTTTTCCGTCATGACAGATCGATTTATTGACCCGAAAAGCCCCTATTCGAGATCGTGATTACAAATATATATACTAATATTGCTCGTTTAATAGTATAGGAATATAAAACCAAGTTAGTACAGGGTGTGGTAGAGTGACTCACCACTGGTTCTCCTTGAGGAACCGCTCGGGGTTGTTGTTGGAGTCGATGTAGATCTTGGCGAGCGCGTTGTGCGTGGCGGGCTCGTTGCAGTTCTCGTGCACGCGCGTCTCCAGCCACGGCAGCAGCAGCTTCAGCCTGGACAAACAAAAAAAACAGCAATTTTAGATTTCTGTGACAAATCATGTTCACTTTTTTTAATCAAACCGATTAAAGCTTTCGGCTGGCTATCGCTGTCATACTATGTCATATTTTCGCTTTTGGGTAGACCCCTGCTTACCTATAGTGAAGTGTAGTGAAGTGTAGTGTTTTAAATTAAACCGTTTGTTACACACATTTATTAATTAAATTCAAATTGAAACTAATCAAATTAAAATGTTGTATCTGTTTTATTTATATTAAACACGACATTAAGCAAAAATTAAATATACTTTCAGTGAGAAGGATGAACCTGACGCTTTAATAATAAATTGTCAACGTTTGGCATTATTTTGGTTAAGTTTAGTCTCAAATCTCCTCGGTTAGTGATATGTTAGTGGTGTTTCACATATGTACTTTCTGATATTTTTACCTCGTTATAATGTTCCAAAATTATTGATAAGTTGCTGCTCTTATATTTATGACAAATTGCATGTTCTGATGTTATTGACCATAACTAGTGCATCGAATTTATTGAAAAGTCGCTGCTCTTATATTTACGACAAATTGCATGTTCTGATGTTATAGACCATAACTAGTGTAACGAATTTATTGAAGAGTAATGCTGCTCCGAAATATTTGAGTACCTCGCCCGCTACAATATATCTGATGGCGACTACTATTAGGCGATGGGCTTGCAACCTGTCACTAATACACTGGTAAATATCTTTAGCCTGATTGTGTTAACAGAATAATCAACAAGTTTTTCAGAGTTGTCGGTCATTCTGTAGCTCTGCCTACCCCACCCCCGAGAATGTAGGCATCATGTTATGTATGTATTGGCGAAGTAGCAGTGCGCTTGGGTCACGCCACAAGTTCGACGAGCCTAAGGATTCTTTTCTTTGGTTCCTATAGTAGCACCGACCTGTTCCGCTTCTCGACCTCAGCGACCAGCTCGTCGGTGGAGAACTGCCCGCGCACCACAAGGATAAGGTTCTTGATGATGTCCTCCGTGCAGTCCACGTCCAGTAATCCCCCCACCACAACCGGCAACCGCGACGGGTTCACCTGCAACATTTTACACTTGCCATTAACCCGCCTTGACCTGCCAATGTGGATATAAAAATATAATGTAAATAGACAGCATATGTCTTTCCCCAGGTTACGTTTAATTTGATTGAGTAGTGTATAGACAGACCTTGTAACTAATTAATCTATTACTATCAAAATTTGGCAGTGGATGAGGCAGATTGCATTGTTCATTGACTGGCAATCTGCTAAGGGTCAGTCTAACCCCTATATCATGGTATAGCTTATGTTCAGCACCTACCTAGCGAAAGATTGTTTGACGCTTTGATTACCCAGATGTAAAGAACAGCTCTTGCATCAATCAGCAGAAGGTCACTGTTTACAGTTGGATAGTAATAAGAATAGGTTTGCGCTGTCTGTATTTATAGGAGTACAGCACCTTCACTAAGTCGTTAGTCCATCATGTAGTGTAAGTCCCATGTAGAGCATAGAGGAACAGCTACTCGGGCTTGACTTACTTCAGGAAGTGTTGAACACTGACCTTCTGCACGTAGATCTCGATGTATTTCTGCAGACTGTTCCTGTACAGATACAGCACGAGGTCGTGCACGAAGTCGAAGCGGTCGCACACGATGATGAGCGGCAGCTGGTCGGGCAGCTTGGCTTCCTTCAGGAAGTTCTTGACTCGCTCCGCGTTGTAGCAGTTGCTCTCGCGACAGATGCGCTCCACTTCCTTGATCTGGCCGGTCTTGCAGGCAGCCTGTCGAAAATAAACAAATACATAACACAAACGAACTAGTTTACAATTTCAAGCAACCCATTACAAGCCAGTCATGGTTTAGAAGATAATTTACTCCAAACTTGTGTGGCTGCAGTGGTTGAGCAAAGTACAAACCTGAATATACTTGAAGTGGACTTCCGAATCCTGGCTGAAGTTAACAATGGACCCCAGGAAATAGAAGAGTCCCTCATAAGTCTTGAAGCTCTCAAACAGCTCGATAAGAGACTTAGTGGTCAGCTGTTCGTGGTACTTGGTGGCGATCTGGACACAGATCTGGAGATTCTGGCGGATGTTGGCTTGCAGCATGGCTTTGAGGCACTCGAGGGAGTCTTCAACGGAGAGACTGCCGAAGTACGATACTAGCCATTCGGCTGAGAGTAGGTGCGTGTGTACCTGAAAAATTGGTAGGGAAGTTACGGCATTGGATCTTTCAAGACGGAGTAATTCGTAGATATTTACACAAAATATTGCTTATTATGCAGAACAAATCTAGTAACTAAGGCAACATATTTTGCACCCATAAAAGATACAAAGCATGGCCGCAAGTCGCAACGCGCCGCCTCCGCTTCCAGTGTGTTTGCAGCTTTAACTGGAACGACTATGGCCCACTAGGGCACGTTTTTCAAGAACCCACGGCCAAGTTGTAACGTCGAAGACAACCAGATCAAATAATATAATTCAGTAGTCCTCACCACAGCCCGCTTGATGTCATACAGGTCGGTGTAGTGCTCCAAGGCGCGCTGCAGCAGGCCGGCCTTCTCGCAGAGCTGCGCGACGTGCGCGCGGTCGTAGTGCGTGAACATCGCGTTGCCGAGGATCGCGTCCGCCACTTGCGGGGCCGACATCAGGTTCATCTCCAGCAGTCTAGGGTTAAACACCGTTGTTTGATAAAGAGTTTTCATTTGAACAATGTGATGAATTTCTATCGTGCCCTGTATAGAGACGCTCCCCGTCTTTGTAAATTGAAAACACTA
Source organism: Acleris holmiana (assembly GCA_949316455.1). NCBI lineage: Eukaryota > Metazoa > Arthropoda > Insecta > Lepidoptera > Tortricidae > Acleris > Acleris holmiana. The sequence goes on from OX438783.1 coordinate 8,398,875, forward strand.
TACAGGGCACGATATAAATTAATAATCAATGTTTGGAGTCGTAACTGCAAACTGAGACTAAAAATCCAAGTTTTAGTGTTTTTCAACACAGCAATCTAGGTTACAAAGTTCCAATAACGCTCTCAGCAGGGCATAAGCTTCTTATCTCTTGTGCTAAGCCATCTTGCGTTTTCCCAATGGCCTAGCCAATGGCAATCTGTTTATCGAGAATGTGATCGGCCAACTGACTCCTACCCTTGCCTCAGCAAGCACAAGCTCTTAGCTAACTACCAGTTACTATTTAACTTATAAATTGTCACAAGTCGGCGGACTGCCCTCGTCCAACGACCACCTTTCCGTCTAGGCAGCTGTGCTATTTACCTGGTCTGCAGCGGCCCCTCCTCAGGCCGGTTGTTCTTGAGCGCGTCGAGCAGGAACGCGGTGCACTGCTGCACCATGTTCTGCTCCATGAACACGTCCACGATCTGGTTGATGTCCGCGAGCGGCGGGTCCTCGGCCACCAGCATGCCTGCGAAGCCGGCGCCTTGCTCCGGGTTGGTGCGCATCACCGAGCGGAGCAGGAAGATGTAGTCGGGCGTGTAGCCCACCTGTATAGTAACGAGGATAAAGTTTACAGCATCAACTATTTACTAGGTGTTTGGTAATAGTGCTGCAAGTCCTTTCCAAGGATGATAGAGCGGGATATCTTGAACATTGTTGGCCGTATTTACTATTTACAGTTTTATGAATTTTGTACTTTTATAAGACATAATCGCCAAATAAGTTACCTTTCAGTAACATTTTGAGAATCTAAAGCAATTTTTAAGTAAATTCAATATTAAAAAATCATAATGACCCCTTCTCTCTTCCTGACATGAAAGTCCTTGACCTACCCTGAATAAATAATGTCGCACGCGACGGCACTCACTAACTAGCACGGGTAGCACAAGTTGTATTTTCTCGCTTGTCGCTCAGTGCGTCTCTATCGTTACAGACTAGACGGAAAGGGAGATCCGAACGACAAACAAGTCGCGGACCACTTGTGCTAGCCCTCCAGGATGTAACTTATATGTAAAAGGAAGCATTCGATATTTAACGACCGCGACTCACCTCTTCGTATGACTTAATATAAGGCAATGGACCGATGGAAACGACCGGATGTATATACCTTTTTAGCGTACAGCACGATCTTCTGGAACTGGCCAGTCTCGGCAAAGCATTGGATCACTTTGCTGGCCACATTGGCTCGCAGGTACACGGAGAGCGCTAGCGTGGGATCCACTTGCTTCACCAAGTCTCCTAGCTCCTCAGAACACTCCAGCTTTTCTTCTTTTAGCCATTTCTCTAGGAGTTGCTTGCGACCTGAGTGTAGATAATTTAAATTAATATTAATAATATCCAATCAAAAAATTTAAGGCAAGATATTTTTCACCGTGACATCCTGGGGTTGCCGCGCACATAACGTTCATACTCGGCTCTAGGTGCGTCTGTTTGTACAAGTCCGCGATCGTCCTGGGCGGTGAAAACACGTTGGGAGAGGCAAGGCAAACCACCTTCGCTACTGCCTAGCTACCCGCCTGTCTAACAAAAAGGTTTAAGGGAGAAATTCTGACCGAGAGGTGTCATATTTCGGCGATTTCGTAGCCGCTGCCTAGCTGACATCGCGACAGTATAGTTATGTTAGTTTAAGTTACATATTGTTATGTGGTCCTGGGCCGGGCATGTCTGTCGCATGTACCCAACCCACAGAGGTGGGCCAACGCGGCAACCTGGTGGGTCCCGCAGGACGGCTACAGACGGCGAGGCAGACCCAAACGAAGATTGGCCGAATTGACACAGTGAGAGAGAGAGAGGTATGGAAATCAAGGGAGCCCTTTGCCCAGCAGTGGAACACTATGTTAGGCTTATTAATAATAATAACTTTTATGTAACTTATGTATGTTATTCTGTAAGGTATTAGTAAAACAAATTATCATAAAAAATGGGTCTTGTTGCCTGAAATAAAGTTATTATATTCTACAGAACGGTTGCGTTGACGACATAAATATTGCGTTGACGACATAAATATGTCCTCACCTTGCAGCAGCACAGGCCGGCACAGCTCCAGCGACTCGAACTTGTTCAGCTGCGCCTGGTCGAGCAGGATGCCAAAGTACTGCAGCAGCGGCGAGGTCTGCCCCGCCTGCGTCGGCACCTGCTGGAACCGCTGGATGGTCTGCGGCGTGCGCAGGATACCGCGCGGCGCCATCGCTGCCACCTGACCAAAACCAAAAGATAACATTTATGTTTACCAGTTAGCAAAATATGATGCATGCATTTATTAATAAACAATACAAATATTGTGTTTGAACAATACCCGTCCTCAAAAAAACGCATCTATTGAAAAAAAAAAAAATTTTAATCTAAGTATATGTCGGTCCATATATATATTTTTTTTTAAACTTTTACATGCCATAGCAAGTAAAAAAACTAAAAGAAGAAACACAGACATACGTTTTTAGCGCACTCACTTATTAAATAACTAATGAATGAGTCAGTCTTTTGACATATCACTAAATATCTTATCAACGCAGTAGAAGCATCCACGTAACAAATTTTTTTTTGAAGGTCTGTTTGTTCGATATTTGATCCCCATTGATTATTACGTCAGCGTTGAGTTAGTCACCCCTGTTAAGCAAAGGTAAAGCCAAAGCTAATCTTAATATCCTAAAGGACACCAAGTAAAATAACAGCAGTCTTACGCACTGACCTTAGCGGCCTCTCCGTACTGTCCGTTAGTAAAGAGCATGTTGAACTTCCTGACAAACAGCTCCTCGGCGCCGGCCAGGTTGTTGCGGACGGCCAGGCGGAGCGCCAGCTCGGGGTTCTGGAGCACCGTGTTGATGTAGGGGACTATGGAGTCCTCTTCCACCGTCACGGAAAGAACTTGACCCTTGCGGTTAACACCTGGTGTAACATGGGTCGTGATTAAGTTTTTACCGGTGTCAAGTTTTGGGTGAGGTTAATTATTGTTGTACCAGGTTACCTAACTAAACTTGCTGCTTTTAATCCTTACTATATCACACTAATATAATAATATATGTAAATTCGAAAGCTTGGATGGATGTTTGTTACTCAACCACCCCAGAAACGCTAAACGATCTAGATGAAATTTGGCACAGTGATAGATTATAGTCTGGAGTAGGATAAAGGTTACTTTTTTTCTCGAAAAATTGGGCGATTCCTGAGGGAATAGTGATAAAAGACTTACAGCGGACGGACTCGCGGGAAAAAACTAGTAGTATAATATATTTAGTCAATAACTAATTAAAATTAGTAAACAAGAAACTTTTGATATCAATGCACATCTCTCAAAACACATTCTCGGTTTGACAAATAACACGCGAAATAAATCTTAATAAAAATTATGGCAAAACCCAAAAAAGTATTTTTAACGTGGACTCTAAGGGCCTGTTGTTTGATCAGTAGTTAAACTAACGAATTGTTAAAAATCGTAACTAATGGTTAAATCTCAAGGAAAAGTGTCAAATTTTTGATTATTTTTACGAATTTTAACCATTATAGTAAACTACTGATCAGACAACTCGACCTTAGATTGAATGATTGTATAAATAGTTTGATAACTAGTACTCCTCTTTACTATATACTAACTAAATCAATTTTTCCCATCAAGTCTTCTGTGATACACTCAAGAATGTTTTCATTTCTATATCCTATTGATAAGCAGGCCGCCGTCAAGAATGCCTACCGTCATTAGTATTCTAGTCGAGATGGCATTTTTGCACGACGATATATGAACCACCGCTTGAACTCGTCTTTCAGAGAAGTTTCGTTTTGGGGTAAAAATATTGTGTACGTAAAAAAAGCATTGTCTGTGCCAACCTTTTTTACAGTCTATGTCGGTTCAAATTTCTATCACTTTCATATTGCAAATACTTCCTTTTAACTTTGAGGGTAAGGAGGGGGAAAATATGAGTAGCCTTTCATTAGTTAGCCTCCACACGCAAACGTAAAGTTCCATTTGCGAGGTCAACGACCCTTGTTTGAACTTAGCGATGCGGTGTATTTTTACCCGTATACATATATTTCGCATAATTATCTTAAACGTATTCACTACACTGATAAAATAAAAAGGAGACTTGTGTGGAGACATTATATTTTTTATTACAACCAATTCTACCCTCACTACAGATAAACATAAATTTACAATACTTTTATACTTAGTGTTCAAGAAAAATATGTTCCTGAGGCAGAAATAGCTTTCTTAATGATTGAGCCATGCCCTTAGTGAAAATTACGTGATGATAATGATTGAAATATAAAACTTTACGTCATGAAATTTGTCAGTTGCCATCTGATTTCTAATCTTATCGTTTTTGTTCGAGTACAAATAAATGTAAACTTGATGTGTAAGTACAGGTCTCTATACATCGTTACAATTAAATTTTATATTAGAAAGAGAATGCTCATAGGTTACTATGCCTAGAATTCGTTTACAGGAAGGCGCGATGCGGGCAGACCTCCTTCCACCCAGAATCTAATAGAGGTCACGGGCAAAAGCTAAAGGCGAGCAGCACAGGTCACTATGGAGCTCATGGTGGAGATGTATAATATTATAATTATATTAAATTGTCTCAGTGAATGACAGTGACAAGGTACTAAAGTGTAAACATATTTATGACAAGCTTATTCCAATTATTAAAAAAAAACTTAGTGGTGCTCAACATTTTACTACAGAAGTAGACCTTTCCCGTTTCGCGTAGTTACGGCTTGCGTGTTGTCAGTCAATAATGGGTTTTATAAGTATGGAGTAGCCACATGACTTCTTTCCGACTTCACATATGAAACTGTGGCGCAGCGATGCGTTATTATGACACAATACAAATTGGTTTGCATAAAAACGTTCGCGGCAAGCAATAGATGTGCGTCGTTCCGTTTTACCAGCAGTGCAGTTTCAGCTTGTGTGTTCGAACCCCTTCGGATGAATTACTAGTATTTAATATCCTACCCACATACATTGCAATTAATCCTCTACCTTACAATTAGACATTTTAGTCGCACATCGCTTGCTGTCCCGCTCACATCAACACACACCGGTCACAACAGAAGACCAGCGTTGCAGCACCTACCACTTCGGTGCCGCGACTTAATGCTGGGTGGCTTCGTTTCAGTGAGATTCATTAGCACCTTAATTAGTTTTATTATTTTCCTGTTAGTAGTAATTTATTCTTGTAATCATTTGTACTTACTGTTTGCACTTAGGTGCTGTTTGTGTCGCTGAATAAATGCTTCTTTTTACAATGTAAATACTAACTACCATACTGTAACTAGTTGTAAGCAGGCGGCCCAACTCCACTACGTTACTAGAGGATACGCGCGAGTTCGTTCACGTAGAATTCATTGCTGCATGAAATTTTAGAAAAACCCCTACCCTGGGAATTTTTTCTCTAAATTTCAAGTCTCTAGGCACAGTTGTCTGTCAGTCAGGGAGTTACGGAAGAGTTTCACATTGTATAGAACTTTAACACTGACCAAGTGGTAATTTTTTTACTCAGTGACATCCATCCAAGATCTACAGTCCCAAAACAGAAGTTACATTTCATTTACTGAATTAATAAAGAACTCGAGTACAAAAATAAGAGCTTATAGCATTAACTTAAAATATCTCTTACCAATAATTCCTCCAGTAGTCTCATGCGGCGCGGTCACAAATATAGTATCCGAGGAGATCCTGTTCATGTAGATACAGGTGCCGGTCTCGATGTCGTACATGTGGATGTAGCCGTATTTGGTGATGAGGTAGATGACGTCGTACTTCGGGGACACCTGCATGGCGACGGGGAAGTCGTTCTGCGCTTCGGCTGGGAAGAACACGTCGACGGCTTTCTTGGGGAAGGGCTGGTTGCCCGCGGGTGTTTGGCCGACCTCTGTTAGAAGATAACGTTGGGAAATAAGTATAATATTATTATATTTAAACTCATGACAACACTGTCAAAACTTGTATTGTATATTTTTATCATGTGCATGATTCGTTTTAAATGTTAAAGTATGTATGTTTTATTTTATACATTGGTCAACGATTTTCTAATCTTTTATAAATAAATAAATAAATAGTTAGTGCGCTATGCCTTTTACTTTAGTTATTAAGTAATTGATTTCCAAAAACAAGGACACTAAATCGCCCGCGATTACCTTTTGGGTTTCGTTGAGTTCCTAATGATACCACGTTTTATTTAAAAGTTTTACATAAACCTCAACAAAAGTGCAGTTCCTATTTGGCATTATCTAAATATGGAATACTTGTACGTGGCTTAATATGTATACACAGTTTTAAAGCCTCACTTTCTCGGTCTCGCCGCTCTCATCTGCAGGTGACTCGCACTGCAAGGTACTTTATTTCTTCTACATTGCATAAATTCACAGAACTACTTTTCTTTACTAACTTTACACGGTTATACAACGTGCTTGGTATGTAGTCGAGTGCAAGGACATTATAAGATGGCAAAGGATATCATTTTGAACCAATCACCCAGTCATTTTAAAGGCATCTGTGTGAGCATCATTTCGTAAAAGTGGTTAAAAATATCTTCAGTTTGTAGTGCTTCCAAAAAATTAAGACATTACTGAAAATATTAAAAGAAACATTTTTTTTTCTATATACTTAATACCTCTTAGAACACCAAATACTTTTACCGACTGGTGGTGGCCGAGTTGTTCCAACTTATTTGCGATAGTGAATTTTTATACACTTATATTAAGTATATGATATACTTAATATAAGTGTATAAATAACAAATTGATATGTATGTGATATACTGTATATCACATACATATCAATTTGTTATTTATAATATAGAAATATGTATTTTTTATTTTCTTGCACATTACACATTTTTAAAGACAATATAATACATTACATTATATACGCTATATTTATGTATACACATTTTCCCCTCGTCACGCGTTCCCGTTCAGCTACGAAGTAGGTAACACCAGGTTTCAGCTGAAAACTAGCGCTGTGGCTCCGGCTGCAGCACATGCTGAGCTGAGTCCTATTTGACTTCACACTACAGTGCAACATTTTCTAAATTAAATTCTCACTAATCTGATCATGTTTTTTCCTATATTATGTTTGTTGTATTGCGGTGTGTTTTTGTCAAATAAATGTTATGAATTTGAATTTGTATTTGAAACAGATCAGACAGTGAGAGATCTGAAATTTATAAGTATTTGCATAAAAATAAACATGGTAAAAGAATATCAAAATGACCTCTCCATTGCCGTCTCTTATAGCCCATGCAATCGACTAAAAAACACCTGTAGTATCATCACGTACCAATGACATGCAGCTTGCCGCCCTGCGCTGTGCGCACCGCAAAGCAGAACAATGTGGACGGCTCCGCGTTGCCCTCAGCCTTGAAGGTGGCGAACGAGGCAGCGTGGCCCTCGATCGGCTGCGAGCACTTCCGCTCCACGGAGTAGAGCTGCATTGCGCCCACTACGCGGTTCTGCTGCGCTGAGATGCCTAAAAGAGAGTTCAAGATATAGCCACGGACCCGTTGCATAAAAGCTTGTTACTTGTAATACCAGTGGACGTCTCTTTTTAATACATACTGTTGAACAGAGATTTCCGCTTATAATATAAGCTAATATTTTATATGCAATAGGCCCCTGTTTCTGGACATATTTCAAGCGCAAACGAGCAAAGGGCAGAGTCGTGTGTCCCATACCAAAAGAAATCTCTTCCACCACGCTTTGGGGACGCGAGTGCGAGTGTGCCGAACGAGAATGCAAACCACGCATATTCGGCGCATGGTTCGAACGCTGACGTCTTATCTATCAGCGCCGCGAGTATTCTTGATCTAGTAGGTATGTTTCTGAGCTTCAGAAAAGGACAGTACTACATCAATATGCGATTCGTGTCATATTGGGCAAGCAAAGGAAGCAAGACTTGCTAGAACGTCGCCGCGTCGTAGTTATAGTTTGTACGATTCTTAACATTATTTACTCAGTGGTTGATCCAAATTGTTTAGCAGAAGACCTAAGTTAAGGCTTGTTAACAAGAGGAGTATAGAGCCCCAAAAATGCGCCATGAAAATGAAATTCAAGAGCGGCCAGTGTGTTTAATAATAAAATCTTGTCACCATAATCTTTAAGGTTAGAAGATTATGGTGACAAGATTTTGCCATCTGTAATTACTAATCAGTAATAGCGCAGCACGGATGAGATTCTAGATGATAAAACCTTATTGCTTTTTATGTTTCCGTTTTGTCAACGTTTTGATACCTCTTATTTACTTGAAAGTAATGGCGGCCGAGTAAACAATACCCCGTCAAAGACTATAATGGTGTTACTGGGTTGAATGAGGCTCTGGACTTCTAATTTGTTGCAAACGGACCCCGAGTGACGGGATTAGCCTAATGTGGTGGACTGGTGGTCAAGGGTAATCTCTAGTTATATTAACTTTATGGCAGATAAATGTTTTCGTTTTTTAAAGTGAAACTGCTAAATTATGGATGTTGTAAAGGAGGAAGCAATAAAAGACTGACCATTACATAATCGTAACGAATGCATCACAGCGTGAACGAGATAATTGACTTTCGTTCATTCACCATGACTAGGGGACCCATATTCAACTGTGCTTATAAAAATACACCGTAAAAAGGGGGAGAAGTAAGGAAACATGTCAGGCGCAATTATTGTCTATAGCAAAAACTACCAATTTCTGATATTCAGGGCTCATTTACAATATTATAACAAACCCGCATTTTCCACATTTAAAACAATTACTAAGAAAGAGTCAGTACCTAAAACATCTGTGCTTTTTTTGAACACTTCTACTACGAAGTGACGTGCAATATTATGAACTCAGGCACAACAGATTACACATGCTCACTTAAATATTGCATAATCTCATTCGCGCCGTAGTGTTACGTTCAAATATTGATGGTGAAGTGGGACTAGGGGCTCCAGATGCCAGCTTAACAAGACCCTTTAGACTCGTGAGATATTGCGCACAGGTGTGAATCCAATGTTTTTAATGGGGACAGGAAGTGATCCCTCAATGCAACCAGCCATATTGTACGCTACGCTTTAGAGATCTTCAAGAGACGAGCATGCTCTTGTCTCTAACCACGAGGCCACATTATCGGAATTCGGCGATCGGTTCACGTTAGCCTCTCTTTCATTCTCTATGATAATGAAAGAGGGGCTAACGCGAACCTTCGCCCAATCCCGATGTCGCCGTAGAATAAGACCGGCAACGCTTCTTCGATTGCTTTCCTGGTGTTGCAGCTGTCCGTGGCCTGCAGTGATTAATTTACATCAGCCCCCTATTACACCATCCTGATAATAACAGGTGACATATCAGTGTACATGGCGCAGTTTATATGAATCCGAATTTTACTTGCTAACTTTGCAATGTATACCGAAGTGAGATGGCACGCTAGCTGGTGTGACTCTTCTAGCATCAAAAAAAAAGTTATACCAAAAGACTTACCAACAAGCAGCAGCCATTGTTGCTTCGGATCGGTCCGGTAGTTAATGATCTGGCATTCTGACAGGGACGAATGCCTGTCAAACATCTTGACCGGCGTGGAGTCACCCTCCATGGACCAGTGGTATACAGACATCTTGGTGACGAGCGCCAGGGTATTCAGAGAGATCCACTTCCAAAACACAACGTCTTCCGTCATGGTGTGAGCTTTCATTTTGGATTTCATCTCGATGTTAAAAATTTGTAATGTTTTTTGGGCTGCAACAAAAAGTTTGTGTAATAAAAATAATAAAATTGAAAAAGGGATATTAAATGATGTCACTGATGGTAGCTTTGTAGCCAACGTTATCTATACAAAAGAAGAAACTGACCATCGATGAACGCACAGCCGAAAACACTTGCTAGGGACATGAAATTTTGAGGGAATACTTCTTAGTGCACTAAGAAAGGATTTTCCGATTTTCGACCTTCAACGGAAAGAAATAGAGAGTGTAGCGGGAAACTAATTCTACGCGTACGAACTCGCGGGCGTCCTCTAGTTATGAATATAAGACGTCTACAGTCCATTTTATATGAAAATAAAAATATCTGTCGCAAAATGTCCCTTCCTTGAAACATACCCAAAATTTAAAACTACAACTTGTTGTCTTAATGTTATAAAAGGTAGGTAGGATTTCAGGTAAAACTAACTTTTGCCAGCAACTTCGTCCGTGTAGATCCCGTTTATTACTATTTATTCTTTTTTGGGGTTAAGTTTCGAAAATTCGCGCCATTTCCCAAACTCCATTATATCTAGTTTTAGCGGTTTGAGCTATGCGTATACCTAAGTTTTTTTGTTTTAATAATATTACCTCTGCGCGCGACTTCGTCAGCATTGAACACTGCTTTTCTTTTGGGATTAAAGATAGCCTATGTTTTAATTTAGAATATAAGTTATTGCCATTTCGAATTTCATACAAATCCTTCCAGCCATTTTAGCGTGAAGAAGTAACATACATACTAAATCTCACACAAACTCGAAAATTGATAGTAGTGTCCGGTAATTCATAGATTTCAGTCAATTTCATTTTAATCCACCAACAACGCAGGGTCCCTCTTAATTACAAATTTACGATTTACGGAAAGTTGTGATTTACGGCATGCAGAAAAGCCGATACAACAATGATTTGGATCAAAAGTGACGCACAACCGTCTTGAATAATTTTGTACATGCTTACACACGTAAGGCAACGGAAGACTAAAGCGATTAATCTCTACTCTGCGTCCAAAACAAAAAGGTAGTATAAGAATATAAGGTCTATGCGCGCATATTGCTTTTTGACATTGGAAAGCAAAACTGACTCAAGCTTTGCAGTGGCAAAACGTTTGTGCATACGTAGTTGTTCTTGCACGCAACGGTATATAGAGTTCAACTCGCGTAGATATCTTTCATCGTAAAGGCATAACGCTCTCGCCCACTTCGTTGTACGTTTGCAGTTACGTTGTTCAGCGAGTGCCAAATGCGTAAAAACGACTGTTTTACAAAGGCGATTTTGTTTACTATTAAAGCTTGACGTTGAAGGACTTTTAAATTAAAGAAAATTAATCAGATTTACCTAAAACCAGACTATTGTCATCGGGACAACAGCTTTTATTACTTGAAAGTAATGGAGGCAGATTCAAATACCATATCAAAGGCAATATGGTAACCAACAGAATAGAGGCCCTGTTGACCAGTCTTTACGCCAAATAAAAAGATGCTAAGTTCAACTGTTCAACAATTTTAGATGACCAAATATCACAACAAGTTCACAAGTTCAAGGAGTTTGAATTGAATTGAAAGGCCCTCAATTGAATTCTATTAAACCCAAAGGTCGTCATAGACCTTAATCGCCTCTCAAACGTCTTCTGGATGGATGAACTCTAAAACGAAGGTCCTGATAACAATTATAAATATCGAGATAAGAAATTCAAGTTTAAAATGATTCATTGTAATGCGAAGCGCCATTAAAAACTTATGTAGGTACTTCCATTTTTAAGAACACGAACAATAATAAATCAATTTCTTTGTGTACCATTCCGAACAAAGACGACCGAAAATAACAAAGGTCAGAGTAGAAAATACCAAAACAAAACAATAGAGATAAGCTCTTTTGTTAGCGAGTGTTTTCTCAAGTGTTGATGATGAATTGATGTGATGATTCAATGTGCACTATGGAAGGGTGCATAATAAATCTATAGGTATTTAATATTATAAAGAGGAAAGATTTGGTTCGAATAGGCTCCGAAACTACTGGACTGATTTGATAAATTCTTTTACCATTAAAAGCCGACATTATCCCTGATGAACATAGGCTACTTTTTATCCAGTGATTCAAGAGGAAGGTTTATATAATAATACTTTAACCCGAAGCGAAGCGAGGGCGGGTCGCCAGTGTTATATAAAACTTAAAGTTGTTTTATGTCTAACTTTGTATAATAAGAATAAAGGTTTGAATTACTTTGGCTATAAAAATGCATAAGTGCTCTTTGACTTGAGAGCGATGAATCACTAACGGGACATTATAGCAAAATGAGATTGCCAAAGGATAATCTAATTAAGTCTTTATCAAAGACGCGACTTCAAAATTATCTGCCATAGTGAATCTCCAAAATTTATTGTATAAAATGCAACATTATTTTGTAAACGATCAACGCCTTTCATTCGATCCCTAAATCTTTTTCTTTCTAGACTTTGGTAAAGCTTAAATTTATTTTTGACATATTTCTGGCAGACAGTTTAGCTCAAATTCGACGAACAAGCCGTTGTTAATTAAAAATGCCTGAATCCGACATCATCTGATTCCGACATTTAAATCATCTCTGTGACCTGTGTGAAAAGTCACGACGATTGCTCCGCTACGAAGAAAAATAAAGATAAACAAACAAACGGTAAATTAACGGAAGACCTGTGCTGAGTTAAACTAAAATGAAACTTATTATGGCAGCTAGTGACGTTAATGGGGGGTCCTCAGTTAATTTCCCTTCTATACATATACATAGCGACATTAGTGATATACGGAAAGAATCTACTAAATCACAATAACTCTTTTAAATACAGTACCTACCCTATTGCTTTAGTTAATCCTATAAGTAAGAGATTGCAAAAAAAACTTATGAGTTTAACTTAACACATTTGGTGCCGAAAACTCTTTATAGCGTCATGATAATAAAACTTCTGATCTTTACCTGGACCAATTCCAATGCGATAATGGCTACTAAGGACCGTATCGTTAATTATGGAAACAAATAAAATGGTGTAATCTGTATAAATACTTTTTATTACAAAAAAAAAACTTAAACTACGCGATTCTTAGATCTTCAAAGTGAACCATAAAAACTACTTTTAGTTATTTATTGATCCCCTTTGCCAGTTTTCTCACTTTGCTTTTGATGCTCTTCATTAGCCCTTGGACATCGACTGTTTTGAAAGTTTTGTGGGTACGGATCCAGTCTTTTTTTAATTGGTCCATGTTATCTGTTGGTTTAGCTTGTTTTCGTAGCTTTGCCTTCATCAGAGCCCAAAATTTCTCGATGGGCCTGATCTCAGGGCAATTCGGGGGATTTAATGATTTCGCGACAAATTCGACATTATTCTCTCGATACCAGTTCAACACATGGCGAGCATAGTGACACGCAGCTAAATCAGGCCAGAATAATGTACGACTCCTGTGCTTTCGAATGAGTGGTAGTACCCGTTTTTGAAGGCATTCCTTCTTGTACACATCCGAATTTAAGTTTCCCGTTACGAAAAACGGAGACGTTTTCATGCCGCATTAACAAATAGCTTGCCAAACCATCACTTTTTTCCCAAATTTCTCGCAAAAAATGGATTTGTCGTCTTTAGAGACCTTCGTACCTTTTATTACGGTGTAAAACTGCGGTCCGGGTAGGGTTTTATAGTCAAGTTTGACATAGGTTTCATCGTTCATTATAATACATTGCTCATTTATAGTTAAAATTTGGTCGTACAATTTCCGAGCCCGAGTTTTGACAGAAGACTCCTGGGTTTTGCTGCGTTTAGGCTGTTTTTGCTTTTTATACGTTACAAGCAAGTTACTTTCCTTGGCACGCTGAACCATTGCAATAGAAGTTCGACATTTTTTCGCAAAATCCCGAATCGATATCTCTTTTTTTGAGGAAAATATTCGCATATCTTTTTGTCCAAATTAGGACATGAAGGGCCTCGTTTTCTACCTCGACCAGGTAAATCTTTTAAATTATTATTCATACTAAACCTTTTTATCGTATTGTAAACAGCTTTCAGGCTAACCCTTTCTTCTGAAGCAATCTTTCTCATAGTTATACCTGATTTTTAACAGTATTTGGTCACAATTGAATGTCGTTTTTTCTCTGAGAGACCCTTCATTTTGCAATGTATACGAATTATACAATTTTTTATAGTAAGTTTTAACACTTGACTGTATGCTTAACAGATTGACATATGACAGAAAAGACAAAATATTGTAACTTTTTTTTTAGAGCAATTCAAACTTGTTTCCATAATTAACGATACGGTCCTTAATGACCAACGCCATTTAGCCACGTTACAGCTGTGTTTATAACAGCTACTTTTATAAAATTGGCTACCAGAAGCTGTAGGTCACTGCCCCAATTTACCACCCTACATAACAAAACCTAATCAATACGAGTGTCACCGACTTAACATCTGTTCTATCGTATAAAAGGGCAGGTCATCTATGTAGTTTTTTGAACCGATATTCAACTAATTTGTGCAATATACCTACACTACAATCTACATGTAAAGTAAACGTCTCTAATTGACACAAATATTTTTATTGCCGTTTCCTTTCGTTATTTTTACCCGGCCACGGCGAAGCAAAAAAGTAGGGCTATGATTTTAGCAGTCCATGTCTATGTTAGTTAGTATGTTTGTTTGTATGTTCCTATGTTTACTCGTAGCTTATTGTTCAATATCTATTATGTTTAGACAAATTGTGTGACGTGATATTAAATCCATCACGGCGGATTTCACATGCATATAATGCTAAGCGAAAATATTATTTTCTTACAAATGTATCGAGTTTGGTATCAACTTGTGTGTTAAATGAAGAAGTTATTAGTTATTTATTATATAAGTGAAAGGATGCATAAATTTCAAAAAGGTATCCATACTTATATTTAAAAAGCGAAAGTAACTCTGTCTGATTGATATCGATGAAATTTGGCTAAACCCCAAGGAAGGACGTGTGCTACTTTTTACCCGCGATATACGACTTCTATGCGGACGGAGTCGCGGCAAAAACATAGTAAATTATATATAAATAGCATAATCTTATCGTGCTTTCGACATAATATTTATGAGGTAACTCATGACTTCATCGAATTTCACTTCATCGAATGTATCATTGCATCGAATGGTATTTTCTGCTGAAACCATTTTTTCTGGGTATCTTAAACATTAATTATGTAGGTTAAGTTAGGTTAGACGTTATAGATACCCTGAAAACATTATATTTTCAGCAGAAAATAACGTTCGAAGAAACGAAATTCGATGAAATGATACATTCGATGAAAGGTGTTTCGGTGAAATTATAGACACCTTATTTATGAACCTGAATTGATAACTGTAAGCGATTTATTAAAATCAAAAGGGCAGACAACAAAGAGTCCCTATTACAAGACATACTTGCATCAATATGGATAATGCATATAGACGAACGTGTGCGAGCCATTATACCTACCAGGGGCTGTTAACTAGGTATTTAATTTGGGCAAAAATCAAGCAAATTGCACTCTTCAATAATCTGTGCAAAAAAGGACATCAACGCAGTGTTCCGTATTGACGCGAAAATCAAAACAAAACATCGAGAAGTTCCCGAAAGTTCAAATTAAACGAGAGCGCTTTATTAGATCAGAGTACGTTAAATAAAATGCCAGAATAACGTTCTTATTCATAATTTTGTTTAGTTACTGCCGACAGAGAAAGGGAAAGTTCAAGGCTACCTACGCAAATTTTAGACCTGGGCTTTTGGAGCATTAATATAACTATAACTTAAACATGGGCTGCACTATGCTTTGTTGAAGTAAGAAAACTTTAGTCGCCTCGTCGTTTTTATTCTACTGCCACTCCAACTCGGAGAGATCGGCGATAAATATGTATGAAGTAAAAAAAAAATGTACAAAGACGAACTTACATCAGCAACAATTATGATCATAGCATTTGTTCCCGTTTATATACACGTTTATCATTCTTTTATCCCTTCACACGTACTTTTGAGATACCTACTACCAGTTATATATCCTATAACCTCATAAATAGTTTACAAGGGTTTGTTGTATGTTTAGACAATTAAAGACGGCATACCGGCATCTACAAGCAACGCACGAAAATATAGGGCTCTTAATGGTGACGTGACTATTAAGTAAGTACTAAATTCGAAACTTTAGATGCACCATTTCTTTTACTCGTCCCTTGTGACTTATCGGGGGAAAGAGGTGAAGCTAACATAAATTCAAACTTCGACGAGGTGCAGCCGGCTTTGTATTATGGGCAATCTATGGGCCATTATTGCACTATATAGGTCGAAGTAATTTAGCATATTTTTAATTGTGTACTTCCGCCATTAGTTGTAAAAATCCCAGACCCCAGTCTAGATGAGACTGTAATTAAAAAATTACCACTTGGCAATCTGTTCGTCAGATTTAAGGGGTAGAATACTAAGAGATAGACGTACAGGTTTGAACTAGCCTTGGTAGCTACGAAACTCATTCTATTATGTAGATATACCAAAAAAAAATAGGAATAGGCGTTACACATCGGTCACAGAATAACAGCGTTGCAGCACTAGCAAGTGTTGCAACACAATGCCGAGTGAAGACCCATGTCGATGGCACACTACCGCACCCTACATTTTAAGATCAAATAATTGTGATTATAAGTTTAAGTTGGTGATGGTGCTGTGTGTGAGATTGATTAAATAATTTTAATTTCATTTTCATTTCAAAATATGTGTTTAATTTCTCATTTATGTCCTTTGTGCATTCTATTTGAGCGAAATATTTATATTATATACATCATTTCTTAAAAAGCCAACTGTGTTGTGTAATTATTAAAATATTTTCAGAAAAAAAATCTGCTGTGGCGTGTAAACGAAAATTTATGAAATGAGGTGACATTTGACCAAAAATTTTTCTTTCAAACAGAGACCCACAGATACATCATTATAAAATTGGAGCAAGAAACCAACATCATATTTTATATTCTGCCGTATTTGGGTAACACGGGGCGGGTTGCCAACAAAAAAAGGCCGCTATATAAAATTTGGGGTAACGTATGCGTGACTCATTGCCAGTGCCAGATGCATTATCTATACAGGGACGAGTTTACGCGTGATGTAACCTAATCAATTAAAATGTTGCAGATAGATGGGACATGATAGCGGTCATTCGGTTCTAATTTCACATGCTAATTGGTAATGCAGACTATTCATAGAAGACATTAACAAATACTGAACTTCAATACATCCTCTTTCTTGGACATAGGGTTTTTGTTTGCTTAAATAAAAATGTAGTCATTGACATACCCACTTTTTACGAACTTTACTGATGTATTGTAAACCCAATGACAATGTAATGTTATGGAATCTAAAAGCTGATCTGATGAAGTCAAACTATGGCGACAGGATCTCCGCTATACTTAACGTAGAGTCACCGTGTCCGGACTCGTTAGTTTTGTTAGGCCAGCAGATGATGACTATGCAAAGAAAAGTACAGACGGCAACAGAAGCTAGTACCAAAAATATTTTTTTCGCCACTTCCTTATTCACACTAAGGTTGGTATTTTTTTTGCCTTATTGGGCATTGAAATAAATAGTGAAAAGAGTAAAAGTGATGAATCTTTTAATTCACAACTATGCCATAGGAATAGGAGCTCATCTCTTTCTTTATACATTTAAAATTCTATTTGTATCTATTTAGTCAAAGTCATATCCATATTTATCCAAACTAATATTATAAATACGAAAGTGGCTGTCTGTCAGTTACCTCTTAACGCTTAAACCGCTGTACAGATTTAGATAAATATTTGGTGTAGACATAATTCGAGTCCTGGGGAAGGACATAGGATAGTTTTTATCGATAAACGACTTCTACGCAGACGGAGTCGCGGCAAAAACATAGTAAATTATAAATGCGAAACTAAAAATGTCTGTTAAACTTTTACAACTACACCACTGAACTACTTTTAATGAAGTTTACTATGGAGATAGCTTGAGCCCTGGAGAAGGGAATAGAATACTTGGGATTCCAGAAAAAACAAAAGTTTCCGAGGGAATAGAGTAAAACGATTTTTACGCGGACGATGATGCGAGCAAAAGCTACTGGACTATATAGTCACCGGTAACCATTGTCTCAAAAGCCAGAGAAACTATAGACATGCCTGTGTGACAGATAACATGAAAATGGCATATGATTGTGCACTTTATATCATACTAGCTGTTGCCCGCAGTGTCCGCGTATAGTCTGTTATTGCTATCCCCTCGGGAACTATAAAAATTTTCAGCGGTAAAGTATCATATGTTCTTCTCTGGACTTAAGCTATCTCCATTTCAAATTTTATCGAAATCAGTTCCGACGGTTCTGCCGTGAGGGCGTAACAGACAGACGTTACTTTCACATTTATAAATATTGGTAAGTATGGGTTATTGCTACTTTCTGTACACATTTATCTTTGTGTCTGTTTTGCCCGCATCATAACAAAACTGATATGATAACATAACTATTCTGTCTGGGGGCAGTTACTTTAATAATAAATACACACAATGTTATCACCATGCTAAAGTTCTAATAATTGCTTCCTGATAACAAATGGTTTAATAAATATATGGTAAAATGACAGAAGATAAACTTGGTTATCTTAAGTTGTGGTTTTTAAAAACATTTAAGAAAGAAATGCAAACATTTTATTTGTATTATAGAATCATCACAGCTTACTTTAAGGTAGTTAGCCAATTATTTATATGTATCCTAAATATTAAAATACAATTTCATTTTAAAAACACCCAATTGTTAGGGTCACCAAAAAATAAAAAAGAGGCATATTTTTTTAGCAGTAAATATGCAGGGAAGAGCAAATAATTCAAAACACAAAATTAATCTGAAGAAGGTAGATTCTGAAGTTTAGTATTATGTTTGTAGTAAAGAATTGATTAGAATCAATACAATTTAAAATTGTATATATTTCATATTAAAACTAAGTTAAGACATTTTATTGTTTTAGTGTCATGACTACTCATGACCTCCATGGTCCATGCTCATGTGGGCGTGGTTCTAGGGTCCATTTTATTTGGAAGTTTTATTTTTATACTGTATAAACTAAGGTGTAATAAAATAAAACTCAAAAACAAATCTTACCTTCAACTCCAGCCTTTCCCTTCAGTGCAATAACCTTGCTTGCTGGGTTCATGATGGCCGAATCAGCGCTGATGGGCCTCCGAATGGGGTTGGTGGGGTCCGCCATATCAATGATGACCACTTCCGCCGTCTCACCCACTTTCTCGCGGACACAGATGAACTTATCAGACTCCATTGTGAGGGTGTTGAAGGAAATTGAAGCTGGATTGATGCCAACATTTGTGAGCTGTAACAATTTTATCAATTATTAGATGGAAAGGTATTGATTATCTATTTATAAATATTGAAAGCAGAGACAAACAGGGAATTATGCCAAGATAAGTTCAGACAGCACACAGCCATATTGTCTGATTGATATCATTATGAATAAATAGAACAAATTCTATTTTGAGGCTTTTCATATTTATGGAAAATAGGTGAAAAATAATTTGGCAATATGAAACTGTACCCTGGGGGCTGTTTTATAAAGCTTGTAACTTGTTATATAAGAGGTAGTCTCTTTTAAATACAATCTGTTGAAAAGAGATTTCTGCTTATAATGCAACCTTATTATTTTATATGCAATAGGCCCCTGAAAAAAAACGCAAAAAATGAACTAAGTTTATTACATACATACTATGCAACCCATTGTAGGGGTTTTAAGTGACGATTGCTAGGGTCAGTCTAATAATTTTAGATCACTTTTAACATTATGCACAGTTCTGGAGATATCGTCATTTCTTTAAATTATTTATATAATACTATGTTTGCCAGAAGAACAATTATTAATCAGTGTAGCATTGGTGGGTGTTAATTTGAATTTATTTTGAGGAACCCAGGTGTTATGAAGGTAGAATATAAAAGTTAATGGGGCTACTGTGTTTATTAATTGTTTTTCTGGCCAACACACTCTAAAACTGTGCCACTTTGCTTAATAGTCAATATGACCCTAACCTATCATCTCCTAAAACCCATACATCCAGTCGGGTGTAAGAGTTTAACCCCTTGTATGCGGGAGGTCAAAAAAGTACCAAGTTCTAGTCTCTTCTGATTACAATATAGTCCATAAAATTAAGCTTAAAAAAATACAAAAAGATATCCAAATTTTGAGCACGGATCGGTGCCTAAAGCATACGAGGGGTTAAGGAGATGCCAAACACCATGTATAGCCAATTTCATCAGTCATCTCTATTGTGTTTGTCCTACTCTTTGATGAAGTTAATGGTGTGTGTTTGAAAATACCATAGATAGTGGCAAAAAAAACATATTTTACTTATTTTTACCAATACAGAGGAGGATGCTCCACATTCTGTAATCTTCAGATAATGTTTATTTAAAAAGTAGTTAATAATATCATTATAACACTTTCTATAAATCATCTAACACTGCTTGTACTAAAACCTAGTAACAATCCTACTAATTTAATATCATTTTTTTTTATTAATCTGCACTAATGGGACTATATTATTCAACTATTATTATAACCAACAATATGCCAGCCAATATACATAAAGCTGGTCAAAGGCTTCTCCAACAACCAATGTATAGCTATTGTATTTGTTCTAACTAGTTTCTCATTTATTACATTAGATTCTTATTAGCACTATTACAATTGTTGTCTGCAACTGAAGCGCGATAGTAAGAAACCCTTCTGTGAATGACTTATGAATGAAACAACCATCAATGAAAACACTCAAGTGCAAGATTACTACTTCTTAACTTTTTGAAACAAGCAGATGTTCTTTATATTAATGTTGGCTGTAGAGAAAGTGCAGCATTGACCTGGATATTGGTATTTTGGCAAGTATTGGGCAGAACATATGATCCAGGGAATTAGAACAAATCAATACCGGGCACCCCGACGACGCAACCAGGGGGTGGAATCTGTCAAGCGTAATTGCGCAATGTCACCACTGCCACAATCACCCCTACACAAATAGGATACCCACCAAACAGCTACTATACACCCCCAGATCACACCATAAAACTATCCCCAGAGTATTATCGGCGACTTATTACAAATCGATGGGCGTACATACCTGCAGGTGCTCCTGAAAACGAATAGGCAAAACTTGCGCCATGGCTGCTTGATCCTCTACCTAACCAGATATTAATTACGCGCGATCCTTCGAAATCGCAGTCTGAAATGATAACACAAAAAAATCTTTTCACTGCTGTCTCATCGGAAAACACTTTTGACAATCAACATGGCGTTGCTCGAAAGCGAAAATGACAACGACCGAATAGGTGTAAAAAATAATGAATGATTTTACAATGACCTAGTTATTTTATCACTCACACAATCGATTTATTACTACATTAAGGAAAACTAGAGGTTAAAACTTTCTTAGTTTGAGGAGAAATTACGAAAAATCTACTACACCCGCGGCTGCCACATATACAAATGAAATGGCAGATGTTGGAGAGAAAAAGAAAGATAGACTGGATGAGTAATCAATGCGTTCACAACAGTTCTGTTGGATTAGGAGTTTAAGTAAAAATGGAGTTCTCATGAAAAACGATCATGAATGAATTTATTAGTTAAGTAATAAAATATTTCAATAAACATTTTGATGTCTAAAAATATTTTTTCAAGTAACATTTTAAAGTACCAATGTTACCAATTTTAATTAATTCGTTACTGTCGGGAAAACAGACAAGCCCGAGCTTTGTCTAAATATTATGAAATATGATTATGATTGGTTCTACGGATTAATTTTCATACCAATGAGAAAATGATTTGGATTTTTTTCTAAACTATAATGAGGAGATGGAGAGCGCTTGGAAAATTTGGTAACACTGCACTGACATCTCTTTGAGGTAGGTACGTCAGGCAATTGTCAGTAAAAATGTAATTCTCATTCTCACAGAAAATGAGAAAAACTTTCAACTTTGAGTTTTCGGTCTCGCTTTGTCCCAATCTTTTCAAATTATTATTGGGATGCCATCTGGTATTGTATCTAAGGAGATTTTTGTTATAGTCTTGTAGCCTTTTTCTTCTTCTTTTGATGCCTTCATAGAGTATAATGCAGCTCCAAATAGTGAAGGTTGGTCAAGAAGTTTTACACATTTAAACAATGGATAACTTGGTTAAGTGACAAGATTCTGTGAAATTAAACTGGTAGTGTTGCCAGTTTTGTACACAGAAATTGATTGAATGTAAGAAATTTAGAAACACGTTACAATCTTATAAAAAAAGACAAATATCCTCTTAAATATCAGGTTAAAACAAAATATTATATTACAGTTAAACTAAAAGATCATTTTTACCCTAACATATTTTCTCCGATATTCGTGGAATACGTGGCAACACCGTTTCTTTATCACAGTCGTCGGTGCCTGTCATATATCGTGAAAATTTCAAAGAAATAATTGTAAAAAAGGAATTAGGCGGCGATTGCGGATAAACGCTTGTGATTTAAGTTCCTTGTCGTGGCCGTGAAAATACCATATCGTTCAAAGGCACAAGCATGGCATATTTTACGTGAAATTTAATTTGTTTCCGCGTGACGGAAAGTGTGCGTTCGTCGCGAGTGACCGATTGGCACTAGTGCCATAGACGGTAAATCTATTTATACATTAAAAAAATACTTCGTGCGTGACTGACTGACTGACTGACTAACTGACAGACATAGCAAAATAAAAGTGAGACGTATGTACAGGACGTACTAGGCAAAACACGTACTGAGTGAGTGGTCCGAGTACGCGTCCACAAAATACTAGATCCAAAGACTAGGTAGTTCCACGAGTATTTAGATTTGCCGCACATTAGGCCACTAGGGGCGGCCACGGCCATTCGTGCGACCACAGCCATTTGTGGCCGCTAAAATGTGGGAGTTTTTTATTTTTATTTGCGTGGCTGTTTTGCAAACCGATCATTCAAGTTACCGCGTCGGACCGAGCCACAAACTGCGGGAGTCATCCACGCTCGATACTTGTGGCGGAGTTTTGTCGTTCGCCTTGCGTACACAGAAGCACACTCTGCCACCAATGCCCACGTTTGGTGGCTGCATCTAGTGGATTTACTGAACCACTAGTGCTAGTGGTTGCTTTTTTTTCTTTTTTAAACGTACGGGTATCCTTAGAAGTACGCGGCTTGTTAAGTTGGTATTTCCGAGTTGTGAGTCTCTAAAATAAGAGTTTTGACTTGGTAGACGAACATTATTTGAGTTATGATGTGAAATTAATTTATACATCCTTAGTTTTTGTAATTCTGTATACGCCGCGAATCTTCCTCGTCCCGATACGCCTATATAAATACTCGATACGCGTTGGCGAAGCAGAAACCTATTCCGGTAAATACGTCTCAACTCTAAATCACCGCCTAAACACAAACCACTACTAAAGACTAGAAATTTGTCAGGTGGATATTATACTACATGTAATGACATTATTTATGAGCAAGTATGGTTAAAAACTCTTGCTTGGGATTTGCTTGTAGTTGAGTGCTTAGTGAGTGTTGTGACGATACTAATATGAAAATTAAAACAAATTTTAAGGGCTACTCGGATAATAATTAATTTGGATTTAGTTTAAATACTCTTTAGTTGCATCAAGATTTACGGAACTGTCTGTGTTAAATCTAGTTTTAGAACTAAAACTAGATCAAATCAATTGTTGCAAAGGGCTCAAAATGTGGGTAGAATGTAAAATTATTTACAATATAGTATACAAGTTCGAAAATCAAATATATAATACTATATATTAGCCTTGTTTTTTTCAGGGTCCTCGTTCGTTGTTTTTCCGCCGAGGCCGCCGTTGCAAGAGAAACTGAAATTACAAAATTCGCCAAATATGAATGAGGTTATTGAGGTTACCTTGATTTTGAAATTTTTGAACCTATATTATGTTTGTGTTTTTTGACGTACCCAAAAATACCGATGAGACCCTATTAAGCCTCCGTTGTCCGTCTGTCTGTATGTCAGTTCTGTCACATTTTAAATTTACACAGATGTGTATATTTACTATAGCCGCTATTACAACAAATAAAATAAAGGTCAAAAATTAAAGGGGCTCTCCATACACGAAACTTGGTTATGCGGGCGTGGTACGGAACCCTTCGTGTACGATTCCTACTCACACTTGCCTGGTTTTTGTTATGTATAAAAAAAAAAAAATAACGTGTTTTTTACATACGTAATTATACGAAATTTAGTAAACCATATCTGGCAATACTGAGCGGAACTGTCATTACTGTCAAACATCTGTTTATTTTCTTCAGTGGTGGATCTGTGCATGATTTTGCAATAAATTGTTTTTTCTTTGTTTAATATACAGTACAACTAAATACAAATACGTATAATGGTACGATGTCACAATATTATGTTTATTAATAATGTGTAATGGCTTCTAAATTAATGAAAATACACATTTTTTTAGTTTCAGTTTGGTTTCAACATGTTTCATGAAGTATCGAGGCTGCCTTTCAACATGAACTACAGATGCTTCTCGGTGTCCATGCTTCCTGGAAACGAAAGGCAGGACGTTGAGAGAGGAGGAAAAAGTTAGCATGCATTTAAATTAAAACTTAAACAAATTTAGGTTCTAATTTGAACACGTCTACAGTGTGTTGATTCATTTCTAGTACCTACTCAATTAAAAGGTCTCTTAGTATATACTAGAATTTGAGCTTTGTGTGGGTTGTGAAATGAAATTAAATATCCATTGTCAACCCATTGTCTTTCCAAAATCTGGGGCACTCTAGAAGAAAGAAAGAAATTTACAAGTCCTTTAGTTTTGTATCAAGTTCTTGTTGACAAATTGATAGCATGAAGCCAAAGGAAGGGTTATGGGTTTACCAGTCTGTGCATGGTAAAACAACAGTATTAATAGATTCTGAATTATTACCAAAATGGCTAACTGCATAGTAATAGTATAATAATTTAAATTTAACCCCTTGTCTGTGGGAGGTCAAAAAGATACCAAGTTCTAGTCTCTTGTTTCATTACGATATAGTCCATAAAATGAAACTAAAAAAAAATACAAAAAGATGTCCAAATTTTGAGCATGGATCCATGCCTAAGCATACGAGAGGTAAATGTGGTTCCTGGTTACCAATAGAGTATAGATCGCTTTGATTTCGAAATTGCAGTTAGCTGCCTTCTTTGCTATTACAAGAAATCTGTCAGTACATTTGTTATGCCAGACAGTGTGAGAGCAAAAGACGGCGGAGATTCAGTCTCTGGTTACAATTTTTTTATGTTCCACTCTAACTCCTGTGATTTGAACCAATTTTAATGAAATAATTCAAAATATACTACTTTACTTAAAGCCTACTTTTCCTTGCCAGGGAACAATGTCACAAATTTATCTAGTCCCAAACTAAGGTCCAGGCTAGTACTATGGGTACCAGAGAACATCCAAGACTCTGGAATAAATACACATGCTCACACCAATATTAGCCCATACTGGGAATTGAATCCGTTACTGCTTAGCTTCATAGGAAGGGGTACTACAAACTAGGCTATGGTGGTATATTTTTTTGTTTTACAGTTATTATGCCTCCGTCCGCATTAGAGCAGCTAACACGACTGAACATTGAGTATCCCATGATCTTCAAACTGACAAACAAGAAGACTAAGAGATCCACACACTGTGGGGTTCTAGAGTTTGTGGCTGATGAAGGGAAGGTGTATTTACCGCATTGGGTATGTTAAACACTTTAGATAGATAGATAGACAACAACTTTAGAATGAGTAGTTTCCAAAAATTATAAAATATGTCTAGCTTTCTTGCAGTTTTTAATTTGTATGTCACCATTCTCAATCTGTTCTATACTGCAATTTCCCTTACATGTTTGAATTCTTTTTTTGAATCTCCATTGTTAAAGAAGACATGCCTGAGACAGCTCTGTGACGCCCGGAGCGTCATGACGCATGGTTAAGGAGCTCCTCAATTCAATCCAATTTTTTAAAATATGGCCCTATCAAAGTCATGATAATTCTGCTAATGTCGAGGTTTGCCAGTATATTTTACGATTGTATGGTAGAGAAGGCAATGTTCAGTAGTATGTCCTTCTGATCCACTCTACAACACACACAGTCCAGCTACAACAAACACAAATAACATGAATAATTAGAGGTTAATGTAGTATAAGTAAAGGAAGTTAAAACACAAAGGGGAGGATTCCAAACAGGACAAACACTTTTTAAAACCTATGAACGACATTATAGGGGTTAACAGTTAGTACCTACTTACTTACTTACATAGACATGCCTGAGACAGCTCTGTGACGCCCGGAGCGTCATGACGGATGGTTAGGGAGCTCCTGTTCTATGATAAATTTATCTATCTATGTACTGTCTCGTTTCCTGGGTCTTGTTATATTGAACTTCCATCACTTTGGAAGAATAAGACATGCTGCACCAACCCCAAATTATTGGGATAGGGGCAAGATGATAATGATGGCACACATCTGAGACTAGGACTTCATGTTGTCTTTGCCTGTAAGCTACTGATGGTTTCAGATGATGGCCAACATGGTTCTGGAGGAGGGGGCTTTGCTTCAGATCGAGAGTGTCTCCCTCCCTGTGGCGACATTCTCCAAGTTCAAGCCCCTTTCTGAAGACTTTTTAGACATCAGCAATCCTAAAGCAGGTACTGTAGTATAAACTTAGTGTTTTGTATTGGGCATAATTTGATATGAATGTGCACACTTTAGGGTTCCGTGCCAGTAAAATATAACCCTTATATTTAGAATTTGGTGTCTGTCATACAGGTCATACATCTGTTTGCCACACAAAGCAGATATACTTAAAATTTGGCATAGTTGCCTAAGAATAAGGATAAGAATAACTATACTTTTATGTAATTTTGGTCCTCCTGAGACCCGGTTGGGGAGATACATAACAAAATTAACAAAGGCAATATAGTTTAAACTAAATTCTAATGAGTAAAATTTGGCATAGTTGCATTGAAAATGGCTTTGAGTAATTTATTTATTTATTAGACACACCACCAAAGAACACAGCTTATACATTTAACAAAGTAATAAATACAGAGAGAAAAGCCTTAGCACTTCAATAACAGGTATGCTACAGGATTCACAAAAACAACGAACAGTTAGAAAGTAACTTAACTAAAACTAAGAATTAAACTAACTAACCCCGTGTGGATGTCTTAAGAGGCGACTAAGGGAATAAGGGCTTGTAGTACTGTTAGGCGATGGGCTTGCAACCTGTCACTAATACACTAGTAAACTTCTTGGCCTGATTGTGCAAAATGTGGTTAAAGAATTATAAACAAGTCTTTTCAGAGTTGTTGGTATTTCTGTAGCTCTGCCTACCCCACTCTGGGAATGAAGGCGTGATGTTATGTATGTATGTATGAAGAATTAAACTAAACTACATTTAGCAAGTAAGTAGGTATTTAAAACAGAATTAACAATAGGAGGAGTAACAAAGGAGTTTACGCTTCCTGCAGGCGATACTGTCAGAATAAACATCCAGATCGTGTTCTTTTAGGCAGTTGTTGTACTGCAACTGTAGTCTATTTACGATAGAAAATTTACCCAGGTTTGATTTGACCATGGCCGGAAAGTGGTAGCGGTGATGCGCGAAGACCTGACAATAGTTAATGGAATTCCACAAACACTCAAAAACTCCCTGTTTGTAGTCTAGTGGGACTCACGAGATGTTGGAAATGGGGTCTAAAATAGAAGGCAAAAAAATTGAAGTAAAGTTATCTATCACACAAATTGGAATGCCGTTTGAAATAGTTTTCTTTGGACATGTTATAACTATTTCTCTAATATTTTTGTGACATAGTTTTTCATCTATTCCTCATCATTATTTTTATGTTTTACCGATACATAAAAAAATATCACAGGACAATGTCACACCAATTGACCTAGTGCTAAACTAAGCTCTAGGCTTGTACTGTGGGTACTAGACAAGGATAAATTTACTTATATAGATAAATATATACTTAAATAAATAGAAAACATCCAAGACTCGGGAACAAATACTCGTGCACTGATGAGCACGAGTGTTTGTGTGTGTGATCTCAAATATCTGCCTTTACCGGGATTTGAACCCAGAACCTCTAGCTTCGAAGGCAGGGTCACTACCAACTAGGCTAGCGTGTCGTCGTACGTTATTAACTTGCCAATAAAAATCGGTGCAGTCCTGGAGAACTGCCTGCGCAACTTCTCGTGCCTGACGACGGGCGACGTGATCGCGATCAAGTACAACTCCAAGGTGTACGAGCTGTGCGTGCTCGAGACCAAGCCGGGCGAGGCCGTCATCATCATTGAGTGCGACATGAATGTAAGTCAGAGGTGCATCATTGAGTGCGACATGAATGTAAGTCAAAATGCAAGAAATAACTTCTTTTAAAATGATAGGTCAGTCCAACTGAATTCGGCTTTTGGTTGAAAATATAGTGGGACGCCTATTTCAGTTGGACTGATAACCTATAATTTTAAAAGAAGTTATTTTTTGCATTTTGAAGACGGTTTTTAGTTTTTTAAAACATTTAATATTTTATTTCATACCTTTTAGTGATCATAATAATACAGCTATGTCTCACACGTATATTTATTCCTATAATATTTGAGGAGTTCCCTCGTTTTCTCCAAGATCTCATCATCAGATCTAGACATGCTGGAAATGGGACCAACAAGAAAGTATACCCAATCAAACAAAAGTCTTTGTAATTGGGGAAAATAAATAAAAAATGAAGAAATAATATCCCGAAGAATTGAGAACCTCCTCTTTTTTTAGAAGTCCGTTAGAAAGCGGCAAATATCAACGTGTTATACACATTTCGACAGTTCTTTTAAAAATACTTTAATGTTTCTAAGCATTTTTTTACTAAGTGAATATTTTACGGGGTCTCCTGACACAGGTATATGGTATATGTATAATACTTACTATTAGGTCCCAACCTCGGTTTATCCGTGAAAGCGTAACAAACAGGCAAACATTGTTACTTTGAGATTTGTAATATTAGTGCTATACTATAGTATTATATTATAGATGTATAATCACGTCAATCACGCTCTTTGCGTAGTATGTGTGGTGTGAAACTGTTTGATAGAGTAAGGAATGAAAACAGAGAGAAGTGTGGACTGAATGAAGATGTAGTGACTAATATTGAAAAGGTCCTGCTTCGATGGTTCGGTCATTTGTAAAGGATGGATGAAAAAAGATTGACGAAAGAAATATACGCAGTGCGATAGTGAGTGGGAGGGTCGGAAGGGGCCGCCCCAGGCGTACTTTTTTTAATCAAATCGGGGAAATACTGGAAAAGGGACCGAAACCGACGTGCATGCATGACTCGATGTATGAATGTTGAGGAAGCGAAAGAGATTTGTCAGGATCGTGGCAGGTGGAAAGAAGTGGTCTCTGCCTACCCCTCTGGGAAACAGGCGTGATTTAATGTATGTATGTAATCACGTCAACAGGTAGAATTCGCCGCGCCGGTGGGCTACAAGGAAGAGGAGCGCACGAGCCGCAGCTCCGCCGCCGGGCCGGCGTCCGACGACCCCGCCGCGCTCATGCCGGAGCCCAGCGGGTTCGTGGCCTTCCGCGGGGAGGGCAACCGGCTCGACGGCAAGAAGCGGAAGCCGGCCAGCGAGAGCGACGCCGAGCCACAGCAGGGACAGAGTCGCCAGGTGG
This sequence comes from Acleris holmiana, assembly GCA_949316455.1. Taxonomy (NCBI): domain Eukaryota; kingdom Metazoa; phylum Arthropoda; class Insecta; order Lepidoptera; family Tortricidae; genus Acleris; species Acleris holmiana. The sequence continues at coordinate 8,428,341 of OX438783.1, forward strand.
GAACACACAATATTATAATCAGTGATCGGGGTTCCCGATGCAACACGGGGTAAATGGCGGTTGTACACTGTTTAACAGAAACTCATTTCATAGAATGTATCATCACTTCACAGAATTTTAATTTCATAGAAAGCTAATTTCTGCTGAAACCTTACTGTTTTCAGATTATTTTTTGGTGATAATCTGAAAGCATTAAGGTTTCAGCAGAAATTAGCTTTCTATGAAATGAAAATTGTGCGAAGTGATACATTCTATGAAATGAGTTTCTGTAAAACAAGGGGACACCGGTGAATGGTGGTGCGGTGTCAAACATTATGCTAATATGGATATGTCCCGATTGTAGGCACTTGTGTTTTGTTAGAGGATAGTGGAATTGTTTTATTTTAAATGATAATAAATGTGTACATTACTAAAGAAAAATTGTCTTCAACAACAATCTTGGCAGACTAACGGCCGAACCCTATATTCAAACCGCGGATGGGGGGGATAGATAGCCTTACTTCGGATTAAAATTTGACACATTTTGTATGGGCATATGTCAAATTTCAACCCGAAGTAAGCCTTATCTATCCGCGGTTCGAATATAGGGTTCGGCCGTTATTAGTAATAAGTACTTACTTTAAAAGTCGCAAACAACATCAGGACCAAGTTCAAAAGTAATAACATAGGTAAGTCTTCATATCTACCTAAGTATATGTAAATATTTTATCGGCAGTAAAATGTAAAAGGCGGCGATTTTTATTTTTCGCTGTATTTTTTTTTTCTTTTTTACGGGACAATGTCACACAAATTGACCTAGTCCCAAACTAAGCTCTAGGCTTGTACTATGGGTACTAGACAACGATAAACATACTTAGAGAAATAAATACTTAAATACATAGAAAACATCCAAGACTCAGGAACAAATACTCGCCCTCATCACACAAATGCGGTACGCCCCACCCGCCTGCCCTTACCGGGATTTGAACCCGGGACAGCCGGCTTCGGAGGCAGGGTCACTCCCAACTAGGCCAACGTGTCGTCAAATTTAGTATGTACAGACAAAAAAATGCGTATAACACGCAACAGCTTTTTTCACGGGTCGCGGGATTAGAGTCGTATCCATATTAAGATTATGACTTGATATCCCGCGAATTGCATCCGGAAATGCGATCACTGATTATAAAACTCTTACTACAAGTATAGAAAGAGCTCATTCAGTGCTTAAGGGGGCACCGAGCTTTTTGCGCTCATTAACTTTAGGTATTTTATGCACTCTGTGTATGTGTGCGTATAGCACACCAGCAAGGAGCGAGCTGGAGCCATGCGCCGGCCGCGCGCCGCGCCTGACGAGCCGTGCGCCGATCCACTAGGCGCGGAGGTTGCTACCAATGTTTACAAAATAAAAAAACATAATCGATTCCGAATACTTTTATTAAAATATTGACTATAAGAAGTTAAAAACTTTTTTCAGTCTATATTTTTTTTAAATTTGTTGTTTACTGTCGGTAGGTAAGGTAGGATTGAATTACTTGTATGAGGTACAGTCACATCACGAGATTGTTGAGCCACTCTAGAACCCACTCACAGATAGATAGATAATTTTTAATTAATGTCGTTTGTACATCTAAGGTGTATTTAACTAGTGTTAAGTTATTTATAATATTTATTGGGCAAATTGTTCGGCTAAAGAGAATAAATCATAAGTAAAAGCCGTACATCTTCCAATCGGCCATCTTCCCTCTCCGAAGGTTACCGGGAGAACCCTTTCATAGAAAGTTGACGGTAAATTTTGACGTAAATAATTTCTTTTGCGTGACTTGACGCTGTCATTACTCATTAGGACAGAGTTCTATGGTGGCTCAACAACCCCGTGATTTAATGTGACTGTATATTGAAATGTAATAAAACCTAATTACCTTTATTGACAATATTCTAAGCACAAAATAAAGTGAACTGAATAGAATACCTAATGTAAAGTAATAAGAACGGCTGAGTAGGGCAAAAATCCCAGTCATGGACCCTTTCTTCAAGATATTATTTTTAACTGACTTCAAAGAAAAGGAAGTTCTCAGTTTGACCTGTATGTATGTATGTATGTATGTTTGTCCGCGATTATCTCACGTTTGGCTGAACCGTTTTTAATACCGTTTTCAGAAAAGTATTTGTTTCACATAGGAGAAGGTTTTGGTATTTTAACCGTCTTTAAAAAAAAGGATCTTATCTGCAAAAACTTCAATGTCTGATTCTGATCACTATAAAGTATAAAATTAAATTGATGTTTTAAAAAACTAAAAACTTAAAGCTGCTGTATCAATCACATATTTAGAAGTTCCTACTTAATGTTTGTATGTATATAATGTAATGAATAATGTACGCAGGTATCTTTAGAAAAAAATATTAGGACATAAGAAACAACAATAATCAGTATCGGATTTTACTTCACGGCATTATTTTGTCTGTTTGAGTAAGCAATGTCATTGTCTATTTCTCCATCCACTGAAAGACAAGAAATTTGGTCCATTGGCATCCTGTAATAAAACAGAACGTTTTGATTTAACTATAATTTATTTATTAACAGAATTAGTTTTTGGATGAAATTTTGTAATCCTCATTCTATAAAAATAATTCGTATTTGGGACTTACAATTCCATTGTGTGGTAAATTTTATAATCGATGTCAACCAATTCATTTACTCTGTAAATTGAAAAAATATAAAGATAATGTGAAAATTCATACTAAATTTATTAAAATGTTTTCCTATACACCTCTTACTATTTTTACGCATACCTCACCGGTTCATTAGGTACCTTAACTCTTCGCTTTGTAGCGAAGTGCCAACAACTGGAACATTAACCCTATAAATAAAAAAATATGAATAATTTTGCAATTTTACTCATTTGTTGAAATATAGTTGTTAGGTACTGAGTATACTTACGGAGTATTCTCTTTGTATTCAGATTTCTGGAGATGTCTTGCTCTAGAAATATCGAAACCATCCCAAGAAGTAACAATATTATATAATTAATTATAGTAAAAAAAACCTCGGGTCGTTCTAAGAAGCTTGTTTTGCCTGTAAATGTGTTTTTTTAGCTAAACTATTTTTATATCTTGGTAAATATTCACCATAGAGGTGTATTTTTTATATACCTACCTACTAATTGAAAGAACTTCGCGTGTTGTTTAAAATTACTTGTGTAAATAAACAAATTTTGGCCCAAAACATCAAGACTACAACTAAACGATTACAAAGTTTTAGTAATACAAATCGATACATCTCGAAAATCAGTCTATGTTGCTACCGATTTATTTTCTCCTCCCTTAGCGTGGCATTTTGACAACTGTCAAATCAGGTTTCTTAGAACTACTCCACTATCAGTAGGTTTACGATTTTAACTAACTTCATTTCTTCACGCAAGCGTTTAGCATTGTGCTTTTGCCAACCCCTTCTCTTCCTTTCTTGGTTGTGTTTGTTCCCCATTTAAAATAAAGTGAATAATCACAAAAATCGCGATAAACGCAACCAATCAACTTGCGACACAGCCTCCACCTCCGACGGCCGAAGCCTGACTAATGCGGACATGGGGGAAACGTGACGGCTCTGGCTAAAATGGACGAAACGCGTGCGAATTTAGGTATTTCCTTCATATTAGTAAAATAAAAACACATTTTCAAATCTAAAGTGTAGAATATATAGAAGACGTGTAGTTTTGTTGTAAATCCAAAACTGATGATCTTCCGTGAAGTAATTACGCCGTACTAAGTGTTTATTTTGTTATGTAGAGGTATCTTTGGATGTTTTTTCTATCGGGGGAAGTACAAGTAATCGTGTTTCTAAAGTATATGATATATAGAGTGATTCCTTAAATATCTTACATATGAATTGCATAACTAAAGCTTCAGTAAAAACAATGCAGCAGGCGATCAAACGAACGCATTTTTTTCGTAATTACGTATCGTTGCCTCGGCGCACTCTTAACAGCGTTTCGGTGGCCTAGTGGCTTATTGAGTCGACTCGTGATCCTAAGGTCCCAAGTTCGAATCCACGCGGTCACCATGTATTAATGAGTTTTTGTAACTTAGGTACATTACCCAATGGTCTTACGGTGAAGGATAAACATCGTTAGGAAACCTGCACATTCGAACAGCTGAGTGCGTAAGAGGGTAATTGCACAAAAGAACCTAAAAGGGCCGAAGTGTATCCGAATGGGCCCATCTGTAAAATAAGATAAGATAAGGCCTATTCAGTGCTTCTCTTTCTATTCCTTTATAGTTATTAATATGATAAATAATGAGTAGCTGAATATTTCAGTACCGTACATTGCCGCAGCTATTGGTATACTAAATTCAAGCCACTTTCAATCTAATACGTTCTTACGATAAGGTACTAACACAGTTGATGGCGACTGTACAATAGGGAACATGTATTTTACACTCTCTGGAGAGTGCTATGAAAGAGAGAAATAACTGTATACGCGAAATAATAGGGAACATGCATATTTTTTCTTCTTACGCTCTCTGGAAAGTGTTTTTTTAATAAGATGATGTTTAAAAAAATCATAGTTCAAACCCTATGCGAAAAACTTCCATGTTTAAATATACGGACCTTATAAAGAAATTAGCATTTATTTCAGAAATTTCTACATTTAAGCCAATATCATCGAATTCAAATATTATTACGTAAACAAAATGAGGATGCCGGAAAAAACAATCTAAACATTAGAAGTTTTAAAATTTTAACAAGTTTTAAAACTTCTATATAAAATCTTAATAAACGGGTCAAAACTTAGTGTATTGCCTTTTATATGCTTTTTTTACGTTTTCTCCTAAATCGTATCAATGAAACTCAATTCTGATTTTCATGCATTTTCTCTATTGCACCCCCGGGTCGGTATGCATGCAGCAATTACACGCGTTCAGTATGAATGTTGCCTAGGAACCTTCGATCCCGTGTTTTATTGCAAGCTATGCCGATCCGCTGCCAGGGGGATAGGCGGAGTAGACGAGGATGATAACATTGATATCGCAGGGACAGTTGTAGGATTTCAACTAGGCTTTCAAACAAAGCCCAGCTCAAGCCAAGTTTCGTTTACTGTATTTATGGTTACCTTAGGTATAAAGGCGATGCGCCCGACCTGGAGCGCCCATGGGATAAAATCGTCCTTACCGGTTCAAGCCTCACCGATTGAAGTTATAAATTCGAGCATTAACTTCTGTTTGACCGTAAGTAAGGCCAGTTTGCGGCAGACTTGCAGGTTCTGAACTCCTGGTGATAGGGTGACTGATTTGAACACCCTCGTCTGAATGATTGACAAATTAGAAAAAAAACACAACGCTTTTTTAAAACAAATGACAATAAAAATAACATATTAAACATGGCGTTGACAAGGGGCCCCTACTCAGCATTGTGCCGCAGCAAGACGCGGCACTGGTTTTAAGAGGGCCCTGACTTAAAAACTAACTTAAAAATCTTTTGGAAAAAACAAAAACAAAAAATGTTTTTGTCTCCTTCTGAGATTTCACCAAGTGGTCCCAACGGAAGACCAGCGTTGGCTTCACAGCCAACACGTGCTGAGTTGGGACCATTTTCGCAACTATGAGCACTAAGTCCATGTCATATCTTTTCCTTTTTGGTCTGTGTGTTATTGTTGTGAATAAATGTTTTTCTTTCATTTCACCGAACCGTCTAACTTTCGAGCGCTAAATAAGTCATGGAAATCCGCCTAAAAATATTAATTGTAAAGCGCATTCATTTAATAATGACGGTATGGTCATGTTGATCTCCGTGGATAAAGCATCACTCTTGCTCTTATATACTTGTTAGAAAGTAACGGATATATTTATCACGGCAATTATTATAGTGACCTTAGGAGACGTTTGAAACTTGTCTCAATAACCCAATCGCGTTGTTCCAGCCCTACGTCCGCGGCATCCCAGACTTCGAGTACGAGCTCGGCACGATCCGCTTCATGCGGAACTCGCGGCCCGCCGAGGCGCGGGAGGACGCGCCCCCCGAGCCCTTCCAGGCCTTCCGTGGGGAGGGTTTCACTCTGCGCTCTGCCAAGTCCAAGAATTAACAATGTGCTCAATGATATGCTACTTTTATTTATATTCTGGCATATTTTTTACCTTTTGACGCTACAGCTGTTGGGTAACCCTTATTTCACAAACGTGACAGGGACAGGTGAAAATTTGGTATCCATTGCAAAGCCCGTGAGCTCCTATCACTTTGCTTTTTATAAAGTACGCAATGCAAACCTTATTGACACTTGTTTATTCAGGTAAGTATGTGAAATAGGAAGCGTGGAACGCTTTACTTACAGTTGAGCGTCTGAGGCAGGAAAATCCGCTGTTGCGTTCAAAAGGTAGGTATAGCTTAGCAAAAAGAGTGTGACGTAGTGACGGTACCATACTATTCTCAAGTGGCAACAACCTCATTAGGCGGCAGTTTTTGGACAAAACATTATTATTTCGCAAATTTTACTCTGAACAGATCCCTCATTATTTCAAACTCAACTTTTGCCAAGCTATGTCTGCGCCTGTCGTTAAAGCGTGTCTGCAGCGCCAAAAAACTAACAAAACAACTTAGCAAAATAATAATATGTTACAAAACATAAAAAAGTCAAAACATGCCCTCCCCCGCAGACGAACGCGGGGAATGTTTTCCATCCGTGACGGAAAACATGTTTCTGTGTTTTTAAACAAAAAACATTTTGGCCACGCCCCTTGTCTGTTCGAAAAACGTGTTAGATATTTAAAAAAATCGAATACACGGCGCGGCTTTTAACCTTAAACCCAAAAATAAATTATAAATTGTACTGCGATGACGTGTCAGGGTTTACTTCTTATCTGCCAAGTACTAAACACTCGCAGTCATGACATGACAAACGTATCGTCACTACTTTGAAAATACCTCGTATCTCATATTTCTTGATGTACGATTTTATACTTATTTCTCTTCATTTTTAAGTTCAAAATCGTATATAACGAAATATAAGATACGAGGTTTTTCGAAGTAGTGACGAAATTACATTCGACTCTCAAAGATTAGAGGGCCTATTCTCGTATTTCGACAATATAGACTCGGATATCGGTTGGTCTTCTATCTTTGTACATGCTTAGAAAAGGAGAAGCAGAAAGAGACAATACAAACGGAAAACGGTCAGAAAATTTTGTAAAGGAGGCAAGGCCTGCCGCTAGGCTCGTTGACAAGTACACCTTATTACGATGGCTTTAGAATCAACTTTCAATGACATGACTTGATGGGGGCACGTGGAGGAATTTAAGTTGAGGTGTGGTTCGAAAGTTGAAAGTGATGTGCCGTTCAGATACTAGGCAGGATAATAATAAAAACAATAGTGTATAAAATCTCGCAATAGTATTTAGTAATTTTACTAGAGTATTGATATTACTTGGTTGTCTATCGCTTTCTCTCTCTCTCTCTCTCTCTGGCATAAAAAATATACTGACAGGTGCCACAGAGAGAGAAGACGATAGACCGCCAAGTAGGTACCTACTATTAACACGGCAGCCAAGTTCCAGTAATACTCCAGTTTTACTATTACCCGAAATATTAAGGTATAGGAGGATCTTTGTAGATTGAAAATACTGAAATTTTCGAGATAAAGTCTGGCAAACGAAAGCGTGACTGAGAAAAGGCGGCAATTTTAAAAATATACATGTGGTATTACTAAATTATAGTAGGAAAAAAAAGAATTGATACTTGTATAAGTTCTGGTCACGCTTTCGTTTGCCAGACTCCATCAAAACATTTTTTTCCTACTATAATTAGTAATACCACATGTATATTTTTTGAATTGCCACGCTTTCTCAGGTCACGCTTTCGTTTGCCAGACTTTGGTTATAGATTTGATGCTTTTGTTTTAAGGCTCCTTATATGCCTTTAGTTCTTATTTAATGACTTGAACAAAACTGATATAATCCAACAAGCAAATATGACAGGCACAATAATATGGCATTGTCAACTGACACTAAAAAAAGTCGCCTGTTATGTTTACGAAATAGGGGCTGATAACCAGTATTTTAACAGGGGCTGTGTATTGCGGGTAGATTTTGTAAACAACTAATATGACTGTAATACTTTATAAAGGGTAATTCTGTGAAATAAATGATTTTGGTCTAACTCGGTATTTTATATTTATTTGCCACACGTATATCATTATTATTATTATTAATTAATTAGCTTAACATACAATACAATACAATACAATACAAATACTCTTTATTGAACACCAAAAATTAAAAAAAATTAAAGCAGAACATGGAACAGTACATTAACACAACATAGTGTCCCACTGCTGGGCAAAGGCCTCCTCCCTTGATTTCCACACCTCTCTCTGTGGCAATCTCCGGCCAATCTTTCTGAAAAGCGTCCAAGTCATCCCGCCATCTCCGCTTGGGTCTGCCTCGCCGTCTGTAGCCGTCCTGCGGGACCCACCAGGTTGCCGCATTGGCCCACCTCTGTGGGTACATGCGACAAACATGCCCGGCCCAGGCCCACGTATATTATGGACGATTTATTTTGAAACATTTTAAGTCTGCTTAACATTTGCATTAGCGAACTTTGAAAATGGTGACTATACTTAAATCGTACAATTATTATTTTGATCATCAAGAAGTTAGTGCGGTGCGGTCGTTAGCAATAATATATATTATCCAGCATTGCGCTTAAAAATGTGTGACATACTCTTATGCTTCTAGTAATAGACTAAATTATTTCTGGTAACTGCATCTAGTCCTTAGCACCTTACATGTGTTTAGGTTATAAAAAAAAGAAAATAATTTTAAACACGCCTGCCATGCCTTAAAGTGAATAAAGAAAATCAATGAATGTGATAATATGCCAAACAAAAAAGAAAATCAAGAGATAACCAAATATGTATCGCATCTCTATGGGACTTTCAAGATAATGGTTCACAAAACTCCCCGGACTGTCAAGGCAATCTCTTGTTTTCCTTTTTTGTTTGGCATTGTGTCACATTGATTGCAATGCTTGTTATTGCTTTTTTAAATTCACTTTAAGGCATGGCAGGCTTGTTTTCCATTATTTGTTTTTTATTTTAGTCCTCAATACTCAATTATTTTTTTTATGTTAAGGAGAAGGCACACGAGCACTCAGGCTACCTGATGGTAAGTGGAATCTGAGACCCATAGATATTTGAATTCTCAAGACTATAATCTTAAGACCTCAAATTCGTTGCCAACAATGATGACTAAGATGGAATTTCTCTATGCTAGTAATTTCACCTGTTGCGTTACCCCTACACCGTAACACAACAATGCGAACACTGTTGCTGTTGCTGCCGTTTAAATTGCATTCCATAATGTTAGTTTACAGATGTTAGGCTAATTTAAGTTATTACTCCTTTTAGTGATAACTGATAATAGTGATAGTTATTATTAGACGACTGAAAAACCACATGCAAATTCGATTTTATATTCAATTAGCGACCCGCCCTCGCTTCGCTCCTGATTAAAGTATTATACATATAAACCTTCCTCTTCAATCACTCTATCTATTAATAAAAACCGCATCAAAATCCGTTGCGTAGTTTTAAAGATTTAAGCATACATAGGGATATAGGGACAGAAAAAGCGACTTTGTTTTATACTATGTAGTGATACATACAAATATAAACATTAAGTGCTACCGCCATCTATTATCGAATAGCGGAACTATGCAACATAAAGTAATGAGATTTACACGTAAACGACTCAAATTAGACCCTAGTGTATCCTAATAGTATAAAGACGAAAGATTTGTATGTAATTGTCTATGTGACGAATAAACTCAAAAAATACTGGATCGATTTCAAAAAATCATAAACGACTAGCGACCCGCCCTCGCTTCGCTCCGGGTTAAAGTATTATATATATATAAACCTTCCTCTTGAATCACTCTATGTATTAAAAAAAACCGCATCAAAATCCGTTGCGTAGTTTTCAAGATCTAAGCATACATAGGGACAGACAGCGGGGAGCGACTTTGTTTTATACTATGTAGTGATTTGAATGCTACATTATTCCAGATTAACATAGACTGTTTTATTTTTCTACGCGGACCGAGTCGGGGGCAACAGCTAGTGTTAAATATTTTTGGAGCCTACCTTATTTCAATTTCTAGACAATGATTAAAAAACCATTCAGCTTCGATTACTTTTGAAAATGTTGAAGTTTGTTATTTTAGTATCATTAAAGCCACATGTTTTTTTAACACACAAAACCTGGCCTATGTTACCTACTCGCGGTCATTTTACGATTCCAGTTATACATTAATCCGGTACCACTGAAATTAATGTGGTGGTAACGGATGGGTAATATTGTTTCCAGTAGTTACCACCACTTTCGATTGCTAAAAAATAAAACTAGGGAAAACCCTTTTTCAATGTCGCGATACGTAATTCGCTACACTGTCCGAAACATAACAATACATATTTAAATAACTTTTAATACACCCAGTATAAATAAAACCCACTAATCATATTATGAATGCGATAGTTGGTTTGTGTGTTAGTTTGTTACTCTTTCACTCTGCAACGGCTGACGGATTTGGATAAAATTTGGAATGGAGATAGCTTATACGCTGGATTAACACATAGGCTACTTTTTAAAGATAAGATTAAGAATTCCCGAGGGTTAACGATAGTCGAAATCTACGTGGACAAAGTCACCGGTATAAGCTAGTGAATTATGAATTATGTACTACATACATACATACATAACATCACACCTTAATTCCCAGAGTGGGTAGGCAGAGCTGCAGAAATACCAACAACTCTAAAGACTTGATGATTCTGTAACCACATTTTGCAAAACAGGCTAAGATGTTTACCAGTGTATTAGTGACAGGTTGCAAGCCTATCGCTTAACAGTACTACAAGCCCTTATTCCCTTAGTGGCCTCTTACGACATCCACGGGAAGACATGGAGTGGCACTATTCTAACCTGGCAACCACACGGAACTACTACTACCATGGTACTAGGTACTATATTTATACCAATGAGATTTTGTTAATTTCAATATTTGCAGGATAAGTGCTGTCTTTAAGGAAAATGTTCAAGTGTTCACTAATTGGTTATTATTTAAAAAACTACTATTTTATTTTGTCCTCGTTTGCAACATTAACTTACTTAGTCGAATTTATATACCTGTTCATGTTCTAATACAGTTCAAAATTACTAGGATCAGAGTATCTAAATATAAAAAAACTGGGCTGCTCACCGTAGATTTTAAGAATGTTCAACAGGTTTGTATGGTGAGTCACTGTACATTGTTAAAATCTGTCTTTCAAATGTCCTTAATTTTCTACACTAGCGTTTGCACGCGACTTCATCGTTATTCCCACAGAAACTTACATTATCCCAGGTTAAATGATCCTAGGTATATTTTGATTCAAGATGTGAACAGTCCTGAATTTCATCCCAAACCATTCAGCCAGTTTAGAGGTGATTGAAAGATGAACATCCAAAGATCTTTACCTACATTCTCATGATACTAGATACTAGTAAAAAGTAGTAGTAGTGTAATTCATAAGCAAACTTTACTTGTAAGAGCTGAGGAAATGACAAACTATAAATGAAAAATACAGCCCTTAATGCATAACTTGTTTTATTGATTTCCAAGTCAAGACAAATATTAAAATACATGATATAACTGTAATGAAACTTATTCTAGCTTCCGACCATATGTTACAAAATAATGATAACAAAACTAATTAATTAACATATTAAGTCATAGGTATATTTTTAATATAATAAAACTTAGCATTGAAAAATTAAACTTTAAAATACATTATTTTATTGCTTTGTTCACTGATAGATTTATTTAACAATGACTACATTAAAGAAAAACTTAGAATTATATTTTATTTATTTAAATCAGCCTGTTTATTATCCAACAATCCCTCTTACAGTCAATCCCAATATTCCATCTATCCATTGATTAGCCTCAGTGAATGTAGCAGTCTTTCTTACATTTTGCAGTCTCTATTTACAGAAATAGGCAATCCTATCTTTCGTTAGTAACTGACAATCAAAGATACTTTTAACTATAGATTGGATATTGGAAATGTCTCTGTGTCTCACCACAACCTTTTAATTGAAATGCTGTATGACCAATTTCAAATGATATAACCTTTTCAATGCCAGCCCACAACATATTGTATATTATATGAAATAGGTAACACAGGTTTAACCCTACCAAATGGCATTATTATATTAGCAGAAGGTATGTTTTTTTAATCCACACATTTTTAATCATTTACATGTAAATGACAATATTTGTGTATGACTTGGCATTGAATATGTCAAGTAAAATGTTTTCTGAATTACCCTGAAGATGTATGGTTTATCAATGCCGAGGCATCTTACTATCAGACTCTCTGTTTTAGAAGATAAAAGATAAATAGAAATTAAATAAATGAGACAAAAATTACAAAATAAAAACTAATGTTAATCTGACAATTTATCTACATTTAGTTAGGTAAATGTTATTGTTTTATGATAAAATCTCAGACATAGGAATGAGTAACATCACAAGATAGTAAAAGCAGCTTACTGAATGCTGCATACTGTACAGTCACCAGCAATAATATATTATACTACATGCTCTTAAAAATATCTGACACTCTTATGCCCCTCCAGTAATAAAGATGTGTCAGATATTTTTGAGGCCAATGTTGGATAATATAATATTGCTGGTGATGTTACATATAGATAAATATAAAATCATATAGCGGAACCCTGTGGTAATTCTACAAGTGTAAATTACTGAGTATTTATTTCCTTATATGCTATGTAGCAGACTTCATTTAATCCTTTCAAACCAGATGGTATGCATAATAAGTAATTCTGAGACTGCTGGAAAAACAATAATAATTATGTCCATTGTCTATACCATTCCTAAAATTTTAACATTTAGCCTGATGCTGTATCCTTATTCTGGTTTGAAAAGGCTAGGCTAACTCAACACTAACTTCATTATTAGCAAAGTGGAATATTATACCATTTATTAATTATTTTAAACTATACTCAGGCAGGAAACAAATATTTCTGCTATATATACTCTACATGTTTTAGGAATCACATGAAATTAGGTGTTCCAAGACCAAAGAGAGCCACAAAACAGTGCATATTTCCGTGGCTGGCGTGAATAATTTGATAATTCGTTAAAAAATAATGAAGTAATTTGAACTATATATGCAATTTGTTCTAAATACAAATTTCATTAACTTTATGTCACAACTTATTCACGCCATGCACGGATTTTATCTTTATAGGGACAAACCGAGTTCATTTTTCTCTAACATCTGTAAAAAATATATCCATAATTGAACTAGTTCTTCTACTTTCAAAATGCATACCACAGAGCTATCACACTTTTCAGGAATAAAATTAAATTAAGAATCACGTCAGTCACTAAATTAACAAGTACAAAGTGCACCACAATAAGACCTGTGCCTCTCCCACCTGTTTTAGTTTTAGTTATTAATACTATAATGTAAGGGTGGGAACTAAGCTTGGGGCTACGGAAGCCTAATCGTAGTCTAAAATACCAATGAATTACACTTAAAATCGCTTCAAAAATTCTTCTGAACAGATACGAGCGCGAGCATTCACAGCTAACTTCATCTCACTGATTTCCTTATCAATCTCTTCCATGAAATAAATTACGAAATCGACTAATTTGTGCTTAAACATCTGCTCCGTGTGGAAGTTCGTGATCAGGAAGCTGATATGATATCCGTCCACCGGTTTCCGCCTGAGCACGATAAAGTTTTCTGCTCGCATCATCATGAAGCGCATGAACTTTTTACACAGTATTTTCTCAATCTCGTCCGCTTGTTTGATCATAATACTCACTCTAATAGAGTTTATAGATGATTCTATTAAAACTTTCTCGTTGGCATTGCGAGATATGACGACGGGATTCAACAAGAGTTCTTTGCTCGTTCTAACCTCGACCTCTGGTTTGTTGTATCTCTCCACGACTTGGGATGAGAAATGTTCTAAGCACATCGCAGCTGTGAGTGTGTGGCGTACAGCCGTTAAATATGGCTTCAAAGTCGCCGACATTCTCGTATTTTCACTAAAAATGGCTGTGTACCACACCTAAATTGTAAACTTATCTATATTTTTGACAGCCCGAATGATTACTCATTGAACTCGCCCCTCTTGAGCTGAGCGTAATTACAAGGCTACCAGCTAAAAAAAAATAGAGTTTTTTTTAGCATCTCTTTTACTCTCACACATTTTTACGCATCACTAGCGCTTAGTTGCAGAATGAGCATTTCAGCATTTACCGTTTTACATTTATTTATGAAAAGAAGAAAAGTTGATTATAAATTAATTTATGTAGGTGAAATAATAGAATTATTGATTAACAACCAGTTAATCGTAACCTATTACAAAAAACTCAGAAAAAACCTACTTTATATGGTAAATGCTTATAAGAACTTCACAAATAGACAGTTTTGTCATTACAGACAGTTTTTTTCACTGGCTACTCTCAACTAAAATAAAAGACAAACATGGCGGACGTATAGCACAGTGACGCAAACGTAACGTTTTACGGTATGCGTTTTATAACTATTTCCAGAGTTAAAGTTGTGTTAAATAAATATCTAACGTCATTAGTGAATACATGACCAATTAGAGAATTGTCGGCATTAATCTGTAACAATGGCGCGCGAGTTTGATCATCTTTTTAAACTGCTGATTATCGGTGACAGTGGTGAGTGGGCGAGGCCTCGTCAGTAACCGATTTTCCCCGTGATTGTGTAGTAAAATATGGGTATATGGAATGATGGTGATGTGTTGCAGGTGTGGGTAAGAGCTGTCTACTCCTGCGGTTCGCCGACAACACGTTTTCAGGTAGTTACATTACTACGATAGGCGTCGATTTTAAGATACGAACCCTGGAAATAAATGGGGAGCGAGTGAAGCTGCAGATATGGGACACGGCAGGCCAGGAGCGGTTCAGGACGATAACCAGCACGTACTACCGAGGCACCCATGGCGTTATAGTGGTGTACGATGTCACCAACGGAGAATCCTTCGCAAATGTAAAGCGGTGGCTTCATGAGATAGAACAGAATTGTGATGTCGTGAACAAAGTATTAGGTGAGTACATGAAAATTATGCTTGTTATTGTGAATGTAAAGGCAGACAATAACATCTCCAATTAAACAGGTTAGATGCACTCCATAGTTTATTGCTGTTGTTTGGTCCTAAAAATGTTTAGAATGTGTTTAGTCATATTCATGGTCACCTGTATCAAAAGTAGTCAGTGTTAGTAATCTAATTGCTTGCTTCCCATTACTGCCTTCTTTGGATGAATCATGACAGGGTATTTAGAAGAGGTAGTTCATAGAACTCATAAGTCAATCAGACTAGTTTATTTCTAGCTTTATTGTTGTTATTTATGTTTCAAGCTTTTATAATATCTTAATGTTTATGTGTGTTTGTTTTTTAATTTTAATTATGAAGTTGTTTATTTATTAACTTTATGGCATTGCAGAATTTATGCACTTGTAACTTTTAGAAACTCCTTGGCCTGATTGTGCAAAATGTGGTTACAAAATTATAAACAAAATATTTTTAGAGTTTATGGTATTTCTGTAGCTTTTCCCAGTAGGCAGCTACTGGGAATGAAGGCATGATAAAGGCTTGTATGTAAACTTTGAGTGTGTTAGTAGGGTGATTTTACAGTAGGTACATATTATGATCAATTGAATTTGGGTATTTTTTTGTTTTATTTAAAATTAACATATTATGTTCATATTAGATGACATGGATCATGCTAGAGACCCAGGAATGATTGCTTATTAAAATGTAAACAATATATACTTTGATATTCAAGATTACTTTATTGATAGGTACTTTTTTGATTACTTGTAATAATGTATATAATGATTGATACAGTCTAGGCCCCGTTTTATAAAGCTACAAGTTACAAATTACAAGTGGATCTCTCTTTCTAGTAAAAGGAGTTAGGAACAGACTTCTGCTTGTAATTTGTAGCTTTATAGAACAGGGCCCTGGTGCCCCCTTTTAGTTCTTTTAAGGTTAACTAACTTATTAGCTTATAAATTATTACACTAATTTATTGTCATATGTATGTATGAAAATACTTTATTGTAAAGCCTGACAAGATTCTATTTCAATACAAATTTATATTGAAATAGGGCCAAATAGAATCTTGTCAGGCTATACAAACAAAAGAGATAAAAATTATAAAATAGATATTAATATAACAGAGATGTATACAGGCTTTGCATTGAGAAATAATGAATGACAACAAATGCCAAATAAAGTACAACACTAAAGAAGGTATGGTATAATATACCCCAATTTACATACATAGGTATACATTATATAAATGTATCTAATATTGTTATATTATTATCAGGGATTGGATATTAGTTTGCATATTTAGCAAAAGTCAGCAAAATCCCTGAAAAGGGTAATTAAATGTAGTCTTTTTTTAAAAAAAATACATGGTTAAAGGCTTAATCAAATCAAAAACCATGATCACATTCATTGTGTTACAAAAGTTAGTCATACAAACTATATGGGTAACTCTTGTGACACAAAGGAATCAATTAAGTTTTGTTTTCATTACAGCCCTTAACCAAATCCTTTTTTTTTAATGTCTTACCATACATACCTTTATTCCCAGAGTGAGAGCTATAGAATTACTGACAACTCTAAAAACTTGCTGTTAATTCTGTAACCACATTTTGCACAGACAGGCTAAAATGTAGTTAACTATTGATAACTTAATGAAATTATTTGAATATACAAGTCCTGGAATTTGTTCACAGATGTACTTGATTATTGTTGTGAATATGTGATTGTAGTTTTTGTAGGTATATAAGTGGTATGTTATAGGCAAATTAAGGTGATTATTTTTAAATAACTATGTGTATTAAAAACTTCAAATAATACATAATGCATATTTATGCATAATTTGGCAGCTTCCATATCACTGAACAAGCTGCCAAAAGTGTAGGTAAAAATACAACTGAGTATTTAATTCCTAAATATAATACAATTAACAGACCAAGTCTAATAAAAACCAACCCTTAGAATATTGTTGTCTTTATACCTAATAATATATTAAATTTCCATCTGTACTAATATTATAAAGAGGTAAAGTTTGTGAGGTTGTAGGGGTCATCTCTGAATCTACTGAACCGATTTAGATAAAATTTGCTATGAAGATGTTGTAACTCCATTGACTTAGGGTACTTTTTATCCAGAAAAATTGGATGTTTCCTGAGGTAATAGCGATAAACGACTTCAACGCGGACGGAGTTGCGGGAAACAGCTAGTGTTATATTATATACATTTGAATCCATATTTTTGGCATTTATTTAAATTGAAGTACTTAGTGAAACTTGCAACGCCAAGACATATTATCTAACAAACAAAAACCTCATTTGTCAATATCAGGCATCCAATCAGCCTTTATGAGGGAACAAAGCTCCATACATGCAAACATATATACATACCGTTCAAAAACATTACCCTTCTTGTTTAGATGACAGGTAAAAAGTTAAGTTGATAATCAAGTTCATTTTGTTTACAAATGTCAGGCTTATTGTTAGTCTCAAACATACTTGTATAATAATAAGCTGGGTACGAATCTGAGCGGCTCAGTCTGAGGCATGCTCGTCCCGCGCAATTAGCTGCTCGCGACCCGAATTGTTGCACATAAACATGCGGGTGAGGCAGCGTGCTTGCCGACAGCCGACATTTCAAAATGGTGTCGGACACGATGACAGCCGCAGCTGCGTTTGTCATAATTCACCGAATTATTAACAAAAAGAAGAAGAAATCGCCTCTGTGGTGGAACGGCTCAGCAACTATATCAAATATGTACGCACCTCGCCCACAGACAAGTTAGAATTTGTAGTTCTGCCCGCGGCACGCTCGGATACACGTCCAAATTACACGAGGCACGCACTTCGAGGCGCATTTGAGCACGGTCAAAAGACTGACTCTCGACGGCTCGCCGTGCGCCGCTCGCTGCTCGCCCGCAAATTTGAGCAGAATAGGTGAGCCGTGTGTGTCTCAACCCGAGGCTGCTCTAATTCGTACCCACCTTCAGGAGTACAAAAAAGCATAGGTATAGGTCACATGAGTTACATTCTTTAGTTAGCCAAATCTGTTTCTTATTATCAAATTATTCTCCTAAAAAAGTAATAATAAATGTTATCTCTGTTGGGTCAAACAATTATGTTTACCTATTTAAATTCCAATCAATGACTAATACAGTCATTGAAATAACCAAATGAAATAATAATTATTCTAGGATAATTGTTATGAATAGAAATTAGGTATGTATGTTTTCTTCTGAAACTGCACAAATAAAAAAAAAACAAGTTTTTTTGAAGTCATCCAGTGTACCCTTTGGGTACAGAACCCTAAAAACAGATGACGGGATAACGGGACCCTATTACTAAGACTTCGCTGTCTGTCTGTCCGTCCATCTGTCTGTCACTAGGCTGTATCTCAAGAACTGTGATAGCTAGACAGTTGAAATATTCACAAATTACGTAATTCTGTTGCCGCTATAACAACAAATACTAAAAACTATTAATAAATAACCAAATAAATAAAAAAATAAAACAAATAATAAAATAAATATTTAAAGGGGGCTCCGATAGATCAGACGTGATTTTTTTGGTATGACATTGCAACAAATCAACATGTGGGCAAACCTCAATTTATTTAAATTTGTGATTTTATTTAATGTTATAGGTATTTCAGTTTCATTCTCAGTTTTACCTGTTTTAAATGTAAATGTTATATAACAATATTTTTTAGAAGATAATTTTTGGGACTTCTTAATATTACTAACAAATTGTGTTGTATTTTCTCGCATTGTTGGAGAAAAGCACTACAAGTCTCGGCCAAGAAGGGCGGTATCTTGTTTTGGTGAACAAAAAAAAAACTTGATTTGGGAAGTCCTGAGGGCTGAGGCAAACGGTGGCAAAATTGTCTAAAAATATGTTCATAAAAAACAAGTTAAAGTTGGTGGTCTAAAAACTGTACTTTTACTGGATATTAACATTATAAAGAAGTAGGTACAGTCAAGGGCATTAATATCTATACAGCCATCGCGTCAAATATATGTATACATGGACCTTATTGCCAGTGGCATAAAGGTGTATAGATATATTTGAAGTATTGGGAACGTATGTATATTTATGCCCTTGACTGTACAATATTGATAAGTAACATGTGATAAAAATATAGGTAGGTATCATTACTGACATCCAAAGCCAGCATAATATGAATGCTAATTCAAATGTACTACTTTCCTTTGCAAAACTAAAACAAAAATCAACAGACCATTGTAAAGAGGGCACCATTTTTCTTATTACGTAAATTGAGTAACGTTTATGCAATTGATTACAGTTGGAAACAAAAACGACTGTCCGTCGAGGAAAGTCGTGGTCACAGAGGATGCACAGAGGTTCGCCAACCAGATGAACATACTACTGTTTGAAACTAGTGCAAAAGAGAATATTAATGTAGAGGACATGTTCCTCAGTATCACGAAAATGGTAAGTTTAATGGGAGCGAAACTACAATGTTGCGTGAATATTGATGTAGAACTTTTTGTCGAAAATTGTTTTACTGCTTTGCGAAGGGGTAGGAAGCCATGTTTTGATTTTGATTACTACTAAATTTGGACCTCTCTTAATATCCCGTCATGGTCTATTTCCAGGTACTAAAGTCAAAAGTGGAAATGAGAGAGAGGCAAAACGTCACATCGAATGACACAGTCAACTTGAAGAGTAATCGCAAAAGCAAGAACAAGAAATGTTGCTAGTGGTGATACATGGCAAAGTGCCAGGACATTGCTTATCACTGCTCAAAAACTGTGGGGCATGCACAACCTAGCAGGACACTGAATACCTCGACTACAATACAAGTGTTATTTCTAATTAGTGTCGGGAAACGAAATCTATTTGTAAAAAGGTGTGTCGTCAATCCTGTCGGGTCCTCGGCAAGCTAACAGAGGATTTGGGAGGATACTGATGATAAAATTGTAATATCATAGGTAACCTTCATTGCATTGTGAAACGTTGATCTCTAAATGAAATTTTACCACAATCATATTGGAAGTGCTGGTTAACATTGTGATTCGTGGAGATCATTACATTATGGCCTGCACAATGCACAATAGAATCTTTTTAGACTGTTACTTCATTGCCACATGTTTACATTTGCGTGCTGTTATGCTCCTCCTTTTGAACACTAAAATGCCTAAATATGCCTTGTCTAACTGGTAACATAATATGTGGATGACAGTGCTGATGGCCTCTAAGAAAAATGCTGGGTTGACCAATTTTGCAGGAAGGGCAGATGTTATATGGAAATATTGACTCCAAAAATTACATTAGGATATTATGAATGCGTAGGTAATGTGTATGATTGTACTCCCGTTATCAAATTTATGTGGTGGAGTGTCATGTATGATATGGAGATGTTGCGTAGGTTATATAAATGTATACCACTAATTTAATTTTTATTATACATATATTATTTTGATGTTAGCCACTGGTAGTTGCATCACATGTTATTCAATGGCTCAGTCACAATAATTAAATGTTTATAAAGATAAAGTATTGAAAGATACATCAAGTGGTCTATGAAGTTTGTTATATCACTAATGCAACTCTATTTAAAAGGAAAACACTGTTGTAAGGACAAAATACTTTCTCCCAAAAGACAGAGTTGCTAAGGAAGGTTGACTCCAACTTCTCTTAACAAAAGTTGTATTAAAATTAGGTAATCATACTATGTCAAATATCATCTGTGACTGACACAAAGACCAATATTGTAGTTAATAGCTAGGAAATTTATATTTGAATTATATATGTTGTGTAATATTTGATTGATTCTGCTATGACAAACCAAACCCCGAAAAAATACAACTATTGCATAAGGAAGAAGGGAATAGCTTCTATTAGCTTTTTCAACTCGAATAGACCATTTTGCTATATCTTCAGTGGGAAAACCACAATCATTTGTGATTGAGCCATATCGGAATGAATATTAAGGATAATGTTAATACATAAATGGCAAACAATTGGGTAAAGTTTGCATTTATTGATTAAGGAAAGGGTACTGGTGGGTTTATGTTCGTAAAGGTGCAGAGCTGAATTGACATTGGGTCTTATTAAATAATACACGAGTTTATTTTAAAAGTACTTCAATATTATTTTGCTCTAGAGCCCTCGTTAATTTTTCGCCAGTTTAGTCAATCAGCGTATTACCAAGTTTCAGGGAAAACAGGTTTAAAAGCTAGGTTGAGGCTCAAGATTTTAGAGAAGGCTCATCAAAAACTAGAAAAATATTAAATCTGATTTATTTTCATACGTCAAAAAACAATTTATTTTCTCATTCCTGCCAATTGCAATAATTTGACATATTATTTCTATGTCTATTAAGACAAAACGAAATTACTGCATTTCCATTAAAACTTGAAAATGTTCATGAATAAAATATTTTTTAATAATTACTCAATTTGATCTTTACTGCTCTGTACTTAACAATTTGTTACTTTTTGTTAACTATTCGTTCTAGCTATATAAACAGAACATAGTAACAAAGTAGGATTATTTAATGAACTTTTCATTACAGAATACAGGCTATTTATGAATCATGATCTTTCAGTGCGTAAAAAAGTGAGATAATAAATGTATTCAATATTATTGGCTAATTAGCCTATAATAATGAATACATTACTGAATAATGCTTCGCCATCCTCATCATGTCAGCGAAAACACGTCCATTGATCCATTGCATACACTGGGGCGACCTCGTACCGGAAGGCGCCATGTTGGTAAGCCTCCCACGAGGTGGACTGGCGATGTATAGGTTGCAGGAAACAGCTGGGTGCTAGTAGCACAGTATTGCATATTCCAATTTATTATTTATTTTACGAAAAACAATAGGGAAAGTCACTAGCATTCTTATGATCAGTTGGGTTGAAGTTGTTACAATAATTATCTTTATGAAATATATAATATGCCTAAAAATGTGTTTGACGTGATAATTCATCATTGGGTGTTGTTGGTTATGAAAGCTGGTAAAATTACAGTTGCAGTTGCATTTGAACCTGAAAAATAGCAGGCAGTTTATAGGGGGTTGCAGACATTGTTGTCGGCGCTCCCTATAACAATTGTTTGCTGGTTAACTTGATATGCAGGGTGCCCATAGATGGCCAACAATATATTGCCGTATCGGTATAAAGTTCGATTATAAGCTAAAAAAACATGTTTGGCTGGACCATTGCTTGTTGTAACTAATTTAACCATTAAATGCAAAGAGTATCTTAAATGGAAGACTATCTTTAAGAATGAAAGTTAAAAAAAAACAACAGTTTTTTTGCCCAGTTTTGAGAACAGCAAGATAGAGTACCATTTTAAATAAACTATGAATTTAAGGGTTAAATAATGTCTTTGTAAGGAATTAAATGTATAAACATTCATATTAACTAAATTACTACTCTACTTACTCTAGAGAAGGCCACTCTAGGGTTTTAGCCAATTTTTCGAGATTTTTGTTAACTACATTAGATTATTTATTTATTTATGTGTATCTTTCAAATACAAAAACGTTATCACACTACCACAGCGCCTATTCCATGTACATAATATTATCAAATTCTATCATCATCATTTGTGTATTTATGTTAGCTGTAAAGAAATGCCAAAACGTTTTAGTATTTTATTATTTGAATGGTTTTATATCTTGTTTTCTCAAAAATATCATTCCGTACAATGGGGTAGTTTGTACAATGTATTGTATGTGACTCAGTTCTGTACTCACATTATTTTTAAGAAACGTTCATACCTGCATTTTATTTGTTTTTAAATTGTAAATAGACAATATATTTTGCCCATAATAGTTAAGCGTTTTATTTTCATTACAGAGAAGGGGTATACAGACACCTTCCCACATTAACTTTGTGCAGGTTTGACTATTAACAAAAAATGAAGATAAGAAAAAATATGAACCTGAAAAAGGAAAAATCACGCCCGTTTTACTAAGCTACAAGTTACAAATTGCAAGCGGAACTCTCCTTTCTAGCCAAAGGAGTTAGAAAGAGACTTCTGCTTGTAATTTGTAATTTGTTGCTTTGTGAAACGGGCCTCTGCAAGTTAGTATTACAGATTAGAAGGGTATGTCTAAAGGTTAGTATTAAACCCTGGCAGGGTTGTAAATTAACAAAAAACTGCATGTCGGACCATGCTCAGTGTAGAGTTCCGAAGCCATTAAGTACTACAAACATAAAAATCAACAAGTAATTACTAATTAACCGACTTCAGAAAAAGGAGGAGTTTATACGTTCTATTGCATGTAAAATTTCTTTATGTATGTTCACCGAACACTCCGTCAATTGAGGACCGATATTGAAATATTTTTTTTTTGTTTGATAGAGTATATTTCGTCGGTGGTCCCAATGTCACCAAATCTGAATCTGATGAGGTGGGACTACGGAACAGCGTATTATGAGTTATAAGCACTAAAAAGTATAAATAAATAAAAAAAAAAACATTTATTGTAGTTAAAGTCATTTGGTGCCGTCTTAGATGATTTTAGTAGGTAAGTAGGTATAAACACTTCAATCGCCTGTATCTCAAGAACCAATGTCAACTTAGTCGTGATAGTTTTCCTATTAAATTTGTTAGATGCGCATTTCAAGATTATTATTTTTTTAACCCCTACGCAAAAAGAGGGGTGTTATAAGTTTGACGTGTAAGTGTGTGTGTGTGTGTCTGTGGCACCTTAGCTCTTAAATGGATGAACCGATTTGAATGCGTTTTTTTTTAAATATAAGCAGGTTTTCTAGTGGCGACATGTTTTATAAAAATCGGTTCAGCCGTTTTTGAGATATTGAGCTTTTAGGAGGTAAAAAGCCCCCAAAATAACGGCGACACCTACTTTCAGAGCTAATCTATTTTCATGAAATCTTGCTAAGAACCATCTTGATTCATGTAGCTTTATTAAAAAAAAAACCTGCGTCCAAATCCGTTCATCCGTTTCGAGTCGCGATGCCACAAACAGACAGATGAAGAAGTTTAAAAAGCGTGAAATAAAAAAAAAAAAAAAATTAAAAAACCCCCGACTAAATAGTCTATAAAAAACCTCTAAAAAGTATTTAATAAGTAGTGGCCCTAAGGGCTGATTGTTCGATAAGTAGATAGTTAACTAAACACTGACACTAACTAAACTGACACGGCGGGGGACCGGTAAGTAAATTAAATAACATAAAATACCCCAGCTACTTAGCGGTCCCTGACGTGTCAGTTTAGTTAGTGTCAGTATTCAGTTAAGTATCTACTTAACAAACAATCAGCCCTTAGGGCCACTACTAGAGTTTTTTTACAGACTATTTATTTAGTCGAAGGTTTTTTAAATTATTTATTTTTTATTGCGTTAAACATGAAGTTGATGTTATGGATGCAAATACAGAATTAAAATTAAATTATGCTTAAGGGGTCGTCCTAATCGTTTGTTAGAACCTCAAAAGCATACATTTCTTGTAGGTAGCGATTCTTTTTGATCGCATTGGACGACCGTGGGTGCGTGAAAAATATTGCGCATCCTCTACTAATACTACAGCTGCTTGGCGATCATATAATGATTTAATAAATGAAATAACATAAAATACCCCAGCTACTTAGCGGTCCCCGACGTGTCAGTTTAGTTAGTGTCAGTGTTCAGTTAAGTATCTACTTATCAAACAATCAGCCCTTTGGGCCACTACTTATTATTTTTTACTTTTTAAAGTTTTGTTTACAGAGGGGTTTTTTAAATTTCTATTTTTTTTTATTTCACGCTTTTTAAACTTCTCCATGAGTGTCTGTTTGTGGCACCGTAGCTCCCAAACGGATGAACGGATTTGGACGCTTTTTTTAAATAAAGCTACATTAGTCAGGATGGTTCTTAGCAAGATTTCATGCAAATTGGTTGGACCGTTTAAGAGATATCAGCTCTGAAAGTAGGTTTAATATCTCAAAAACGGGTAAAGCTATTTTGATGAAACATATTTAAGAACAACCGCTAAAAAAACCTGCCTTCATTTAAAAAAAAACGCATTAAAATCGGTTCACCCATTTAAGAGCTACGGTGTCACAGACAGACACACACACACACACTTACACGTCAAACATACTTATAATACCCCTCTTTTTGCGTCGGGGGTTAAAAATCACTAGCAGCTTATTTTCCGAGTACTTAGTGTTTAGTCGAACGTTTTTTTATGCAAACTTGGTATGCTGTGGCTAAAAATATTTTGCAGACATCGAGACCGTTCAATCGTCTGTTAATACCCCTACTTTAATGAATGACCAAAGAAAATATAATCACTACGTTTTATGAAAATTATGAACGGCTGTCAAGTTAAAAACATACATAGGAGCCATAAACTACAAAAATATAATTAAATTAAAAAATATCTATGTAAAACTATTATAACAATGACATGTAAAAAGGAATATGCAGGTTTTAAGTCAAATTAAATAGAGTTGAATAGAATAGAGCCCCGGTTATGTTTATGGCTAGATCAATTTTGAATTGGCAACACTTTTTGACATTGACAGTTAATTTATCTTGTCTTTGATTCTTTACATTCACGATACAACTGTACAACATTTCTGATCGTTTTCGAGACCTTCGCAGGGAGACTAAAATCTCTAATCATGTCGCTGTGGACTACTCTGAACCGTAATGTCTTCAAACGAACATCAACGTTCGTCTTAGCCATTGCCGCCGGTACTTTCATTTTTGAACGTTCCTTCGATTTGATAACTGAAAGTATTTTCGAGAGTATCAACAAGGGAGT
This sequence comes from Acleris holmiana, assembly GCA_949316455.1. Taxonomy (NCBI): domain Eukaryota; kingdom Metazoa; phylum Arthropoda; class Insecta; order Lepidoptera; family Tortricidae; genus Acleris; species Acleris holmiana. The sequence goes on from OX438783.1 coordinate 8,454,211, forward strand.
GAGTATTTTTTGTTATGTAACGTTTCGTCAATGCGCTTATATTTAATAATCGTCACTAATAGCTTTGCTGTAATGGAGCTACTAATGAAGGGTTTTCATCATGAATTAGTCCTGGTGGATGTTTTCTAGAAAAATATAACCAGTATTTTGCTAACCTCAAAAGTTATTCAATACTGTAATCTTTGATTCATGTCGAAAATTGCCCGAAGATAAAATTTAGTTGACTCTTATCTGATCTGTCTGGAGAACAGAGGAAAAGTCTGAAGATAAAATGAGATATTGGTAACATACCAATATATAAAACCTAAACCCCGATAGTTTGATTTCATTGTTTATAGTCGATTTTCGCTACATGCTACAGCACAGCACTTGTAGCATTGCTGGCATTCAATGTGTTAAATGCTTATCTTGTCTATTTAATAATAATAATATAATAAATATAATAAATATCATAGGACAATGTCACACAAATTGACCTAGTCCCAAACCAAGCTCTAGGCTTGTACTATGGGTACTAGACAACGATAAACTTACTTATATAGAGAAATATATACTTAAATACATAGAAAACATCCAAGACTCGGGAACAAATACTCGCGCAAACTGTTCTAAACGTCAAGTAAACCATTAGACAAGAAATGGTCTCCAGGTTTTGTATTGCTGAAAGTGCGTATAGGTTTTATAGTGGCCTTTCAGCCTCTGATTCATGTTCTGGGTAAAAAAAACCCAAAGAAATAGTTAGGTAAAAAGGGTTAAGATTATTATTTTATTAAATATTATTTTTTCATAATTTTGTTTGAAATAGTTTTGACTTAAGAAACAAATCAAGATTCAAGACAAACAAGATATACAAAACAGCTCTCTGTTGAGGGATAAGAAGACCATGATTTTAATTTTGCATGTTGCCACCCTTCAGATAAATGCGAAAGGTTTTTTTTTCCAATTGGCCTGTTTACAATCAGCTGGATGATATAACACACCAGTGTGTTGGAATGTAAGGCTGTATTACTGTTTTTTGTAGTTAATTTATTATTTATTGATTTGGGATTATTTGGTATTATTTTTGTTGTGTATTTTATTTAGTTAGTAGTTACTTTAGTGCAATGTAATTTTCCTGTGAATATAATAAGATTTTAAGTCTAATGAGACATCATTAGCTTATGTTGTCAAATTAGTGGTAGTATTTGGTACCCATTAGAAAATTCTGTTAATGTAATTGAGATGTGATTGAGAAAATGACAAAATGTCCTTTCTTCTGTCCTCTGTGTAATTAATATATTAATCAAAAATGTCTGTGTTTATAATACAATGGAACCTTTGTCTAAATCACCTTTTCAATAATTCCATAAAAAAAATGTTTCTTTAAATAAATTGTAAATGATACATTAATTGTTTTTTTTTACAGAAACTCTGGAAGCACATTGAGCACAAGTATACTCAACCAGCAGAATAGACACTACATAAGGATGGAATAATTTATTAGATAATTTGTTAACATGATTTAATTAAAATGTAATTTAAAAACAACTAGCATTATTGCTCAATCAGCTCAAATCATCCCTTACCCTCACTTACACTTTATACAGTACATGAGTAAATGTAACACATGTGGGGATTAACATTGGAATTATGAAGTTTCAGTGATACATGACAAGTCTTGCATTCCCTGTTTTACAGTAGAGTACAAAGATGTTTGTGGTTCAAACAACTATTCTTTGTAAACTATTATTTTTCAAGTTTATGGGTATTTTTCAAATGAATTGTACCTTGCTAAGGAGTAAAATTAAGAAATGGAAACTTACATGCAAGTAACAAAAATTAACCAAATAAATGTATGACTAATTTTCGTTACTCACATGTAAAATTACAGTCTTTTAATTTTAATCCTCAAGCAGGCACAATAAAATTTATAAATACCCTTAAAACTTATTTATTGATTTATTATTGAATTAAAATGTCTTCTTTCTTATGGTAACTTAGTGGACCATGTTGTCCCCAGTTTTGTATGAAAATAGTGGGTTGTCCCCCAAGTTACCAGGATTTTTGGCAAAAATGTTATGCTGAGTTGGGATGGGACGTTTTTCCGTATTGTCAACGTTTTGATAACTCTTACGTCATTTACAATAATGGCAACTGAGTCTTAAACGATTCTAAAACAGGTCAATCGCGATATCGTTATAACGCAGTAGAATAGAGGCCCTGGATAGCTTATTTTCACTTGTACTGACAATGAATCTATTGATTAAAAATATAGTTTACACCGGGCTTTAGTTGTACACTTAAAATTTACTGCCCTAAACTTGACGCCATCACTTTACAAGAAAACAAGGCAATGGAATAAGGAACCAGATACCCCAGGAAAGTTAAGATTTATTAAGGAGACCACAATATAACCATATAAGCAATTTTATTATGTCGAAAATTCGGTTGGTAGGTTCACAATTTCACTCCTAATTAATCCACTTAGATTAACGTCTGCAACAGTATTTTTTTTTAAATAAAACAAGTTTAATTTCGTAAAAATAGTACAAAAATGCTATAAGTATTAATTTAATTATTAAAAAATAATAGACATTCATTTATTTATATGCATGTAAAATCCACTTATTCTTGTTTCTACATCACAATAAAATTTAATATGAGCGAAATAAATCACATCTGTCAAGTTTTGGTATGCTAATACACTCATCCTGTCATAAATAATATTATATTGAACAGAATCCAACCGAAAATAAACAGTTCAATCAACATAATAATATTTTCACAATGAAAATAGTTACATATCACCCTACCAATAGTTGGCATTCATTTTATTTCTAGGATATTACGTAGGTTATTGAGGCAGTAATTCTACAATCACTAGGTGCCAATAATGTATTTTATACTCTACCTTGGTACTTGACTGTACTATAAGTTCTATACAACTTTTTATATTCCTCTTTTAGATATAATTTTAAACAATTTATTATGAAAACCATCACAACATGCTGTATAATGACATCTAGCCGTTTATAAAATAATACATAATTTGAATGTTAGACAATATAGTGACTAGAAATTATTACTAACACTACTTTCTTTCAATAGGGTTCTCAGTAATAAGAACAATATTTCTTAAAAATAGGTCCAGAATATGATCGTTAATACTTTTGTGCGCCTCTTCAAGACACTGCCTTTGCATTTAAGAACTCGGTACTCAGCGTAAAACAAGTTTACAATAAAACTATGCTCAGAATATTAACTGCAGTAAATGCAGTTACTTGCCTTAAAGGTCAGTATGCATGCAATAACACCCGTTGGGTATGAACACCGCGTGTTGATTGGTGGTCCGTGTTTTGTTTCATACATACCGACATTACCGACTAGTGGGCAGCGAACTATACATTTTTTTTACTAGATAAGTACCTAAATATAGGTAATTCATCACTTCATCGTATTTCACTTCATCTAGTGTATCATTTCATCGAACGCTGTTTTCTGCTGAAACCATAATGTTTTCAGGGTATGTTAAACATTAATTACGTGGGTTAGGTTAGGTTAGATGTTTACGATACCCTGAAAACATTATGGTTTCAGCAGAAAATATCGTTCGATGAAATGATAGACACCCCTAAATATAATAATACCTATTCCCAAGAGTAATCTGTAACTGCAACAGACGCGCTTGCGTGCGGTTTTACAGTACAGTTACAGTTTTACAACTGGATCTTTGTTTTGGTTTCATTTGCGACAGGATTTTTTTCTTCGTCGGTAATGTAACACTAGCAGAATGACAACAATTTCGGCATAAAATATATCAATCTCTGCATGGTTAGCACATTTAGCGCCAGCAACCCGCTAGTCGGGTTCTCTGTTCGTAGGCAGTTTTCACTACAAACCGGAAAACTTCGAATGGCCCCATGTCATTTATGTAAAATGCAATTTGTCATTTGAGCGTCCCTTGCCACATGGCGCCTATAGCGACGACTCCTCTCGCTCTACCCCAGGGACTCAATTCTCTTGACTCCGAGATGAATTTTTATGCGAGATATGTCAAAAAAATGTATGCAGTTGACGAGATGAACTCTTATGAAAAATCATCTCGAAGTCACGAGAATTGGGTCCCAGGGTTAACTTTTTTTCCATGACGAGAGTTGCGACGTTCTTCTTCACTACAAGCTCGTTGCTGCCTTTGTAGCGCTGGCAGTTACAACTTGTTAGCGAGTAGACACATAGTTGTTTTTTTTAGTAAATTACTTAATGAAGTCGATGTTAGAAATGATAAAGTCAAAGTCAAATAACAACAAGTTAAACTATAAGCACCTAATTAACAACAATATTTAGATTTTTCAGTATTACTATAGAACTATAGTTTGGCAAAAAAGAGTTTAAAATTAACTGAAAATCACCAAAAGCATCAGACTTTAGGTTGAATTTGGATCATGTTACCATTTTCACTCCAAACAGCCTCATTTTCGATCTCTTTTTTACCAACCTTCACTCGACTTTACAATTGACTTTTAGGGTAGTAGGTATTAGAATCTATCTCTTAAATATACATAATATCTATACTATCCTTCTTATATTAATATTTAAAAGATTGTGCGACATTTCGATGATTGTTTTCAACCACGCACCCGTGGAAAAATAAGTTCAATCATATCAATTAACAGTCAATATTTTTCACGACATTTTCTAATCATATTAATCTAACCGTAACAAGGTTGTTCCACGGGTAATCGGCTAAATGGCTTAGAATACATTTTCACATTTTCATTTATTACGACATTATTGCAAACTCTTCCGCCCGACCAACGCGCCGCACACGCTTGCCTAGCCGTTATTTAAATTTCGCGGTCGAAACGTAAGTTAGAGTGAGACGACCGCCGCTCCGCGAGTTTGACTCTCTCGCCCACGCCCGATCGTCTCCAGTCGACCTGTCGAGCTCACGCGGCACGCGGTAGTTTTACGAATTACCTCTTATTAGTCTGTAATTCTTGTGATTTTGTGTTCTGTGTGAACTTTTAATTATTAAATTGTAATTCGGTAGACTCAAAAGTGGTTTTCATTACTACATTACCATAAATGGCATCCCAACTGTAGGCCCGAATGCCTAATTTTAAATACCTACTGTATAACTATTGTGAGTGAGTGGATAGTGAAAAGTGAGAATGCCGCGTAAACGCCAATCTTTGGATGAATCGCAGAGTGCTGAAACTAGTGATAACATTACGATGTCACAAAATAATTTCGCAGTTCTCATCTCGACGATCCAGCAATCCCAAGCCGCGATGTGTGACCGAGTTTTTCAACGGCTGGAACAGCTATCGACGATAGCGTCGCCCGCCTCCGCCCAGCGGCAGACGCCGCTGAGTCCTTCGGCGAACGAGGCTCCGCCGCCGCCCGGCACCTTCGCAAGTTGCACATCCAGATACTCAGGCCCCGACGATAACATCGAGGCCTTTATTGACGCTATTGAATCTTATAAAGAAGCGGCTAACGTCTCCGATGAAATAGCCTTGAAGGGCATATCAATGCTGTTGACCAAGGAAGCCGCCACTTGGTGGCAGAGTGTCCGATCCGAAGTTACCTCTTGGGAGGAAGCGCTAGTGTACCTACGAGACGCCTATGGCGACCGCCGCTCCGAGTCCCGTATATACAGAGAACTCTTTGCTATGGAGCAAGGTGATAACGAAAGAACAGATATTTTTGTCGCACGAAGCCGTGCCTTGCTAACACGACTTCCAAAGGGAGATCTTTCGATAAAGGTACAACTTGACATGATATACAGCCTCCTCTCTACCAACATTACAAAAAGATTACGACGAGACGAGGTCAATTCCTTCAAGGAACTACTTACAAAGGCGCACAAAGTCGAAGACTCATTTCGTGATAACAATAGAAAATCAAAGCGAAACGCCGCCGCGGAACCTACCCAGCTCACGGTGTTTATGAAACCCGAATCGACTCGCAACATCGCAAATGCGCGGGCCCCGCCTTTGATCTCGGCCAATACGCCGCCAGCGCGTACGCCGCCGCCGCCGCCGCCGCCGCGCGCCGCGGCAGTACCTATATCTACGACGAGCGGCGAGTATCAAAGCGCCGCCGCCGCCGCAGCGCCAACGCCGCCGGCCCGCCAACAACGACCATTTTGCGCATACTGTAAACATTATGGACATTCGCGGGAACAGTGCCGTAAGTTAGCGACAAAGGGTGAGTCAGCTGATTTTAATCGTGTTTCGAACGCTGTATTGTCGTGTTATAAGTGCGGTCTCAAAAATGTCTCGCGTGAAAACTGTCATCAATGTAATAATAAAGATAAACAATGTTTCTATAGTGTAGATATGCCGAGTGTAAGTTGTGATCAATTAGAAACATTTTCTTCGGAAATTGATTTTAATCGTGTTAATGCAGTCAAATCGTGTCATTGCGGTCTCAAAAATGTCTCGCATGAGAATTATTCTCGATGTAACAATACGGAAAACCAATGTTTTTATAGTTTAGATATGCCGCACGTATTGTTTGACCGATCAGAAACTATTTCTTGTGTAACAAATAGAGTATCGTCGTTTGAAAATAGTATTAATACTATTAATATGTCAAAAATGTCTTCTTGTGTTAATGATGATAATATTGGTAAAGATCGTAAACATTGTATTTCTAATGATGTTTCGTGCGCCGTTGTGAGTTCGAATGAGTTGATGCGCCGCGTTTTGAGACCGATTTTTGAAATTGAAGTTTTGGGCTCGCGTGGCACGGCGCTTATTGACACTGGTGCCAAACACTCAATCGCAGGCCACACTTTGCATATACTACTCCTCCGTAAGGGTCACCCTCTTCAACCGGCTCGAAGGTTGATAAAGCTCGCCGACGGCCATCCACGTGAGGTCGACGTCCTCGTTACTACTCTAGAAGTATACCTCAAAGGTAAAGTGATTAGAACACCGTTTTTGATACTTCCGGAAGCGCGCGAAAATGAAACCTTACTTGGAATTGATTTCGTATTGGCTGCACGAGTTACTATCGATTTTTCACGCGAATTGTGGAAATTCGCTGACAGAAATCGCGAGTATAAGCTGCTTTTTGAACGGTATCACCCGGCACTCTCTTGCGCTTCAGCGGATGTTCTTAGAGAGGATGAAGGATCTCAGCTGCAGGCGTCTGATCGAGATCGGCTGGCGCAGATCTTAGTTGACAATGTAGATATTTTCCAACCAGGGGGAGCCGCGACCCCCTTTGCTGAACACCATATTAATACTGGTGAGCACCTACCTATTTCCGTACCTCCGTACCGTATGACACCCGCGAAAAAAGAGATGATGCGTCAGGAAATCGATAGAATGCTGAAAGAGGACATAATAGAAGAGTGCGAGTCCGCTTGGTGCTCTCCAGCACTTCTAGTACCGAAACCTAATGGAAGCGTACGATTCTGCGTGGATTACAGGCGCCTAAACGCTGTAACCAAGACTGATCATTATCCTATGCCTCTTATTGACGAGTTGCTCCAATCTACTAAAAGGAACTGTTTTATGAGCACGCTGGACTTGAGATCCGGCTATTGGCAAGTAAGCGTCAAGGAACAAGACAGGGACAAAACAGCATTCATTAGCCCGTTTGGAACTTACCGGTTCAAGCGTATGCCGTTCGGCCTAAAAAACGCACCGGCGACTTTCCAGCGGCTCATCGACCGTTTAAGGTCTTGTTCCTCCTTGTCCAACGTGACGTTACTGGCGTATCTGGACGACCTCCTTATCATCTCTGAAGGTTTCGAGCAACACTTACAGGATCTTCGGGTTGTTTTCAGTCGGCTCCGTGAATATAATCTTCGGCTCAATCGGGGAAAATGTGTCTTGGCTAGGGAAAATGTGAAGTACCTTGGACACATCATAACACAACAAGGTGTCTCTCCTGATCCAGCTAAGGTACAAGCTGTGCTATCAATGAAGGAACCAAACAACTTAAAACACCTGCGCACCTTTTTACAAACCTGTTCATGGTTTCGAAAATTTATATCAAATTTCTCTCAGCTGGCAGAACCACTAACAAAGCTTACAAGAAAGAACCAAACTTGGACTTGGGGTCCAAATCAGGCCGATGCTTTTGCCGCGCTGAAACAGCGACTTGTGACCGCTCCAATCCTGATTCAAGCAGATTTTTCACGACCTTTTGTTCTGCGAACCGATGCTAGCGGCTACGCACTCGGGGCAGTTCTCCTGCAGGGGGAGGGCAACAATGAGCAACCGATAGAGTACGCCAGTCGGCTTCTGAACTCAGCTGAGCGAAACTACTCCACCACGGAGAGAGAAGCACTCGCCGTTGTGTGGGCTGTGGAAAGGTTTCGTTGTTACCTGGATGGGCACCCAGTCATAATCGGCAGCGACCATCAGCCCCTAAGATGGCTGCTCACGCTGAAGTCCCCCACAGGCCGGCTCGTTAGGTGGGCTCTCAAGCTCCAATCATTTGACATTCAATTTCAATACACCCCGGGAAAGGTCAACGTAGTTGCTGACACGCTAAGCAGGCCGAACTGTTCCGAAGACTCTCGTGAAGACTGTGGTATCTGCTCAGTGATTGTAGATATACCGACAAAAGATCCAACCGAGTTGCGACGAGAACAGCTTGCTGACCCGGAGGTGTAGAAGATTGTTAAGGAAATAGAAGGGAGTGACGAAATCGCCGCTCGACGGTGGATAGAGCGCGGTTACCTAATGGATCAAGGAGTACTCTATCGTTACAATCCAGATGCAGACAGCGAGACTCCCCAACTTGTGATTCCCATTAATCTTAGGGCAGAAATCCTAAAAGAATGTCATAACTCACCCATTTCAGGACATCCGGGAATCGATCGCACTTATCTCAAGATCGCACAACATTATTATTTCCCAGGAATGAGGAGAATTGTTACTGACTACGTGAAATCCTGTGTGGATTGTCAACGCTATAAAGCGACCAACGAAAAACCACCTGGTCTGCTCCAAACACCCATATTAAACCAACGCAACGAGGTACTGGCCATTGACCTATTTGGTCCTTTACCTGAAGGTGAGAATGGTGAACGCTGGATTCTGCTGGTCGAGGATACAGCAACTCGCTGGGTTGAGTTTTATGCCCTTCAGGAAGCGACCGCTGAAGCCTGTGCTCATGTACTTATAGAAGAATATTTTTTAAGGTATGGCTTACCACGCAGAGTATTGTCGGACAATGGCGTACAATTTGTTGGAGCAGTTATGCAGCAGTGCATGTATATATTAGGGATAAAGCAGAGCTTCGTACCACTTTATCACCCTGAAGCAAACCCTGCAGAGCGCAAAAATAGGGATTTAAAAACCCAGCTTGCTATACTCGTTGAAAATGAACATTTCACTTGGCCTAAGAAGCTCGCGGTGATCCGATTCGCGATGAATAGTGTCGTTTGTCGAACAACGGGTGTTACCCCTGCTTATCTTATGTTCGCCAGGGAAATGAGGACGCCTACCGAAGTTAGGTACGACTTGAGGAGCATACTCGATAAGGAGAATTTTTTTCCTCAGATCACACCGTACCTTCGCTCGTTTATAAGTGCCTTATCAGCTGTTCGGGAACGAGTGGAAACGAACCAAGACAAAGCCAAGTCAACAGCTGATAAAACGCGTAGGTCAGCTCCTTTGTATGATATAGGACAAAAAGTATTAGTTACGTCCCATGTGTTGAGCAATGCTAATAAAGGTGTAAGTGCCAAATTTGTGCCTAAGCGAGATGGACCATATATAATTACAGACAAAGTCAGTCCTACCACGTTCATGTTGGCACCTGTTGGTAAACCCCAGGAAAACATTGGGAAATACCATGTGAAAGATTTGACTCCGCTTGTTGAGGGTAGTCTAAGTACGGAGACCGAAACTTCACCAATTCCAACACCCGTCAACCCAAAGCGGCGACGTGGACGACCAAAGCAAATCGAGCTAGTCCAGGAACGAGGGCGTCCACCTGCACTAGAGGGGGAGTATATTGCAAACTCTTCCGCCCGACCAACGCGCCGCACACGCTTGCCTAGCCGTTATTTAAATTTCGCGGTCGAAACGTAAGTTAGAGTGAGACGACCGCCGCTCCGCGAGTTTGACTCTCTCGCCCGCGCCCGATCGTCTCCAGTCGACCTGTCGAGCTCACGCGGCACGCGGTAGTTTTACGAATTACCTCTTATTAGTCTGTAATTCTTGTGATTTTGTGTTCTGTGTGAACTTTTAATTATTAAATTGTAATTCGGTAGACTCAAAAGTGGTTTTCATTACTACATTACCATAACATGAGATACTTTTTAACGGGATTTATTTATAGGTTCCGACAAAGATACCTAAACTTAAACGCGGAAGACGAAAAGCGACGGACAACAGCGGGTGAAGCAGTCAAATATTCAAAAGATTCAACATTTCAAATTCACAAAATTATTTTATCACATACGTTCGTATTGCAATGAACTTAATTTTCGAACATAATTTGGGGCCAAGTCGGATCAGTTTCCTCTCATTTTGATGATCTCTAAACCTAAATTTATAAATGTCAGAACTCTTTTTCTTGCGAGACTAGAATATTCAAAATATTCAAAATTAGAGAACACTGCTACGAATTGGTCCCATTACAGAGCTCAGTCCTGTATTAAATTTTATTGTATTGCAGAGAGCAGTAGGTTTTTTGAGAGCTTTAGTTTTAAATCATAGTCTTACTACAGTCGACTACAAAAATATACATAGATTTTTACCTTATTTCAATAGAATAAGATGCGAAATTGTTTGCGTATTTTGTACTTGAGTGTACCTAAAGTCAAAATTTTGCCGTTTTTCAGAATACTTAGACATATCTAAGAATTAATTGAATATTAAATAATGTGTGACTTTGGACGTCTGACGTCAAACGATATTAAAATCGAAGCTTCAGATATTCCAGAATACATAAAGCTAGCTTCCCGTAGTCGAGGAACTAGTGAGAATCATGAGGCTCACAGCGGCAGTGAAATAAATTATCATACATGTCGACTTTGTCTCGCAGCACGTCGGGAACCCGCTTTCAAAAGAACATAAAGCTGGCTCCCACAGGCGGGCTACCAGTGTAGCTACCTGGAGCTAACTCCTCCAGTTTACCAGTAGTGGAAGTCCTTAGGCTTGGAGGTGTCGTCGGCGAGCGCGTCGGCGGAAGCGGAGGCGGAGAGCGAGCGCGTGGGCAGCGGCGCGTCGACACGCCGCTCCTCGGCCAGCGCGAGCACGATGTCCACTAGCAGCGGCTGCGCTAGCCCGCGGATCGAATCTTGGTTCGCGACCTTGAGAAATGGAGCCATAAAAAACTATCGCTCATACTCTTTGCTTCTTTCAGTGTATTTGCTATGCAAGAGAGTTTAACCAGCATTATAAGGCGTTTTCCAAAAAATACCTATAGTTAAGGACTAAAATTAACAACGGTAACTTTTCCATTACGAAAATTAACAATTATTGCTTTAAGAGAAGGCCAGACAAAACTCCTGTAGCAAGTTCAACCAGGTGGGGTTTGAATCTGCTATGCTTAATAATAATTTGAAAAAGCGCCTATTGGCTTATGAGGGCAGTATATATGTTACTAATTTTCGTGACGTAATGGAAAATTTACCGTTGTTAATTTTTGACCTTAACTATAGGTATTTTTTTTGGAAAACGCCCTATAACCAATTTGAAAACTTTCTTGTCAGTGGTAGTAGGTAAAATCTGTATTATTATAATGTTATTACAGTATCAATTTTGGTAAGGTTATGAGTTTAAATTTGGACTAGCTGTCAAAACTTAAGACGGTCTCAACTCTCTATTCTAGTGAGCGTTTATATTAAAGCAGTTATCGATACGAAACGTCAATTCAGTATGTTTTTTTAATAATAAACCGCACGACATTTGATCTCGAGTGACATGAGGATAGGGACCATTCGTTTGTTTATGGTCTAAAAAAACATCCGTCTTGACGGAGGGTCAAATTGCCGCCATTATTATTGTCATTTGTTTGTTGGTTTTTTGCTGTTATGAAAGTAGGATTGTGAAAAGTTGTTTGTTTGTTGTGTATATCGTCGTTTCACTTATTCAAACTCGTATCTGCATATTTTTTTCCTGTTGGTAATTTCATTTTCATTCAGTAATACTTAGAGGCAATAAGTTAACAAAAAAAATAATCAGATACGAGTTTGAGTAAGTAAGAGACGATATGTGTGTACATACAGTAGTGTATGCACCTGTACATAATTAGTCTGACGCTGACGCTCGTTTCATAAAAAACACACTCGTATTTTAAGGCCTAATCTGCCCTCCCAAGCAAATAAATAAGCAGTATCTCAAGTTCAATAGCCAAAGCAGATTCAATCCTATTCTGTTAGTAATAGGGTTGCATTTGCTACAGGAACTTTATCTGAGATACTGTAATTTGTGTTAGCAGGGCAGTAATTATCTCTCATTATGCATCACTTGTATAAACTACTATTGTGAAAGCGATAGACAGCAGCATTAATACCGTATTAGTATTTGTTTTACTATAATAAGTTGATGTTCATGGTTTTATAATAGTGTGATTGGTTGATGACATGGTTAATCTCTTTTTAAATCGTGTGATCATTCCTTGTCATGTTAGTATGATATCAGCGTACCGCATGAAGTTGTGTACGACATATCGAGTACGTAGGTATTCCCGTCGTGTGATATTGTTAGCGTGATCTTCTAAAGTTAGTGGGTCTTTCGCTATAATGTTGTCGTAATTTATCAACTTTATGTTAGTGTGATATCGACATACTTGCGTAAAGTTGTGCACGATCATCTTAAGGGCATACTCCTTGATGTCGGCGGCGCGCATGCGGTCGGCGGCCTGAAGTATCGCCAGCACGTTCTCAGGGGTCACGTTACTCTGGAGATTGTGCTTACAGAACACCTGCAGCCGGTTATTCGTGAACCCTGGAAGGGGTTCAGGATAATATAAGGTTTTGTGTTGAACTGTAAGGAGTCAAACTTTTTCAAACACAAGCATTAAAATAAGGACGATTCACGTTATTTCGTAATGCAAGAGGATTTTGCTCTTAACCATGGTCGTTGCAGCAGAGGGATAACGCAATACAGCGTAAGTAACGAATTCATAAAGGTCCAATATGGACCTTACTGGCTTACTTAATAAGGTGTATTTTCTTCTCTTTTGTCTATTAACAGAGTGAAAGATTCATATGCACTTTTTATGCTCTGTCTATATCTGAATAATTCAAGTGTATGGACGCAAAATAGTAATTGAAGCTTACCGTAATAAATAGGCGCTTGGAAGAGATACAGCGAGTCTTCCGTGGGCATGTTGGTGTCGCCGTAGTAGATGTACCTCAGCATGGAATCGAACGCCTCCTCGGACGGAACTGTGTCGCAGATCTGGATCTGCACGGAAAGAAAACCAAGCTTACTCTCGGCGAGATCTGAATAGGAAGTGGATTAGGGTTGCCGATGGTGGGTACAAATCTTTCGGTTGCTCTTTAAAGGTGATCAGTTTGATCACACGTGTTACTGATTTTGCCAACCCGAGGTTACTTCTTGAATTACCATGCATGATAGTTGAGCTATTGGATGGAGCTTCATAATCTCAAACTCCTACATACAGCTCCGAACAGGACATCCTGCAGTCAACATTAATAATGTGACACTAAACGAAACTCCTTATATGTACAAGCGTTCGACATAAGCAAGGCGTGAAACTATGGTGTGTTCTGTTCTCTCTGGTTTACCCTTGTTTTTTCGCCGTATCACTCTGCAGAGTTTTCATTTATCAACAGGCTTTTCTAGGCACAGGAGTTTTGATTTTGTGATAGTCACAAGTCTGACCCAACTTAACCCACGTAAATAATGTAATGTTTCAGATAACCTGAAAACACCAGGGACCCAATTCGAGAAGATGTTTCATGCGAGGTGAACTGTCAACTGCATTTTTTTTGACATATCTTCCACGAATAAAGATCTAGCGCGCCCCATGGTCGCGAGAGCTTACGTTGACAGTGTTGTCCTGCGGAGTGAAGGACCGGAACATGGCCTCGAAGTAGGACGCGCGCGCGGCGAGCACGGAGCGGTGTGCGGGGCGCGAGGCGGGCCCCACGCGCAGGCGCACGTCCGACAGCTCCGCGCCGCCCGAGCTCAGGAATACCGACATGTCTTGCTCTAGCGTCGTGCCTGGAAAAACCATATAATTGATCCCAAGTATACCAAGAGCGCACATGGCATAAGAACATCGTTAATGTAAACGTTTGTTAGAATGTCCTGGGACACAGATGGCGCGTGTACCGACCTGTGATGTCTTCGGAGCCCTCGTGCTGCGACGGCTGCTTGGCGGGCGGCTGCTGGCGGCGCCGGATCACCTCCACCATGAGGCTCTGCTCCATCGACTCGAACGCGGACGACATCACGATCGGCGTGAAGTTGAAGTCCGTCACTAGGAACCTTACAAAGATAAAATCGTGCATATTTATCTTTAGATTTGATTCTATGCCTTATTCGTATTACAGTCGGCTATAAGAATAAGGGCAGTAGTAGTAGAATGACTCGTTCGCAAAAGTAGTTAGTATAAAAAAATCGGAAATTATGTCCGACGACTCTTTTGTAGATGATTTAAATCGCTTATGCCGCCATTATATATTTTTAGAATAGTTTTTTTTCATTTCACGCATTGTGCGTCACAAGTGTCGGGTTTGTCGCTCCTGTATCGGCTTTACGAACCATATACGCAGGTGCCGCAACTTTTCGGACACTGATCAAACCGTATTGTATTCTTCTTCTTCCAGTGTCTCTTCATTTGTGAAGGTTGGCCGTCAGCTTCTTGTATTTGTCTCTATTCGTAGCCAGTCGGAACAGCTGTTCGAGGGAAGCAATACCGGTCTACTCCCGGATGTTCCGCAGCCATGATTTCTTCCTAACCCAGCGCGTCCCTTTCCTTTCATTTTGCCCATCATTATCAACTGCAGCAGCGTGTATCTATCGTAATGCTGCATTTTGCCTTCCCTTAATGCCTCGATATGGATCGAGGTAAACATCGCTTTTTGACCAACACCAAGAGCTCGGACTTAGAGGAAGGTATCCTTAATTTGTTTAAAACAGAAACTTAACTTTTTATTGAACAACTTTATGATAGCCATATTGTATACATACATAGACGGAAAACTCGAGACTTTTTGAATATCATTATTTATAAAACTAATTAAGGAAAATGCATTTATGTATAAGCACCTAGGTTAAGGATACAGGAAGTTATTGTATACCGACTGAAAGCGGAAAATTAAACATTTTGATGTATTTTTGCAAAGTTTTTCTATCTTATGAAATTTGGAACAAATATAATAGTTTGGAAATAAAACTTGAGATTTGCGATAGGTCACTGTAGTAAAGCATTGTTGTAGCCGTGTTTCCCGCGGAGCCGGCGGCTGGGTACCTGATGCAGTACTCCTTGACGGAGTGCAGCGCGGCGTGGTGCGCGGCGTGCAGCGCGGGCAGCACGTTGGCGGGGCACAGGTTGGCGCACAGGAAGCGCGCGCACAGCCCGCGCAGCCGCGGGATGCTCAGCCGGATGGCCAGCCGGAGCACCTCCATCACCAGCAGCACCGTGGCCGGCGACTCGGGGTCCTCGTCTAGGCAAAACAATTGACAGTGGATTTTTACAAGAGGGTGACCTCTGAAAAATACTGCTGCTACGCCCGAACAACAATGAAAAGGGATGGTTTCAATTGTTTCCGCGCCTAGAACGTGAGATAGATAGTTTGCCGCGCCTTAATTGCAACATAAAATTTAAATAATTGATGTATGTATGTAAACTCTTTATTGTACAAAGAAAAAATGACAATAACAAGAAATTTCGTACATAAACTTAAGATTAACATGTACAATGGCGAACTTACCCCTTTAAGGGATCTCTTCCAGTTAACCCGACCAATGATGTTTACTATGTAAAACCAAAACTTTTGAAAGAAAATGGTTTACCAGGCAAAATTTAGAAGTACTCCACTATATTAAAAATATTTGTTAAAGATCATAGGGTTTCAGAGATGAGAAAAAGGTGTCATGTTTGAAAAATAAAACCATCAAGGTTTTTGTTTCCAATCCTTTTTTACGTTTAACAGTTTCAAGCAAAAACATATCAAGTTTAATGTATCCAAAGAACGGATATGCGTTATGGGTATTGAGATCTAGATCGCGGGACACTAGCGACTTTAGCATATTTGACCTCTTAGAGGGAGGAGGCAAACACGAAAACTTGTTGGAAAGCGGTTGCCCTCACCCGTAGACGACAATAATGCCAGGGCAAGCCGGGGTTCGAAACCTGTTAGTTTGTACCCTACCCTTGTCAGAGTGCTGAGGAAACGCCTTTACTTATTTTTTGTTTGTATGTAAACTCTTTATTGCACAAACAAAAGATAAAGTAAAAAACGAAACAGAAACACAAAAGGCATGTACTAAGACGAACTTATCCCTTTAAGGGTTCTCTTCCAGTTAACCTAAAGTTCTTGTATGGCCTAAATCGTAAACAACTCCAGAAAAAAATACTTTACACAGGGAAAATTATTTTATTTGCCTGCTATATAAAACTGCGCCAAATGTCTTGACAAAAGACTCGATTAATGTTCTGAAATGTGTCAAAATTCAACCGATTGAGCATAATTAATAGAAGCTAAAAAACATCGTCGTCCCTACTTTTTAAAACCATATCCAACTCTGCTAGGAGCAAAATCGACTAACCCTTCTCAGTAGGATCTATCCTGTCCGTGTAGATGTAGTTGAGTACCATGTTGAATGCCTCCGGAGTGGCCTCGGGCAACTTGACCACCAGCCGCGGCGTCTCCTTGTAAGAGTTCACCTCCATCGGCTTCTCTAGCCCTTCCTCGATGCGCTTCGCTAGCTCGTCTCTAGCTTCCCTGATGAATAAAGAAACCTCTTTTTAACAAACTATTTCGTTGCTAAAGCATAAGCAACAAATTCTGAGTAATATTATTGTTAATTACGATGTTCTTACGGAGATGGGATTATCAGATTTAAAATCTCCGTAGCAGTTTGTCTATTTTCGGTGTTAATCTTATATTTATTTCTCTTCTTAGAGGATATAATAGCTGTAGTAAAATACATATATTGAGCAAATAAAAAACTTCAGGTATTTTTTGATTATTCCTGGCCCCTGAGATGCCATGATCGGGGCGATGAAGCAGACAGCCAGATGAACCTACCCCCCCAACATCCTTGGGTGGGCACGGAACATCCTTGACCGTCTCCTCGGCGCCACGACGTCACAGAACTGTTGTAACTAGCTGGTGACCCTGGGGACCAGTGGAGTGGCTTACTTGATCCTGGCGCGTAGATACTGCGAGCGAGCGGCGAGCATGGCCTGGTGCGCCATCACAGCGGTCTCCTCGGCGCCTACAAGCACCACGATGTCACAGAACTGCTGCGACTTGAGGACCCTTCCAAAGTCATCGTGGAGTGTGCAGCGGGGATAGTCTGATAGCTATAAGTAACATATTTTCATTGTAAGTCTATTTTATTTAACAATCGAAATCACTATCATCTTGTAGTTTATGTACTGGTACCTGAAACCGGAACAGCTCCCCGCTCCTCACGTTGTTGTCCACCGTCCCGCCGAACACGAACATGGCGTCGCCGACGACGGCGCCGGCGTGGAACACGCGCCCGCTCGGCACCTGCGACTCGGGCGCGGGCGTCACCACCGACCTGGACAGATTTAGTAGCTTGGAACAAGGTCCGATGCCCACTAATATTGGAATTGGCTAGTTACGATTATTAGTAGTTCGCTCCGACCAGCAACATCGCGATTTTCCCCTAACACCATAAATTCTTGACCGATCATCTATGCTTTTGTTTGAACTTAAACAATTATATTTACCTCAACTAATCCTCTGCCCATTAAAAATCGGATCAACATTACTTAGTTTACCGTCAAAAAATAAAGAATGATAGGAATGCCATCTCACTTCACACGGTCTATTAGAACATGTGTTGCGCTTTCGTCTGATATTTATAATTAGGGCGCAGAGAAATAAAAGAAAATATTCAACAACCACAAACCTCCTAACGGAACCTTAAAAATAATATACCGGCGCGATTTAAACTGTTTTATTGAAGTGTAATCGCAAAAACCAAAAATTATCTGATCGAAGTACTTTTTACAACAGAAAACCGCTCTTAGAATTCAAGATAATTTAGATAATGCTACAGTGTTTAAGAAAACACAATATAAGTAATGAGGGCGCTATTGGACGCTTGGCACCCTCTAAATGAAGAAAGATTTTTACCAATACATATAATACATACCAAGCACCGCGACGCAGAGACAAAGTAAACGTTGAAATAACTCGCTTCGGAGTAAGGATTAACCGACCTATGTAAAGCAGGTGCGATGCCGACTCAACGTCCGCGGGGCGCGAAATATAGCGTTGTGTTGGCATTGCGCCACGCGGATGTCAAGCCCTCTGTGTACCAACCCTTTTTAGAACTTTTCGGTATGGTATTCACAATAGTAAAGTTGTAAGAAGACGATATTGGTTTGTCACGCGATGACTGTTGATAGACCAACACAATGGTGTTCTTGCGGATATCGTGGTTTGGGTTTTTAATCTTCGGTTATGGGTTAATATTTGATTAGGCTTTCACATATTCGGCCTATAATTACTTTTTAAATACCTATATGTCATGTTGCAGTGTACTTTTCTAAAAAACAAAAAAAAAACATCTTTACATAACTATTGGTGATTGTGTGTGTAAAAAGGTTCTCTGGCTTTTCGTCGACACATTTTTGACAAATGCACCGTTTCGCAACCTATTCATTTGCAAACCAACTTTTTGTTCGGTGACTACATATATTTCAGGATTTTTATAAAACTAACCTATAGGATTCTACGCGATGGTCCTGAAATAAATCCAGAATTATTTACAGTTTCGGAAAAAAAGGCGGGTTGTCAAATGATATGTTTGTGAAATGAATAATTAGTGAAACGTTGGGTATGAAATGCTAGGATCCCGTGTAGATACGCACCACATGTGCGTGTCGAGGTCGAAGCAGTGCACGTCCCGGGGCAGCGTGTTGTCGGCGGAGCCCCCGAACACGAGCAGGTGGCGGCCGTGCGCCAGCATGCTGTGCCCGTAGCGCCGCGCCGGCGCCGGGCCCGCGCAGCGCAGCAGGTGCTCCGTGCACACGCGCGACCACCTGCCCACACAAACAACAACCACTCACATTTCTGGATGCTTGGACCGAATAAACTCAACAACTAGTAAACCCATTTCAAAAAATATTTCACCGTTTTTATGCTAGGTATATTATTTTATTTATAACTGAGTAACAAAGGTTATGTTTTATTTTTCTACGCGGACCGAGTCACGGGCAACAGCTAGAATGCATACATACATACATAACATCACGCCTTTATTCCCAAAGTGGAATAAACCGAGCAACAGAAATATCAACAACTCTAAAAAGACTTCTTGATAGTTCTGTAACCACATTTTGCTTAATCAGGCCAAGATGTTTCCCAGTGTATTAGTGACAGGTTGCGAGCCCATCGCCTAACAGTACTACAAGCCCATATTTCCTTAGTCGCCTCTTACGACATCCTCAGGAAGACTGGAGTGGCACTATTCTAACCCGGCAACCACACGAAATTCAGCTAGAATGAAATATGAAAACTTTAAATGCTTGTCCTGTCACCTTTAGATAATCAACCAGCATTTATTTCAATAAAATTAATTAACTTTTAGGTAACATTACAACCACATATCAATTTTTAATTGGACCCTGAACGTTTAGTTAAGCTTAACAAAATACTTTTTCGTAGTTTGGTGTCAAATGGAACTTCTTCTTATTCATATTTTTAAGAAGCAACCACATCAAGGAGGTTTCGGTAAAAAATTATTCATGTTCTGAACAGTGTACTCATGTTTCCCAATCTTTTATTGATATTATTAAACAGAGTACACACGGGCTGTACAAAATCATAGCGTTGCGTAATTTAGCTAAGTCAATTTAGTTTATGAAGTTAGAACTAGATGTCACCAATCTTTTGTAATGACAGATCTGCATCGCGCAGGTAAGATTTCACCAAGAATGTTTATTGTAGTATTGCTACACGTTGTAGTTTCACTTAAGTTCCTTCGAACCACCGAATGTCGTGTTCACTTGGCAAACCAACACCTCATTTTTAAATGAATTAAAACTCACGTGTGCGTTTCAAAGTCGAACTGGAACAGCGCGTTGGTGATCTTGGCGCCGCTCTGCCCGCTGAACACGAACATCTTCCCACGCGCCACGGCCACGGGGAAGTTGCAGCACGTCGGGGGGCACTGCCCCTTCTGCTCCACGCACTCCCACTGCTGGCTGCGGTTGTCGCCCTACAACATATTCATCATAGCAAAAGTAATAAACCCTGTTCTGTATACTTTTATAAATAAGTTTCACAGAAAAGTCAACAAACAAAACAAGGTTTGTCATTGAGTTTGAAGATTGAAGTGTTGACTTCTGTCATTAGTGTTTTCAATTAAATCCACGACGTCTCGCTCAACTACTTAATTTTATTGACATTGACGCCGCAACATAATTTTGATTTCACGCGCCTTCGTGGATTAAAAAAATATTATACATATAAAATACATGTCAATTACCGCCTAGTTAGGCTCGTATGCAATCAAAAGCTTAATTATAACAATCACAAACTTGTAAAACCAAGCAATCATTGATTTTGTTATTGCAACCACGTAGCTCGTTTCAGGCAGCGATGTCTGTGAAAATTAATGACAGTTTTAAGACGGGTCTACATTACGCGCAGCGGCGCGTGCGGCACGTTCGTTTGCGGCAGCCGCACGCATTTTAGACGTGATTTGCGCGTGCGGCACGTTCGTTTGCGGCAGCCGCACGCATTTTAGACGTGATTTGCGCGTGCGGCACGTTCGTCTGCGACAGCCGCACGCATTTTAGACGTGATTTGCGCGTGCGGCACGTTTGTCTGCGACAGCCGCACGCATTGTAGACGTGATTTGCGCGTGCGGCACGTTCGTCTGCGGCAGCCGCACGCATTTTAGACATGATTTGCGCGCGCGGCATCTCCAATATTGCCGCGCTCGAATACGCCGCAGGGCAATCTCTATCGGTTGTCAAAGGCGCAGCAAACCGTCGCTTTACTATCTCAACCTCGTATCGTATCTAATTGAAAAATACTTTTCCATCAAACTATTCGTTCACATAAGAGGTTGAGAAAGTGAAGGGACGAAATACTCAGTGCTCGGCTCGCGGGCAGTGTGGACGTGTGAGAGTTGGCTCGCGCGGCAATAATGGACATATACAATAACCGAGTTCGACCTGGGTCGCCTGCCGCGATCAGGATCTTACCAAAATCAGCTCGCGCGGCGTGTTAGCCAGTTTTCTGCAGTCCAATGTGCCTAATGTAGACCCGTCTGTATAATTATTACCTTACCAGCGTTTGTGAAGCGACCTATATTATAGTATTAAGTAACTGACCAGCAGGTTGATAGTCCACATGTCGTTGAGGCGCGCGTTGCCGTCGTAGCCGGCGAATATCCACAGCTTGTCGTCGTAGACTGCCGCGCCGTGCGCCGAGCGCGGCACGGGCTTGCTGCCACAAGACAAGGGTAAAAAACAACGGTTAGAAACCCGACTGTTAATACCAATTTTATTTAATTTTTATAACCACTATTATTATTTTTAAGTACTCAGTGACACCTCTTTTACCGAAGTCGAACCGTTCAGCCTCTTCAAGGGAATAAAAAACCATACACATACATACCTATAACATTCATTCAGGGCCACGGTATTCAACGACGGTCTAAAAAATCATGACCCTCCTTGAGTCATGTGATAAATCTGACTTGACAGTCGGTCTTTTAAGAGTAAAAAAATAAAAGTTATAGTAACATTTATCTTGAGAGATTGAGAAAAGTGAAAGGTTGTGCATCAAGTAAGTAGGTGCACCAATTTATTTAGAACACCAAAAAACAAAAACTAACCAAAAATACCTATATGTATAAATATCTATATCTGTCTTTAAGAGATAGTTCATTGCCAACTTAACATTTTAAAATAAAAATCTCTTGACATACGACATGACCTTTCCTTTTACCCTTCATGTAGTACAAGTACAAAAGGCGTTCTTTCTACAGCAGCGTTTAGGATGGTAGAAGTGCCTAATCTGTACGCAACCCAACCCATTGAAAGGAACCCAAACCAGATAGGGACCCAATTCTCGCATCTTCGAGATAACCTCTCATGCGAGAGGAAATGAAAAAAGGATGAAGTCACGAGAATTGGGTCCCAAGCCCCGCCTATGGGAGCTTTGCGCCTAAATGCGCGGTGAAATTGGTAGCATAGAGAATTTCAAATTTTAGTCCTCATGGTTGGCAACTTTGCTGTCTTGAGATTGTTATTCTGTCGGAATGTCTATCCCACCATCCTATCACCTACTATCAGGTGGCCTGTGTGCTCGCTAGCCTTCTACATCTATCTCTGAACTTACTCGCCCGCGAACTTCCACTGCACCCACTGCGCGCTGGAGAACTTGTACTCGAACAGGTCGTTCTTGTTGGCCAGGTTGGAGTTCGCCAGGATGTCGCCGGTGTATCCGCCGAACACGAACATGGAGGAGCGGTGGACCTGGGGCAGGATTACAAAGTGGAATTTAAAAACACATCACACTAACTATATTTTTATGGATGTACCATTACATGTTTAAATAAATAAATTATTAAGTTTGCCTGGGAGAGATCGCTATGTAGCCATATAAGACCGCCTATTGTTCACCATCCTACTTCCTACAAATATTATAAATGTGAAAGTTTGGATAGATGTTTGTTACTCAATCACACCAGAGCTGAATGGATCTGAATGAAATTTGGCACACAGAGATAATTGGACATAGGTTTTATCCCGAACAAGGAGTAAAATTAAGAAACGGTAACTCTTACAATGTGAGTAACGAAAATTAGTCATACATTTATAAGGTTAATTTTCGTTAATCACATATAAAAGATACTGTTACTAATTTTACTCCTTAGCTAGGTACAATTAATTTGAATTTGGGTGGTTGATCATTCCGCCCTATGATGATGATTTTAATACCCAGGTACATAAGATAAATGATAAAATTCCCAAAAATAGCCAATTTACAACTTACTACAGCAGAATGATGATATCTCAGTGCCGGTGGCACTCCCATGTAGCCCACCCTGGTCCAGGACTTCTCCCGGATGTCAAACCTTATCAGGTCATTTAGCATGGATTTGCCATTGTCTCCACCAAACACGTATATAGCATCTTTGTATGGTACTGCTGTGTGCTTGCTTCGTCTGCAATTTCGTAACAACATAAATTAACAAGATGGGTAAACACACCAAAGATTTTTCTTTTCAACTTAATTAAGGTAACAACACCAGTACTCGAAAATGAACCAATGTTCAACACTGACTCTTATTCACAGACGATAAGAGTTATTAATTTGTTTTGCAACAATCAATTTAGAACCCTATGATCTTTGAATTAAAAGCTTCTGTCCATGATAATGATTGTTGCATGTCAGCTAAAAGTGTTGAACACTGGTGTTGTTACCTTAATTTAAAGGAATAGGGAATCAATACAAAACTAACTTTTGTCACTCAGATCTTCCGGTAACCTTCGGGGAGGGAAAATGGCCAACTTAAAGGCTTTTGCTTTTGATTCATTCTGCTTACTGATTGCTATACTCACTTGACATGGGTAAATGGCTACGGAATTCCATGGTGGACCACAATTGATAAAAAAACGATTCATATTTTGTCAGAAAAGTTTGTAATCATCTTGCTAGTACAACAAGCTTATCAGAGGGTAATGAAGCAAATTGAGAAAAGAAATATGCAAAAGTAAATATATAAAATAATATAATATAGAAAATATTGAGATTATGCAAATTTGTAACCAAATATGATGTAATATGACTAATGTAAATGACAGCTACTACAAAAATAAGGATAATTGCTTATTTTATAAATATCAAGACTAACAGCTGGACTAAGTTGATATTGATTAAGTTGTTCCTTAATGACGATTTATCAACTCAAGTTTAAAAAGAACAATCTTATTGTCTCTAAAATGTCTTAGTTTTCAGCGTAAGACCATTACTTTTTCCATCTCAAAACCGTGCTCATAAAATATATATGCATATTTTATCTTCATAATTTAATTTTAGAGTATAGTAGATAGAAGTGTAGGCAAAATTAAATATCAATAGATTCTTGCATGAAAAAAATAGAGACCACATACAAACCTGTTAGTTAAAATCATCTCCATTTTAGAGAAGATAACACACATCATCGGGTCCATTTTAAGATTTATAAGTATGGTTAATTGCAGTGAAATATTTTGCCCAAGGTGATATTAGCCTCACTGCTGCAAGTTGTAGGTACTGACACACACAATACCAATAACCGTAATATTAAAAAAAACACATACCGCGCGCCAACGAATTCGTAGCACTCAGACATCCTCTTCCACTTGTGCACTGTCTCAAACGGACCAAACTCCATCCTGAGGCTGATGTCCAGCTCATTCGGGTTCCGCAGCTGCTCCGTTATCATCTTCGCTAAGTTTTGCATTTGGGCGGCTTTTACTGTAACAAATCAAATATCTGCTCGATTTTTTTAAAATACAACAAGGTATTTTAGAGAAAGAAGGCCCCTTTAATGCCGGAACACTAATAATTTGGCAACCAAACGTTAACACTAGAAACCTACTTTCTTCGTATCGTATATCTATTCCAGTAAAAAGTAACAAATCCTAAAATAAAACGTACGTGGAAATAAAATAGGTCGCTATTAACTACCCACCTCATATTGTTCAAGACCTATTAATGAATTGAACTATTACTGTTAAATGCATTTAAAAAGGAAATCGGCTCTACTTACTTCTACACCTGTATCCATAAAAAACTAGAATCACACACAAGAACTGCCATACAAATAAACAAATTTTTATCAATGAAATCTACTTGTAGTAGGTTGGATTGATCACAAACGTCAAAATTTCGTTTTAGTTGCTGGGTAATTCAAAACCAGCTGTACACAGTTACAATAAGAAGGGTTTTATATTATCCTCATCACAATTTTATTGGTAGTTACTTTTTTAATGGTATCGTGCTGCAAATACCAGCGAGTTTATCTTCTTTAGTTTTTTAAGGCACTACCAAGAAGTTAATGTACGACACTGGAGATTGCACCTAGAACTATTTTGTGAAGACAAGTTTAATGACCCCTAGCTATGATTTTTATCCCTCTGGGCACTATACCGCTGATTCGTGTAAAAGACGTTTATTACGTTCGAAAACGAAAACTCCGAAGTTGCCAAGCTCAAAAAATAATCTTTTGTTTACACGTAATTTCCGAACACAATATCCAATCATACTCTTTGATCCAGTCCAACTGACTAAACTCACGCAACGCAATTGGCGAGTTTTATTACAATAAATTCGTTAAAATATACAGTTTTTCTGAAAACGTAGTCGTTCAGTGTTTACACTAAATATTTACGAAGCCTCTGTGTTTGATTTTAGTTTCGTTTTCATTATCGTAATATGTCTTCGCCGGTAAGTTATGAGTATCATTCAAATTAGTAAACGGAAAATTTTCATCGTAGTGGAAATCTTATTTGTCTTCTAAAATTATGATTTCGAGCAGCTGCTTAATAGTTTTGTTTGGTTTGATTTTAGACGGAAGAAAGTGTAAGACGCAACAGCGAGAGCGAGGCAGGCGATGCGGAAACGCCTGAGCATGACCCTCATTATGATCCCATCGTGTCTCTGCCGCTGGTGGATATTAACACCAACGAGGAAGACGAGGACGAGCTGGTCAAGATCCGTGCACGGCTCTACAGATACGACACGGCTGACCATGAGTGGAAGGTCAGTGGCCTGAGTTACCAAACTGTTTAGTACCCAAGCATATTGAAAAGTTGTTAAGTTTAGAAATAGTTTTGAAACTAGTACATAAAAAGTACAATTAAAGTCCTTGTATGTAATGTATACTTGAATATAGGAGAGTGCTCAAAATTTTACTATTTAATAATTCACTCTGAACCAATGAGTTAAATGTCCTATTGTTCCATTGACTTTCTACCCAATGTATATTTTAGATATTTTGGTGCTTTTCACTCTAGTTATATTAACGCAAAATTTTAAATATGAATATTGATGATTTGTCATGTACTACTGTAAAATGCTAATTTTCCTAAAGCATGATTTTTTAAGGTTATCTCAAATGTTATGGGAACATACCTAATTCTAAAACAAAGAAGTTTGCCTTTTTTATTTTTAGCAAATATTTCACAAAGTGCTAACATGTTGTGCAATTTATTGATTTTTCTTACCCTCCCCACTTTCCCCACCCCCTCCCCACTTTATTGAAAAATCAATCTCTGTCTGGTTTTCTGCATTTTAGGGGCACACACAGCAAAATTAAAAAGAGTACAAATTTATACAGACAAAAAGGACACATTCTAATTACTTAGTTTTTTATTTCTTTCTACTACTAGTCATAGAAAGAGATGGAATAACACATGGTGTGAAGTTTATCTATAAAATGTTGACACAAGATGTCTTCAAGAGTTAATCAACTATTTATCACTTTTACAGTCCGATGCAATGAGGCACATCTGCCACATGGGTGATTTTACTGGTATGTCCACAAGGCACATGTGCCCATGTGTGTATATGAAGCTCTGAGCGTTGAACGTATCAAAAGAAAGCTGCACATTGCATCGAGACTGTGAATCTGTTAATGGGGATGATACCCACCTTAGGTCACAGCTTGTTTTGTATTTATCAGGGCATTTAAAGATCACCTAATGAGGAAACCACTATTAAAATTTAAAATGCAATTTAGACTAACAGTTATTATTTTTATAAGGATCTAGTTTCCTTCCACAGACTAGTTGGTTATTGCTCCTCAGTACCCTATGTACTTTCTCAGGATATCAAGCTATCTCCATACCAAGCAGCTTAGTAGTAAAAGCGTAACAAACGGACATAGTGACCTTCACATCTATAATATTAGTGTGGATGGAACTAAACTAACCCTACTAATATTATAAATGTGAAATTTTTGGTTGCATGCATGTTATACACTAAATCATGCCAGAGTGGCTGAATGGATCTGGATGAAATTTGGCACAGAGATTATAGTCTGGACTATTCCAGAGGCCAGAGGAGGTTTGCATAGGCTACTTTTTATCCCAAAATACAACTTCAATGCAGACAAATGCTAGTACATTTATCATATGATAATAAAGATCTAAAATGGATGCTTTCTTGATGTCATGAGTGGTACCTACCTAAACTTTTATTTTTTTAATTTCAGGAGAGAGGTACAGGTGACATCAAGCTTCTCCGACACAAGATTAACAATACAGTGCGGGTTGTGATGCGGCGCGACAAGACCCTCAAGGTGTGCGCTAACCACTTCATCACACCAGACATCAGAATGAATGTGCACTGCGGCTCCGACAAGGCTTTCAACTGGTCTGTGTTTGCTGACTTTGCCGATGAGACCATGAAGCAAGAACTACTGGCCATCAAGTTTGGCAATCCTCAGAGTGAGTTCAGCTACACTGTTGATTTTCTATTCTTAGTAATAGGTAATTTGGTTCTGCAACTCGTATCCTGGTGTTGTAGGTGTAGAATAATGGCCCTGGTGACAATGGAGGTTAAGATCACCAAAAATGTATTGGTAATTGAAACTTGGCTAAATTGTCTGCGTAATAGTCTGTCTTTATTTCGCAGTGCCAATTTTAACTAAACAGTTTAGTAAACTATATTTCTATTTTTCGCTTTACTCTACAGATGCAGAACTCTGGAAGACGAAGTTTGCTGAGGCTCAAGATATAGTTAGAACCAAATGCAGCTTGTATACTCAAGACCTGTCTTCAGATGATGAAAGCAGCATCACTAGAAGCGAAGACA
This sequence comes from Acleris holmiana, assembly GCA_949316455.1. Classification (NCBI taxonomy): domain Eukaryota; kingdom Metazoa; phylum Arthropoda; class Insecta; order Lepidoptera; family Tortricidae; genus Acleris; species Acleris holmiana. Next base: position 8,482,172 of record OX438783.1, read on the forward strand.
CTGACACTCCAGAGCCCAAGAGCACTGACAAGACAGATGATCCGAAAACGTCAGAGAAAGATACAGATTCAGATGGTGTAGTTTTAAAACTAAAAGAGCTTAAAGTGGAAAGTGAAAAGGCAGAGTAATTGGCATTGCAATTGCATAAGTTTCTAGATGCTGTACTGTATCATGTAATAGTACCTTTATTTTAACTGTCATTCCATATATATCACTTTAAAATTGGTCAAGCTTTTAATTATTAAAGTACCTATTATTTGTATCTTTCTGATTTTTAAACTTTGGTTTATTAGATCACGTGTTATATATTTTATTTTAATCTAATAGTTGATTATTACTGGGGCTGTTATGATATAAACTGTAAAGGTGGGTGAAAGATCTTACCTGCGCTAAAATTCTAATATTGCATGGTTGTTGGTGCAATATGTAAGAGCTCAGGCCAGTTGTTTCTTACAGAATGAAGATTAGTCTCTTTGAGGTATGCAATGCGAATGATTAATACTCATTCATATATAAGTATACAATGGGGTGGTGTTTAGATGTCTTGAATTGATTCATGATAAAAATATATTCATATAAGACTAATATTCAGCTTTGTGATAGTCACTAACTCTCTTTATCTGGTTATTTTTACGAGGACTCCATAGTCCTAGTAAATGGTCTAGATTACAAATGACTTAAGAACCTTCTTGATCAATTTATAGTTTATTTAGTTGATTTATGAAGGCTCTTAGCCATTTTAATCTCATAACTTTACTGCGTGATAGATCATAACGGCTCCTTAAAATGATTATGTTGCATGTTACAGTGGGCAATGATTGTGTTAAGTTGTTAAAATAAAATCTTGTAATGTAGGCATGAATGTCGTGATAATTTGGATTTGATATTCCATATTGAACTTCTCGAATTAGTGATAGAGTTTAAGATAATGCATTTTTATTTTCATATGAATTTGTTAAGTTCTAAAATTAAATAAGCCGTGTCACGGCCACAACTTACGATTCGTACCATTTGGCAGATATTTGAAAAAAAGTGAAAGTACGAAACTTTATCGTAATTATAGCCTTAATGGGATCCTTTATGGGAGTAGTTATGTTTAGTTAGTTATTAATTAATTGCATTTGTAAACTTGAAACATAAATGGATATGTTGAACTTCATTCAAACATTTCAACAGATTCATGTATGCAGTCTTTGGAATTTTGTAATTTGTATCTTAGGAAAACGAGCTGTGGAAGACTTTATACTGGCAGCCTAAAATTAGTATTGTTCACATTACGGTACTTTTCTGTTAATCCTGTGTAGGCCAATTTTATTTTGTGACAAAACTTCTGAAGCAGTTTAATCTGTTTGTGTTGTTCAAAATCCTAAGATTAAATGATTTTCGTGACATTCTGTTTTTTGCCATTTCCATGTTAGAACACCTAAACCAATTTACATTTGACAGAAACTTCATAATTCATTGTGTTTAGTAATTTTTTGGTAACTTTTTATCCATTTGTCATCTACAGCTAGCAACAGGAATGCCATAAAAAGTAAAGGTTTTGTTATTTATTTCAACCACCTTTTCCTGGGCTGGAATTCTACAAGGTAATAACAATATCGTTTTTGACCTGTTTCCGTATTGTCAACGTTTTGATAACTCTTATGTCATTTACAATAATGGCGACTGACATAAACAATTCTTAAACGTGTCAAACACGATATCGTTTGAACGCACCTGAATAGAGGCCCTGTGCACTTTCAAGCCCAGCAGATGAAACTGACGTCACTTTGGCCTAGGGTCCATCATCAAATGCATCTCATAAACAAGAACTAAGTTAACCATCAGGGACAAATTAACACAATGTATTTCACACATTAATGTATTTTATACATTCATCACTCATTGTGCAAAATAATCTAATAGTAAGTTAAGTTGTGCTATGCTACATGCATATTACTGGAATAAATTCAAACAATATCCATTATAATTGATTCAATGTAAAATTTAAACAAGGAACATTTAAATCAAGAATGTTTTTTCATTGTTGGGTGTTTTCCAAAAAAAGTGTACATCGTTAAGGACAAAAGTTAAGAAAATTTAACTTTTTCCATTTCGTCAAAAAATTAGCTATACATTAACATACGTTAATTTTCGTGACGAAATGGAATACACTTTTTTTTGGAAAACGCCCTGTTACAAAACAGCAAAAAAAAATGTTTTTATATAAGTCACTTAACCCCTCGTATGCTTTAGGCACGGATCCGTGCTCAAAATTTGGATATCTTATTGTATTTTTTTTAAGCTTCATTTTATGGACTATATCGTAATCAGAAGAGACTAGAACTTGGTACTTTTTGAACTCCCGTATACGAGGGGTTAGTAAAATTCCTTTTTTTTTGTAAATGGAAAATACTTCTTTGTTGGTCTTTATTCTTCAGTCCCCTGGTTTTATATTATATTGGAGTTATTCTAACTGGTATTACCTTGCTTACACAATCATCTACTGATAAAACTAACTGACATGAAATAATGAAATAATTCTGTCTATTCCAAAAATAAAATCTTTCACCTCAATGTTGATATAATGGACATTGTACATTATCGCCAAGAATTTGGAATGTAGTGAAAAATTACTTATTATAATGAAAATATTGCAAAATATGTTAGTTAACTATTAAGATCACAGCTCCTTCTTGACATCTTTGGATTTCTTGTCCTGCAGCTGGAATGTCTGTAGGATGTTGATCCTGACTGCCATCCCTTTCTTCTTTTCATCAGAGATCTTTTCACTAAGGAGCTTCTTGATTCTATCATGTTCGGTCTTGACAAAGTCATCTCCTTTCTCAATAATTTTTTCCATGATGGTCTTGTAGATCTTTCCTGAAGTAGCATCCTAAAATAAACAATAAATATGTAAGTTTTACATTTGGGCACAAACACTGCCAGATTAAGCCAGCATGGGACCTGTAGCTAATTTATTATGAGTAAGGTGCTAAATAAAACAGAACTGTAAGAAATACATGTCAGATGTGGGCCCTCAAATGTGCAGGGTCTAAAACATTTGCTACTCTTGCTACATTGCTTTTCCAACAGCTTTGAGTGAGAATGTGGTCAAAAAAGCAAACAGAATTTGGTACTGCCAAAATCACAAGTGCTTGGGCAAATTGTATCAACCTTATTAGTAACCAAATAATGCTTATTAATTCAACACTGAAATGAAATATATTTATTTAACAAAAACATAGAAAAACCATGGCTTTGTGTCCTGAGCTAGGATTCCCTGTTACATGACCCAGAGAGGCAACAACATTTGTTTGATACAATGCCTTCATACATCAAATAAAACAAACAAACACTGGATGCATAGAGCACGTAAGGGGATAAAAGATCATTATTATGGTAATTGTGTGCATGGTAATGAAATTACTAAACAACAACCTTACGGTCATAAAATGAAAGAAGTTATATATAACTGACAACAAAGTCAGTTTATACCTTGCTGTTCAATTTGACCAGGGTTTCCTCAGTTTTCTTCAGCACATTTTGTCTATCCTCTTTTTTGGAATTCATGAACTTAACAGCGAGCTTGTCGAGGCTGCGGACGCAGCCCGGGAGGCTGAGGTGTATGCCGGTGTGCTCTCGCACGAAGCGCCGGAGCTCATCGCTGGAAAACTCTTTAGACTCTTCAAAAGACACAGGGTCTTTCTTTCCTTTAGTAAACAGCTTAACCACAGGGAAATTATCCTTCGTGGCACCGTACTTCTTGGCCAAGGCTTCATTATCTTTCTCTCCATAGTCTTTGACTCCCACTTCGGCTATCAGCAAATCGTGCTCGTCTTTAGCATCCTTCGCGAGAGCCACGAAGGCGTCATGCTTGTCGCCGTACGGAAAAGCGACATCGAACTTCACAAGCGCGGCATCGAATTTATTTACGATTTTATCAAAAGAAAACTCATCTAATTCGACTGAACCGCTGAGAGTTGTGGCTTCGTACTTCGAAGGCACAATAAAAACAACGCAGAGGAACAGTAGAAAACGCTGCATCGTCGACGAATATATCTTCAGGAGTTCAAGTTCACAGAAAGTTCAGTAAACGAATGCAAGAAAGCGACCAAAAAGCGACGTGGACAGCAGTCGTGCGCGCTTTATTCTTCAAACGTACCGTACCTATCGGGCTATCATATCACTATCAACCTTTTAGTATGAAATTATTGACACCTGTTTTATATGCGCAATTTATAAAAACGTTCATAGATTTATTTGTTACTAGCCAATCGTAAGAGACAACCTGTTTTTAGAATTCGGTTTGATTGGATAGCCGTTTCACGATAAGAATGAAGATTTTGAATCCAGTTCACGCAATTCTGAACTTGATTACAGTGTTACATTGTCTTTCTCGATTATTGTAATGTGACTGCGTCAAATAAGATATATTTTCTTTATTAAAAAATGTAATTTTATACACAAGTATGACTAACGTTACTGATGTTTACTTTACACAAAATAATAGTCGTTCGAAGACATCATGCGTGTAATGAAATATTATTCTCATTTTCTTTTGACAGTCGGCCGTGTGCTTTAGGGATTGGTCGATCAGACAATTCAGACAGATGCCGGCATTCATTGTTTACGTGAAGCAGCTTGTTCTCTTTTACAATACAGGGCCTCTATTCAACTGCGTTATAACGATATCGTGTTTGACGTGTTTTAGAATCGTTTAAAATGTCACAGTCGCCATTGTTGTAAATGACATAAGATAAGTTATGAAAACGTTGACAATACGGAAACACGTCAAATACGATATCGTTATTACCGTGTAGAATCCCAGCCGAAGTAATAAACTCAACAAATAACCGGGCAAGAGCATGTCGGACCATGCCGGTAACCTTCGGGGAGGGAATATGGCCGATTGAAAGATGTCCGGCTTTTATTTTTGATATATTCTCTTTACTGATTCATTCTATTCACTAGACATGGAATACCGCGGTGGACCGCCAATACCTAATATAAAAGAAGAAGAAGAACATGTCGGACCATGCTCAGTGTAGGGTTCCGCAGCCGTTAAGAACATATTCGTTCCGATCCGTTTCGATCCGTTCTATTCCCCTGGCTGTCTAAGGACTATTAAGACAAAGATTTTGGGTGATGTCATTTCAAACATAATTATGTAGTTAGTTCTGCCCTCCCAATCCAACAAGCAGTATTTAAAATTCAATAGCCAAAGCAGATTCAACTCTATCCTTTTAGTAATAAGGTTGCATTCGCTACAGGAGTTTTGTCTGAGATACTGCCATTTTTGTTAGCAGGGCAGAGTTGTAGATTTAAACTTGCCGCCTTTCAGGGGGTGATTAGTGATTAGCGCTGCGTCGTTGAGAAGTTCTGTCCGGCAAAGCAAGCAGACAGGTGAGTCGAGTTCAGTGTCGTGAAGGCACGCGCTAAAATATGTTTTGTACGCTCCGACGGGACTTCTTAAACTTGCCGGATAAAACTTCACCTTTGAGATCGACGCAGCGCAATGTTGAGAGAATCAACTTGAGAGAATCAACCCTTAGTATGTATATGTTTTTTCAAGTTTGGGTCTGCAGTTCAAATACTTGCAACGCTTGTAGGTATTACCGTTTTTACCATACAGCAAAAAAAAACGAGGTGCCTCCTTGTATGGGGACACTCCCTTAATTTTTATTATTTACTTAAAGTGCAAGCTCGATTTTCCTTGTTTTTTTTTGCGGAATTATTTATTATCTCGTTTATATACATTTTATTTGTGGACGTTGAGGATTCAACGCCCGATAGCCTCTGTTGCGTCTGTGTGGAGCGTACTTGAGTGTAGCCAAGATTTAACTCTACGAAGAGTTGAGAAAGATCTCTTAGCACCAGCATTCGCTACGCTTACTGAGGGTACAAGTCTCTGTCATAGCTTTTTTTTATATGTTAAGGAGAAGGCACACGAGCACTCAGGCCACCTGATGGTAAGTGGAATCTGAGACCCATAGATATCGCACGTTGATTTTGAGAGTGACACTAAACTAAAAACAAAGCCATTTAAATAGTGTCATTATTGCGATTAAAAATAATTTACTTTTGAATGACATAATTTTTTGCATAGTGTCACTCTCAAAATTAACGTGCAAATTTGAATTCTCATGACTATAATCCTAAGACCTCAAATGCGTTGCCAACCCTGAGGACTAAGATGGAATGCTAGTAATTTCACCGGGTGTCTTATCCCCACACCGGAACAAAACAATGCGAACACTGTTGCTTGGCGGGTGGTTAATGGATAAGATGGTGATAGCTATTAATAAGCTCATCCACCGACTCTAGGATGGAAAATATGGAGCACGGAGCTCACGTTACGTAACTTTGAACTACGGATTACCCACACACCTACTTAATGTCATAACAATATTTTCTCCAAATAAACAACACCTGTGTAAAGATGGGGATAAAAAATTAAATAAAAGATCCCATTAGATAAGTAACTTGATTTCCCTGCCACATACGAAACGATTCTTGTACGTAGGTAGGTTAGGTTAGTGCAGATTTCATATTATTTGCGTGAAGATCAGAACATTTTTATAAGTTGTTCTACTCTTCTATGTATAAGCATCCTATAAGTATAAATGTTTTGGAATATTAAATACATATGTATTTAAGTGTTTTAAATTCTTTTATCATCATGCAACAACAATTAAGATTAACCAATAAACTAAACCAAACAAAAGCAACAATAAATTACTTGATAGAAACTGTAAAAAGTAGATAAAGTTTTTAAGAAAGAATAATAATATTATCTTCTGTTGATATCTCTTGATATATAGTCTGGGTGCTCTCGGAAATTCTATGCTGGGGCCCTAGCCAAGATGCAAACGCTCCTAACGTTTTTCTTTTCTATCGCTCAAAATGTATGGGATGACAGTCGACCACGTGGTTTATCGAAACGCACGAGATTGTCATCCCATTTGTCAGCACATTTTGAGCGATAGAAAAGAAAAACGATAGGACTGAGCGTTTGCATCTTGGCTAGGGCGGCTGGACACTTAAATAAATTCATCTGCCATCGCATCACACCCCTTGGAAAAATTCCTTAGATTCGCCATTGATAAAACTTGTAAACTGACCAAGTTATTAAGCAATAGGATGGTAATAGGTAGATCCCTCGGAAGTAGTCTGAACCTGCACCGCCTCGGTCTACAACGTGATAAAAGTCATTTTCATAATATCCAATAGCCTTTTCTGCGGCAATCTGTTAGGCGATGTCGATAATAGTGATATTGCGAAATCCAATTTGGAAGCTGTAAAATAAATATTGAAACGGCTCTACATAATCGAAGGATGTCGTGGCGTATTACGGGTTGTATTATATTTTCATTTATTTACATGTGCAATGGAAGTCCTTTGGGGGGTATGTTGTTCAGAATAACCTTCGCCATTCCATTTTTAGGGTTCTTTAGGCAAACAAAGAATTAGATAGATTTGCTAATAACCGTCGTTTTATGTAAACCAAAGCTACCTAGCTGTTAAAATTAGGAACAATTCAGTGGCGGATACCCCTAGACAGCCGCATCGTCTTTTTAGTTAGGGTCACCCTAAATAAAGGAAACGAGACCTGACCTGGAGAAAGAATAAAATCCTGGCTCCGCCCTTAGTACAATTACGGATTATTATTACCGCTATTAGTGACATGACTCATACTGAGAGAATACCACATTATACTGAGAGAATACCACGAATTCCCTACATATTTTTTGTTGTTGTTCCTCTTACCAGGTACTATTCCATTTTACCCAATCTAATAATAAGCCCATTACAGACGCACACGGAATTTGACCTTATACTTTTTTATCATATTTACCTACGGCCTTAAAACAAACTGCCATTGTGTGCTCTAATACCTATTCTACACTGTCGGAACATTCATTCGGTTCTTGGTTTCGCTAGCATACGCACGTACTTACATTCGTCATCGTTTTCGCTCCCGGCCGGCCCGCGCGTCGTGCGTAGGGTGAGGCCATTATCGATACTATCGATTGTCGGTATTTTCATCGCTATGGAAAAATATCTACTTACAAGATCATTTTCAACGGAAAGTGTATCCAGTAAAAGGTCGGCTGATGACCTTGGCCTTGGAGACTGGAACAAACCTAAACGGCCTGCATACAAGGCAAAAGCTCAAGACTCTGCTAACACCAAAATTGGAAATCGCTTTGATTCACTACCACCTGATGATGACTGTGACCAGCCTCGTGAACCTTTGCAACAAGCTACTGCGGGCACCAACGCTAGTGCCCCGCGTGTACCCCCTATCGTCATTGATGCAAAACAAGTTTTGGTGCATCGTGATATGGTCAATTTTCTCACGAGCATCGCGCCGGATTACCATCTGCAATACAAAAGAAGTGGTGAGTTGGTCATTCATTCCCACTCAAACAGCTCTCACAAACTTATTGTAGATGGACTCACCGCTAAAAATGTATTTTTTCATACATTTACCCGCAAGGACGATAAGACACACAGAGTTGTTATTCGCGGCCTACCTGCCGATGCTGCTGACGACATTGTAGAAGAACTAGCTGCCCTAGGCTTTGAGAAAGTTGAGGCCAAAACCCTAAAAACTTCGTACGGCAATAACAACCCTTGCCCTCCCATCTTGCTGCAACTTCCAGTGGGCTCAGATATACTTAAATTCAGACAAATTAAATATCTGTGCAACTGCGCAATACAAATTCAAAAATTTAAACCAAACACAGCTGCTGGTATCCAGTGCTATCGCTGCCAGCGATTCGGGCATGCCTCTAGTAATTGCAATTTACCAGCCCGGTGCGTCAAGTGCACTGAACAACACTCAACACAAGACTGCACGAAAAAAGACCGCGTTCAACTGGCCAAGTGTTGCAACTGCGGCGAAAATCACCCCGCAAATTATCGGTCCTGCAAAGAGCGCATAAACTACTTAAAACGACTACAAAATAGTAGTAGGCGTCCTTCCACGCAGCCTAAGCTTAAAATCAATACCAACCTAGACACTCCACTCCTTCAGACGACAAAACCAGTTCTACTAAAAAAGACGTATGCTGACTATGCTGCAGCAGCCAAGCCTACCACTGTTGAGACTACCCAAATATCTACCGCGAACGCAAACTTACCATCCACCTCAAGAGCATACAGTGCGATAGCTGCAAACCCACCCGCGCAACCAAAGACCACAGACTGCCAAGCCCGCGTCGGCATACCGAGCCCAGCACCCCAGCACCGTCGCCGGACGCCGCTTCCACTTACGGTACTTCAAAATCATGATCTTGACCGAGAGACCTACGAAATTTTAGAAATCTTGTCTGTTATAAAATCAATTAAAACCGAACTTAACCTGTGTGAGTCCATGCTCGACAAAGTAATTCTTGTATTAAAACATTTAGGAAAGTATGTCTAATCCCAAAATTCGTTTCATCTTTTGGAATGCGGATGGCATACGCAACAAGCTTAATGAACTGACTGACCTTGCTGTCAATGATTTGAACTGCGATATTATCGCGGTTTCTGAAACAAGAGTAAATGCTCATCACAGCTTACACCTTCCGGGCTTCCATTGTTATCGTCGTGACAAACACTCTCAGGGTCGTGGCCAGGGAGTGGCTATATTCATCCGACAAACCTTAAAGCACTCCGAAATAAACCCCCCAGCTACCAAACACCTAGAAGTTGTAGGGGTCTCAACCATCATCAATGGATTATCCTACTCAATTTACTCTATATACCAGTCACCAAATCTTCCACTCATAAGTGACGACATAGACCTTCTCCTAAATAGCGGCCCCCGTGTTATCCGTGTTATCCTCGTAGGTGATTTTAATGCTCGGCATCCGTACTGGTGCCGTAGTCGTCCAAACCCTCACGGCAACACCCTGTTTAAACATGTACTAAATAATGATATTTCAATACATGCACCAATAATGCCAACGTTAGTTCACTATAAACCAGAGCACCAACCTTCCAATCCTGATCTCCTCCTTACTAATGTCACAGATATTAATGACCTGAAAACGGTTCCGGCTTTATCGTCAAATCATCTTCCGGTGTTCTTTTCCTTGGGATGCCGTGCCCAAGACTACAATACTCCCGTACATAAGTACTCCAATTTCAAAAATGCGGACTGGAATTTATTTCGTGCTTACCTAAATAAAAACATTGTACTAAATTCCAAACCATTCAAATCTCCCTATGAAATAGATGAACAGGTAAACCACATTTCAAAATCAATATTAACAGCTAAAAACCTATCTGTTCCTTGCGTTACTACAGCACCTAAACCAAAACCTTTACCTTTATTAAAAAGCTTATTCAAACAAGAAACAGACTTCGTAATAATGAAGTGAAAACAGTGGATATATGGATTCGTAAAATGATTAGATCACAAATTAATACATTGCAATGCAGAATCAAACTAGCTATTCAAAAACATAATGACAATTCTTGGCAACATAAGCTAGCTAAAGTGGAAAACGCAAAAACGGACTTATGGAAAATTGTGAAATCAATAAATCATAAACCTATTATAATTCCTCCTCTGGTAAAATCAGATAAAAGCTTAACTAACAACATTAAAGAACAATGCGATGCACTATCTGAAGCCTTTTGTAATAATCTTAAACTAACTTACCAATGGAATGACCTCGAGACTAACAAAACAGTTTCCATTTCTATAAATGATCTAATGAAATCTACAGATCATATCCTGCTACATCCGACAAGACCCACAGAAATCTGGCGTCACATACGTTCCCTAAAAAACCGCAAATGCCCTGGCATAGACAACATACAAAACATCCGTTTTAACAGGATGTTTTGTATGTTGTCTATGACCTCACGCAAAAGGCAGTTGTCCAACTAACTAAAATCTTCAATTCATGTATGCTTATAGGCTATTTTCCTAGTCCATGGAAACTTGCCAAGGTAATCGCTATTAAAAAACGTGGCAAAGATGATTCTGTCCCCGCTAACTATCGACCTATCAGCCTACTTCCCTCTATAGCAAAAATATTTGAACGTATTATCTCAGAACGTCTACAGTTGTATGTAAATCCCAAACTCATGAATGAGCAATTTGGGTTTCGTTCTCAACATTCTACCGTTCAGCAACTAGCGCGGGTTGCTGAGCATATTGCTCATAAACTCAATACTAAGGAGTCGACTGGTATGGTACTCCTCGATATCGAAAAAGCCTTCGACACCGTTTGGCACTCTGGACTCTTACACAAGCTTAAATTGCTCGATGTACCCCCAATACTGATAAAGATTATCCAGTCCTACCTCAGTGGTCGTTTTTTCAGAGTTCATATTGGCATCGATACCTCCAACAAAATGCCTGTACCTGCGGGGGTTCCCCAAGGCTCCGTTCTTGGGCCCCTGTTATTCATTACATACTTGTACGATATGCCCAAGCAGCCCCGCACTGAATTAGCCTGCTTTGCTGACGATACCTCCTTTACCTCGTCCAAAGACGAAGATTTAATAATAGAACGACTACGGCTATCCTTTGACACCCTTTCTTCTTATTTTCTTAAATGGAAGCTTAAGCTAAACGAATCCAAAACAGAAGCAATCATGTTTTCCCGCAAACGAGCACACAAACTGCGGAACCTCACAGTCAGCTGTCACAGTATACCTTGGAGTAAGACTGTGAAGTATCTAGGTGTATTACTTGATTCGAAACTCAATTGGACTCCTCATGTGAGTTCTACCCGACTGAAAAGCCTTCAAGCGCTACATGCTCTCAGTCCTATCCTAAATAGGCGTACTAATCTAAGCTCGAAGACTAAGCTGTTAGTTTATTCGGTGCTAATTCGACCCTGTCTCACTTATGCTGCCCCGGTATGGAGCAGCACTTGCAACACCAACTACAACAAGCTCCAAGTTGTACAAAATAAGGCTATGAAAATTGCTTACAATACTCCACCTAGAACTAATTTGCAAAAACTACACTTATCTGTAGGCTTTCCAATATTGCGTGATTTCATTATAAATTCAACTAATAAATTTTACTTACTAACTAATCCTAAAAATAAAAATCAGCTAATATCTGCTATCGGTAAATCTCGATACACAACATTAAGATATCTCGATACATACAAAACGTACCGCTTACCCCATCACTATGTGCTGGACACGATCATAACGCATGATCTACCTGCGGCCGCTCGGGGCCGGTCTGCTGCGCTCGGTAACCGCCGCACTCACCGGCCCTCGAGCGACCGCCAATCTTAGCTTCTAATAAACAAGCACCAGTTGCGTATGCCTACCCTAACTATGAAAAAATAAAAATTAATCGTATGCTAAAAATGTAAACTGTACAAAGTTAACATGCCAAAACTACATTGTTATTTTTTTCCTTTTATGTTTTAACTGTATCGTACATTCATTGCCATAAGGTCTAAGAGGCGCTCAAGTAAGTAATATTTATTAGCCTGTGACTTGTATTAATACTACTCGTTCCGTATTATCCTGACTGTGTCTTGATATATACATGTAATGTATTTATGATCAATAAAGAAATTTTAAAAACAAAAACAAACACTGTCGGAACAACCATGCAACTCAACTTTGACCACCAACACAATAACTTCACCTTGGTTAAGTTTCGTAGTTGTTCCGACCGTGTAGAATAGGTTCAAGTAATTCGTAGAGTTGAACCGACGATGAATATCTGCCGTTAAACTATATAATTCCAAATGAGTGAGATGGTTATGGCCTGGCTTACCAAATTCATGTAATATTCACCTTTGAAAGAAAAACCTCCCCCTCCCATTTTTCGACTATCCCCCTGCCCGGCCTAATCTGGATAATGCCAACCAAATTGGCTAGTCAATTTGTTTTGTTATTGTTTAGAGAATCTGGAAAAGCTGTTGCTAATATCATTCTTATGTATTTGAAATGTTTAGACGAAGGCTGTAGCTGATATGTTCATTTATTTAGTGTGCTGCAATAAATTATATATTTGTCTCTTAGATCGACCAAGGTCTGAAGAAGCAGAGCCCACCCAGTTCATACCGGCACAGTGGGCCAAAGACAGCCAAATTGCTTACCAATGGCCGAAGGCGGAGGTGCCATACTATTTTGATACGAAAAGTTATGGTAAGTATTAAATTCAGTACACCAAATTCGAACTTCGTTGAGACGAGTCTTCTTCTGCCGTCCTTTTACATAAATAAACATCGCTCATGTATCTTCCGCGAGCGTTAAACCTAGGTTCGTTAAAAGGGTACCTATAAGTCTTCTAAATATTAAATGGAAAGGGCTCCAAGTGTAGTACGCTCCGTATATGATTTATTTATACCGTTTTTATTATTACAAGTTACGTCGATCGATAGCCTTTTTCACTAGGACCCCAGGTTATGGTGAACCGGAATTAGAATGTATTCTGTTAATAATAGAGGCGAATAAAATTAAAGCCCTAATACCTATTTTTGAAACTCTTTATAGCGAACTTAAAACTACAAATCATTATTATTGACGTCTTCAGAGTTTTCAATTCGATAAAAATATTAAAGAAATCTGAAACAATTGACGATATCCTCTCGTTGGGGCCATAGCTACATACGAAACACATGCGTTACACGAACTCTGTCTCTTTATCTCAATATTGTCGCAAGTGACGACCGTGGTTCGAATGTCCTTGTGCTTCGATATTACCACCCTTACCCTTATCACTTTTCGTTAACAGACGACGGGGTAAAAGGTCGAGTCCTCGCGGCAATGGCGTCCCTCGAGCGAAACTCCTGCGTTCGCTTTAAGGAACAGTTTCAGGTCCCGGCCAACAATTCGGGATCCTGGATCCACTTCACCAACCCAAACGCAGTGCGCCACTGCTTCCACGATTGCAGCTACCAGGCGAACGGTGAAGTCGTAAGACAACTTTTTCACAACCATTATATATTTCACATGATTGTGGTTCGGTTGAATGCCAGTTTGAGCTAGTCCCCGAGAGTAGAGTTGGACTTGGACGTAGAATTTGGATTAAGAAATAGAGAACATCCATGAAAAACAGAATTGAGTTTAGGAGAAAATGTAGAAAAATGCATACAATACTCGTAATGCCTTGTACAATTTAAAGATGTATGTTTTAACATTGAACAACGCTGTGACGTTATTCCTGTCGTCGATTTTGTATATTTTTTATGCAGAGGGTCTGAACTAAGACTGTTTAAAGCTTCATAATTATCATACATATCTTATGAAAAAATAACACGACAATTGTTTTGCGTACACACTTATCCTTCTCTTTCATAGCACTTTCCAGAGAGCGTAAGAAGAAAAAAAACTGCATGTTCCCTTTTATTAGGGACGAAACAGAAAAAAAAAAAATCTATTAAGTTTTGCGAACATCCAAGTATGCATATCTTAACTTTAACGTTAGTAAATTATCTCTTATGGTTATTGAAGAAAATACAAAGATTATACATAATACATATGGAACGAAAGAGAACCGAGACACACATGAGATACTCCTAAAGGAATAATTTAAACGTTCCAATATATAAACTTATGATTTTGTTGATCAAAACACTGAATTGATTATTTGCTTTTAGAAAGTGGTTCTAGGCTATGATTGCCTTAAGCAGCAGGATATTACCCACGCAGTTCTTCATGGTATTGGCTTCAGGGACGAAGTGGCGCATCCTCAGCGAGACCTATACGTTAAGGTCATGTGGTCAAACATACAGCCAGGTAAAGGGATAAGTAATTTTACTCTTAAAAAAGAATGGCGGAAAACGATGTTCTAGTTCGTGTTTTAATGTCGAATTTAGCAAAGCTTAAATCATAACAACGTTAATAAAATATTTACTTACTGTAAGCCTTGACTTACAACAGTAGCTAAGTATAGGCTATCAGTTTGGCGCTTGCCTTATTCACTTCTTATACTCGTATCGTCTATTTCGTCGAAACAATTATTAATTACTTGCAAATCTTCCTCTTCTACTTATTGAGCTTGGGCATCTACTATACAGAATGATTGATAATGTGATGCATTTTTAAGGAGCACATGGCATGGTACAGCTCATTTGCAGTATTTTGCTTTCTGAGTTATGGTTTCAATTTATTAAAATGAGTTGTACCTACTGCTACTCAAAGGAATGCGTCACATTTTCAATCACCCTGTTTAACTAAGAGTAAGACACTGCACGTAGGTAGAATGGTGGTCTATGCGCCCCTCCATATTTGTTGATTAGCTTTGTTTCGCAGCGTACAGGGCCATGTTCCGGCTCCAGCCAGTGGACTCATTAGCACTCGTGGAGTACGATCCCCAGAGTATCATGCAATTCCACGACCGTGCCTTCAGCCTCAACGGGCAGGCCACGATAACGCCCTTGGTAAATATTGAGATATATAACCAAGTTTATTCTGATAAACTTGGTTATAAAACTTGGTTGGGCCTAATTAAAAAATTACAAGAATAAGGCGCGGAACCCAAAAAGGAGAGCAAACTTAAAGTTATTTATACTGTTATCTGGAGATAGATAAATCAGATCTAAGCTCACAAATAGATTCAGATAGACCCCTATCGGAATCGTTATTATCGATAAAATAAACTACGCGGTCAGCCTGCCTAATTAGTACTGAAAGGCTAGACGAGATATGTAAACGATTTTCGAAAACTCTCGGAACGTTTGGAATTGACATAAGTACCTATTCGATGCGACCGTCTGACACTTTACGTCGATCCAGTACATTTTCGACAACGATAACGTTCTCGCAAAGCATCTTGTCTAGGGTCACTGTTAAGGTAGCTCGAGCACGAATGATTCAATCATACATCACGTTTTCGTATTGCCTTTGCTATTCGAAAACATAACGTCTTCTGAGGCCCTAGCCAAGATGCGTACGCTAACTAGCGTTTCTAATCGTTTTGTTTAACCAATCGCGTCACTAGTAGATCACGTGATCTACCAGTGACGCGAGTGGTTTAAAAACAAATATTATAATATACCTACGAACGATACGCACGAACCTCTAGCTGACTGACGTTTTCACATCACTTTACGTATTCTTCATATTTACTACTCGATCACAATACGTAATAAGTCAACGTCAATGTCAACTTGCTATTGAATTTTACTACTGAATACGGACACGGGGCGCTGCTAATATAAAGCGCCGAACACATTTTTTCGCTGCCGTCCAGGGCTGGGATTCTACTCGGTAATAACGATATCGTATTTGACCTGTTTCCGTATTGTCAACGTTTTAATAACTCTTATGTCATTTACAATAATGGCGACTGTGACATAAACGATTCTAAAACACGTCAAACACGATATCGTTATAACGCAGTTGAATAGAGGCCCTGTAGACTTTACTGCCTCGATAAAAGGTAAAGTTCGTGCTGTTGTGTTGTGTGCTTGTTACTAGTGAAGCCTGCCTACAGAGATAGCGGTCTCGGGTTCGATGCCCGGTGATTAGCATGAGTTGTTATCTACGTATGTAAGTATGTTTATCGTTGTCTAGTACCAGCAGAAACCTAGAGATTAGTCAGTATTAGGTAAATTTGTTTTTATCTATTTAATTAAAATAGTACTTTTACATGCAATTTTTCAGGTTCATATTAAATTAACCGATTGTCATTTTCAGCTACCCGGGTTAAAGATACAACCATCAGAGGATTTGTCGCATCTGGACAAAATGAAGTTACGCATAATGTATGGCCATGAGTGCAATAAGAGGAAAGTTCATGAAGTTCTAGACACGTGTCAAGATATACTCTCCGAAGTTAATAAGGATGTAAAATCAGATGAAAATAAAAACGATGACAATAATGCAATAAAAGAAGACAAAGGCAGTGAAGAGATGATTGTTGTAGGCGATGATCAAAGCAGAGACAATGGTAACAAAAATAATAGCAAACCTTTGAAAGAGACGATTGTTGAGGGTGAAAATAATAAAAAAGGCGGTAGTAACGAAAAAAATCTAAGCCCATCGGAGGAGATGGTTATCGTGGGTGATGAAAATGAAAAAGGTAGTAGTAACAAAAACGATAAAAACCCTTCGGAGGAGATGATTGTTGTGGGTGACGATGTGGAAAAAGGTATTGGTAACGAAAATAATGAAAACTCCTCGGAGATAATTGTTGTGGATGATGATTCTGGAAAAGACAGTGGTGACCAAAATAATAAAAACTCATCCGAGGAAATGATTGTCGTAGGTAAAAATGATGCACAAGGCAATGGTAACGAAAATAATAAAAGCCCATCTGAGGAGATGATTATCGTGGGTGAAAATAATGCAAAAGACAATGGTTACGAAAGTAATAAAAACCCGTCTGAGGAGATGATTATCGTGGGTGAAAATAATGCAAAAGGCGATGGTAACGAAAATAATAAAAACCTGTCTGAGGAGATGATTGTCGTGGGTGAAAATAATACAGAAGGTAATGATGATAACGAAAATAATAAAAACCCGTCTGAGGACATGATTGTTGTGGGTGATAATAACGCAAAAGGCAGTGATAACGAAAATAATAACAATCCATCAGAGGAAATGATAGTTGAAGGTGATGAAAATGCCAACAAAAATAATAAAGATGTTCGTGGTGGTGGTAACTTCCATGGAGGGGCAATTTCGCCATTAAAATCTGGCCATGAAAAATCCAATTTGGTTAATGTGGTTAAAGGTAATTATAACATAAATAGCATACGCAGCGATAATCGAAAGACAATTGACGTCAAAATTGGTGATGGAAATACATCTTCAGGAGCAGCGAAAGGTATAGCAAACAAAGTTTAAAGGTAGATAGTAATCGTTTAATTGATTCAGAATAACAAGTCAAGAGGTGATTCTAGAACACAAATAAAGATATTTGTTATAAAAATACTGCTCATCATTTTTGAGGTGCGTTTGTCATGTCGTGAAATGATCGTATTTTTATTATTAGTTATTATTTATGTCATAAAAGCATTAGAAACGAAAATATTTGGTATCGATGTAAAAAATATATAAAAAAAATGGAAGTGGCAGTCCTCTGCCAGGTTACACTTAAACAAAATTAACATAAGAGTTTTTTATAAAAACGGAACCTTAATTTCCATATTCGCCTGTTCGCTCATACAAACTTACTCAGCGTTTAAAAAATGTTATTGAAAGTCACCTTGGACTAAGATGTAACTGAACACGAAAATATGTACTTAGGGAAAAAAAGGTATTCATCAAATTTTCCAAGAGTCTCCTTCTTAACGACGGCGATCGGATTAATAATAAAACAAGGTATATTTAAGGTATGCTTTTATAACCTTTTTAGCTTTATCTTTAATGCGACGTGTTTCTTCCTTGCCTGGCACTGTTCAAAATAGAGCACGTTCAGTTTCTTCACGTCTGTCGAGCTCATGCCATGCCAGTCACCCATAGCCCAGCCGTCGCTCTATAAAATAAAAAGAAATGGCCCCTTTTTAAATTAAAATCAGGGATCATGGTACTTATTGGGTCAAGAAGCATTAGGGTCTAAGGGTGCATTTCCACCAGAGCTGTGCAAGGTAGCGGAGCGGTGTGCGAGGAAAAATCTAAAAATAATATTCCTAGCATCGCTCAGCGCAGCTCTCTCTTATTGGTGGATTTTTCCTTGTACACCGCTCTACTACCTCGCACAGCTCTGGTGGGAACATCAAGGCCAATAACATCGCTATAGTAAACGAGGCCGCTATGTGGAGAACCTTCCAGAAACGAACTCTCTAGATCGTCCTCGGCGGGTCAAAGTTCATCGGTCATTAAAGAGGGCATTCTAGAACAGTCGGGGATTGAGAGTATAGAAAGCGGAACGATAGCGGCTGCAAGACATTCTTTACTTGAAGAGCGAAAAGTGCGAAAAAGCGCGAACCGAGCGATCATAGTATTTCTAAGCTTATGGTACGATAATTATTTCTAACGGTTGAGTGAGTGCGTTAATAAAGTCTAGCTCTTAATTATAGGTGCATTCGTGCATTTCTTTCAGTTACTTACCCCCACGTACGTAACAATATTTGTATATGATAAATACTAGATCTGTATCTGTGTTTGTCAGATCAAACAGTGTAAAATATTTTTAATAGGCGCATAATTTTTGACCCCATAACAAGTTACAGTACTTATATGAATACAAGTAGATCACAAACGATAGAAAGCCAATATCGTCTGTTTTTGTACACAATTGAGATATGAAAAGAAGAAAATCCCTATATTTCGCCTAAAAGTATCCTCAGCCACTTTTAAAAAAGTTAGCGGACATCTCCGGATTCCGATTTTGATAATAATAAAACAAAGTATTCAAAGTTTCCTTTTAATGCCTCTTCCGTTTCATTTTCAACGCAATGTGATTCTTTCTCGCCATACATGGGTGGTAGTAAAGCACGTTCAATTTCTGTACGTCCATTGAGCTGAGGCCCTGCCAGTGCCCCATGGACCAGCCGTCATTCTATAAAATAAAAAGTAATGGTTCTAAAATAGAACCTTGAGGTACACCTATTACACCGTAGCAAGTACAAAATTAGTAGGGAGCTGTTAAATCACTATACTGCAGTTTGATCAAAACTGTTATAAGCCAGCTTAAACAAAAGTAAAGATATATTGATAATGTCGAAAGCAAGGGAATATTGCATCAAAATAAGTATATTTTATAACTGAGGCCCTAGTCAAGATGCAAATTCTGCTAACGTTTTTCATTTTCTTCGCTTAACATGTATGGGATGACAGTTGACCACGTGCATTTATAGTTAAGCATGAATATGACATCGGGGGGCTTATTATGGCCGTGTTTATCGCGTGACTAAACGTGGACAAAGCATCCGTCACTTTCTGACAAGTATAGTGCGAGAGTGACGGATGCTTTATCCACCGCGATAAACGAGATCATAATACGGGCCCTCATACATTTCGAGTAATAGAAAAGAAGCGTTAGTAGCGTTTTCATCTTGGCTACGGCCCCTGTTATTCCAAGATAGGTATTGTTATTTGTGACATTTCGGTGCATTAAAGCTGTTCTGTGGCTTTTTCTGAAGCTTGACTGGCCCGGCCCATGGGGATTAAACTGTTTAACCCATTAAGGGGTTTCCGCAAAACAAACACTATTTGTTTTAGTCATGAGAGTTAACTTTTCGCTTGTCCTTACTATTATAGGCTAGCATAATTATTTTGTGTATCTTTCTAAAAAAAAAATGTGTAGAGTCTGTCAAGCGAAAGCTGTCCCAGAGAACCAGCGGGAATTTCAAAAAACCTGCAGCTTTTAACACTGACTGTACACTGAATAAACGGAGTTGATACTCCAACACTGATGTGACAAGTTCAGGAAATCAAATAGTATTAACTCCGTTTATTCAGTGTACAGTTACTGTAAACAGCTGCAGGTTTTTTGAAATTCCCGCTGGTTCTCTGGGACAGCTTTCGCTTGACAGACTCTACGAAAAGAACAGTTGACAACATGATCCTAATCGACAAATCTGAGATATTAGGGTATGATATACATATTATACAGTGTTCATACCCATTATACAGTGTACATACCCATATGGGATACACAACGCTAGTAACGCCATTTTTAATGTGCAGCCAGGGGTAGTGCATTACGCTCTGGTAGTCGTACGAGAAACCAACGGATGCAGCCATGGGTAGTTTTGTAGACATCTCTTTCTTCAGCTCTGGAATTTGATTAAAATGAGGCATGGGAATATCGTATAAAATCTTTGTTAGAAGCAACGTGAAGATGTGGTTATCCGGCTAGAGGGGTAACATTTGTCTGCAGCCGACTGTACTGGACAAATGGGATGTGTGTACGTCATTTTTGAAGTCTATGCAAACATTGTGCTTTTGAATCTTGTATCAAACATTAGCCAAATACTCGCGTGTTTACATTGGCACTGTTTAAAAGCGTTTTTTTAGTCTACTTTCGTGTTCAGTGCATATTAAAGCCCCAACCACTCCTGTTCTGCGTTGACGGGGTGGTTTCATACCAACTTGGGCACATCAATAGATTACCTTCAGACGCGATAGTCCAGTTGATGAACAGGTATTCGTCCCGGTCATGCATGTTGTGCTGATGGTCCAAGCCCAGCACGTGAACGAAGAGATGCAGCAGGTCGTTGACTGAGTTGAAGCAGTCAGCGTTTATTACTAGCTCCTACGAAATAACAAGTTAAGCTCTTTTAAGGCAAGAAAGGCTAAGTTAGGTTCCAACATTGGGTAATATATTATTTTCTGCATTATGCCAAATATTGTTGAAACAAATAGGTACTTTTTATATTCTCCCAAATAAATAACTGATGTGAAGTATCGACTTCTATAACTTATCATCCAAGGAAAAATTCAAGGACGCCGATCATCAGGAAGACGTAAAATTTCTTGGCTCAAAAACCTTAGAGAGTGGTACGAAATGAGCTCGAGGTCATTATCAGTATATTTAGAGCGGCTGTAGATAAGGTCAAGATAGCCATGATGATCGCCAACCGTTGGAGATGGCACTTGAAGAAGAAGAAATTATTTTTCCGAATCAGTTGAAGCTTTGAGATTTTTCCGATTTACCTTTTCAGCTTTAGGGCGACCTGGTTTTGGGCAGTGGCAACCCGGCTCCGGGGACCGAGTCAGCACCAGCACGTCATCAGCGTGCCGCCGGGCTGGCGACAGCGGCATCACCGACCTGCGACGCCTCCGATGGGCGGGTTGAGCGTCTAAAATAAATAAAGTACCTACTCTTAAAAAACCGCCTTTCAAAACGCCAAACTCACTTGCCGAAAGGTATCAGCGTTGTTAGCTGTAACCAATCTTGTGTAACTTGGTCTTCGCGGAGACTTTAGTTCTAAATTTCACTCTTCTGGTATTATTTGCGCTTGCCGCGGTTGCTAAACGCAATGCTATCTTGAGATTTCATTTCTGTATTCACCAGCACGTCGCCTTCTGGCGACGGCGGCATCACCGACCTACGACGCCTTCCGCGGACAGATTTAGCAACTAAGATGAGAAATTTAATGTACCAGTGAAAATGCGCATGTACCTAAGCGAATTATCGCAGAACCAATATGTATAGAACAGAACCTATGACGGGGTATTGTATTATTTTTAACTTGGTCGCCATTACTGTGAAGTAAATAAGAGCTATCGTAACGTTGACAATACGGTACCATGTCATAGGCAATATGGTTTTACCCAGGGTTATAGAGGCCCAGAAATGGTTATGGGGCACGATACCCAGTTTTTTTCAACGGAAAGATACAATTGACAATAAAATTATACGACGGAAAGTAACAATATGTGCTACTTTTCTCGTCTTTTTCTAATGAAAGTAGTTTTAGCATTATCTGGAGATTATGAAATAGACCCTTAATAGAGCCTTTATAAAATCTGGTACAGAGTGATGACAGTGATGTACAATATAATAGAATACGATACAATACAAAACACATTATTCAACACCACATACATCAAAGAACGGATTTATAATAAAAACATGAGGGGTCTACAGGTGGTCTTACTGATGAATAGCGATCACTTCCAGACAGCGTTACAAAGAAGAGATGCTTAAAATTCACAATAGAAATAGGCGGTGCAAACTGAATTGAACAAAATACTAATTATTTAATATACATATAGGTACGCAAATAAGAAATACATAAATACAAAAATAAATGTATATAAAAATAAAAGGTAAAGAAAACTACTAAGTAAGTATAATAAAGTGATTTCGCTTATCTAAATGTAAATTTAAAGAGGAGTTATTGTGAAATTTAGAAGATGAGAGAACTGTTAAGATGAATTTGGTTTTGTGTTTTATGTGAAATTCAACGTGACTATAATTAAGTACTTTTTTAAAATTTTGCCCTATAACGGGTGAACACGTGTTAAATTTACATATGCAATCATAAACATTATTTTAGTTTTATTTAAGCGGTGGACATGTAACTTCTTTTACAATAAAATTTTAACAACAGTCCACGACATTTCCACGTTGCTTAAATGTGTTATTTAAACTGTCATACATACGGTTAAAAAAGTAACTTGCCTGAAGGTATCAGCTTTGTTGGCTGTGACCAAGCTTGTGTAACTTCTATCTTCGCGGAGGATTTAATTCTCAATTTTGCTCTTCTATCAGCGTTTGTTGTGGTTGCATTTATTCTATCGTTCTGAGCATTTATTCTGGTATTTTCAGGTTTATTCACAATTTTGTTTTTACTAACACTCCGTACATTTTCTTTATGCTCTACAATGGTTTCAGAACCTTCAACAGCATTTTCATCTTGTTTTCCAGTTGTATCAGGTACGTTGTCTGAATCTATTTCATTATCGTTATCATTTATTGGTGTATCCTGTTCATACCTTTTATCATCGTCATCCTCATTCGGAGTTGGTGTACTTATCTCTTCCTCATCGACTGATAAATTTCTGAATTCTATGCATGTTTCTTTTTCGATATGTTTTATTACTGCATCAATGTTCTCTCTTTCTTCGATAGCTATAATAAGAAAGTGTCATAAATATTTTAAAATTGTTAAATTATAGCATTACTTAGCAAACTGTTACTAACAGAATTCAATTTTATCTTTTAACTTGTAATTGATTATTCCGTATGGCCACAATCTGTCTTTAAAATAATTGACTACTTCTTCCTGTGATATGTTTTTTACTTCTCTATTAGCAGTGATGACCGCAGGACAAGTTGTTAGTAAATAATTTTTATTGCGATTCATGCATTCGTTGCCAAATATCATTGAGACTTTTTCCACGTCTAATTCGCTGAGTCCATCGCGTTGACCAAATTTGACTCCAGGCTAGAATAAAATAAATAAATATGTGAATGAGATTTCTCAAAGTAGGTATGGTACTCATTAAGTATGGTTCTAATTACCGAAGCCATTAATGTGTATTTCCCATTTTTGGAAAATGCTCTTGGAGGGTAGTGGAGGACGCTGGCGTAATCGTAGGGCAGGCCCAGGAAACCAGTTTTAGTCTCGAAATATTTCTTATAACCTTAAATTATAATAAATTGGGGCTTTAAAGATTCAGTCAGTTAGTTATAAGCTTTCTTTAACACAATTTTATTTTCGAAGGAAAGTACGTTCCCCCGCAATTTGGTGCTACATTAATATTGGTAAGGCTGGAAATAAAACGGTAGAAATAAAATAAAAAGTCGCCTTTCGGCCGCTGTGCTATCACCATGCTATCAACTACTCAAATCAAACTTGCCTGGTTTGACGTTGTCCCATAAAACGCTGATGTGGTGGTCTCTGTCTTGGCGGATGTGCTCGTGAGAGAAGCCCAGAACGTGCATTATTTCGTGCACTATCTCACCTTGAGACATACAGTTGTACCCAAACACTACCATCTGAAATGAAATTCTATGACAGACTCGATAGCTCAGTCAGCTTTCAGTTTTTTGTGCTGTACTGGTGTCCCAGTTGAAATTGAGACGCATAAATTTAGTCCTCATAGCATAGATTTACGTTCCACAGAAAATAAATATGAATGATGAATTTATAATAGTTTTTGTCTGGAGACCTTATTGTTAACTAAAGGATGGTTAGAACTATTTAGCGTATTAGAATAGATTGATATACTCGTAAACTCAAACTTATCATTTCAATAAAAGTTGTTATGTATCGAATTGGATCATTTTTATGTATACCGGTTTTGTTATATTAGACGTAGGTAGGGCTACTCCTAGGAGAGGAGACCAGACATAATTTACGCTTTTCGGTGGGTTATTGAAGACTTATACGTATACCTAATAGTATCTATAAATCCGTAGCGGAGAATATAATACACAAGTTCCTACATAGTAATAAAAATAGTTAATGTTGTGTGTATACCTGAACTCCAATATTGGGTTTGTACTCGTTGCTGTGCACGCACTGCTTCGTGCCTGAAGGGTTGGTGATGTAGAGCCATTCGACCTTGCTCAGGGATAGTTGGTCCGTAGGCCTTTCTCTTAATCTCTGTAGCCGTATACAAGTATTCTGTTCGAAGTAGTCGAAAGTTCTGGTGATTTTCTCAGCCAAGAATGAATCTAAAGCATGGTATGGCTAATTGTACTTAATACTTAGTACTGTAAAATTTCTCAATAATTAAAGACTTTGAGGAAGAAAACCTACCGGTTAAATACGAATAACGGTGGATCTGGTGGAAGTAGATCGTGTTGGTTCAACCTGAGATGAATAGCATCAGGCCGTTACTAATACATGATACATGCGAGAAAAGTAAACGAGAAATGGAGAGTGGCACCAGAATTTGCTACATCTGCATCCGAGATGAGTTTGGTTGGGTATACTTATGTCCACACCCAACATCATCCATCATACATCAATTTTAGTCTGTATTTTCTCGGAATTGATTTCGGTGCGGAGCAGCAGTTAGTAATGCCGCAAAGGTACTGAGAACAGAGGCTTTGAGAGCAGAGGCACTGAGGGCAGAGGCACTGAGAGCAGAGACGCCACGGTGCGATAGTTTCGCTATGTTTCTCTGTCTGTCTGTCCGTCCGACCGTCCGTCCATCCACAGCTTAGGTCAGAGACTCAAGCACTAGAAAACTGTTAATTTGCATGAATATACGTATTAGATAAAGAAATAAAATAAAATCCTGAAAAAAAGTTGTACCTCCCTTACACCTAAAGTGGGGATGGTTTTGTTTTTTTTTCTCGCCTATGTCATGTATGTGTGGGGCGTCGTTGGATAGGTCTTTCAAAAATATTTTTGATTAAGGGATCCGGAAGTGCCCAGTTTTTGTATAAGAACGCGCCGAACCCCGCCGCCTGCGCTCAGTGCGTTTGCGGCATAAGACTTACCGTAAGTTTTGGGGTCGATGAAGTAGGGCACGATTCCGTACTTCCATTGCTTGTGCCAGGGTATTTTGGCTTCACCCTCGCGCATCTTTTCCTTTAGTATTTGTTGTTTGTTACCCGGGCCTTCTAAAAAGGCTGGAGCGAAATCGAACCTTCTTCCGGGTGTGGTCTAAAAGACAAATTTAATTTTACGGCCACTGATGATTTTCACAATATCAGGTACAATTTTCTTAAAGTATACTGTACATTACTTTTATAACTTATAACATTTACATTACAGCAATTCAAGCAAAATATAAAATTACCAATAAGTAAGATATATATGTATACCAGTAAAAATATACGTGTCGGTATTTTTTTTATTGTTACTGGTCTACTTTTCTATCATTATTTTACCGAATGATAACAATAAGAAATAATGACATTATATAAATAGCAATTATATCCACATGTAGAAAAAAGTTTACAACATCACGCCTTTATTCCCAGAGTAGGGTATGCAGAGCAACAGAAATACCAACAACTCTAAAAAGACTTGTTTATAATTCTGTAACCACATTTTGCACAATCAGGCCAAGAAGTTTACTAGTGTGTTAGTGACAGGTTGTAAGCCCATTGTCTTCCCCTATTCCCTTTACTCGCCTCTTACGACATCCACCGGAAGACATGGAGGGGCACTATTCTAACTCGGCAACCACACACCAAAAAGTTTACATAAATACAATAAAACAAAAGCATAAAATATGGCATGTGGTAAAGGAGCGGACACAGCTAATGATGCGCCACGTTTCAATAGCCGTTGTTGTAGTTTGGAGGATACTGATAATGTATCGAATACTTACTAATTGTTGTTGAGATCAGCCAAGATGCGAACGCTGCTAACGTATCTGTTTTATATCGACTCAAAATTCTAAGCGGTTTACGCGATCTGTCATCGTGATTCCCGAAAATCGCTACATTATGTTTCTTGACTAGGCACGGTACAGTGCCTACAACTCCTACAAGAGCTTTAAAATAGATTGGACATAGGACCAAATCAAAATCGTGGTTGTTGCCTTACACATACACAGAGATGGGCGTTAACAGATTAACTTTTTAATCAACTAATTAATCGATTAAACAATCAATCGTCAAAAAAAATATCGACGGAGTACACGAATAACGATTAATTAATCGTCGTTTTAATCGACTAAATTTCATGACTAATCTCGATTCAAAATTGGAACACGCACGGTACAAAAATTCAATATGTTGTAAATGATGTTTAGACCCCGGATTTTTGTCGCAATGACGTCACAATAGGATAGTTTGGGGAGTAAATGGAACGGTGTTAATTAATACGGTAACCTAGTCATTGGTGTTCTATAGAATAAAAGATATATATTTAGGCATTCATGATATTTTATATCTTAGGTCAAAACTTAATAGGTTAAAGCTGATAAATTGATAAAGATAAGTAATTCTAATATGTTTTTAATTATGTTCCACTGTTCCATTTACTGAATGGAACGGTGTTAATTAATACATAAAACTGCCGGATTTAAGCAAATAAATTGTAATAACTAAGCATTCACGATAAAACATAACCTAGTCATTTGATCAATGTTATCTTTCGGTATAATACCGCAAACCATACATTTGTACATTAAACTGATTTGGTTCTTTCGCCCGTTCAAATGTATGTTTTGAAGTAATATACCAAAAGATAATACTATTGATCAATTGACTAGGTAATTCTTGTACTCAGTTATTAAAATTTATTCGGTTAATAACCGTATTTTTTCTATTAATTAACACCGTTCCACTTACTCCCCACACTACCCTATTGTGACGTCATTGCCACAAGAATCCTGGGTCTAATGATGTTATACAGATGTAAGCTGTTAAGTTGTAGCAATCTGTCAACGTAACTTGAAACTTAGACTTACAAAAGAAACGATTTATTCCTAATATTAATCGAGAGAAAATTAATCTATGTAATTAATTGATTAACAATTTAGTCACTGTTAGTTATTCGGCGATTAATTTAATCGTGACTAAATTAATCGAAACTGTTACGACTAAGATTAATCGATCGCCATTTTTAATCGTTAATCGTTAGTCGATTATATT
This sequence comes from Acleris holmiana, assembly GCA_949316455.1. NCBI lineage: Eukaryota > Metazoa > Arthropoda > Insecta > Lepidoptera > Tortricidae > Acleris > Acleris holmiana. The sequence continues at coordinate 8,510,046 of OX438783.1, forward strand.
TTGCCCATCACTGCACATACACTTATAACCCGTAGCCTTACCTACGCTGTGGTTAGCGGTCTTACCTTCGGGAGGATCTTTTGTCTGTACGTCACTTTCTCTCCTTTCTCCTCCGCTTCATCGTAGAGGCGGTCGACGATGCTCTCGACACGGCGTTCGGCGTTCTCCTCGGAAGGAGCGCTTCTCTTGGACCTCATATGTTTGGAATTTGAATGCATCAGAGAGTCGAATTTCGCGTTCTTGACGTTAAACATTCGGCATAAATCAAAAGTGTCTTGGCGTTTCCTTGCGACGAGTTTTTGATTTACTTAAACAGTTGGTACTTTATTAAGATCTCGAGATTATATTTTTCTATAGCGATTTTAAGTTTTTACAGGCAACCTTGAATTACGTTGTCATAACGGTAATATGGATTATGATTTCGATTGTGCGTTGTAATATGACATTATAAAGAAATATGAACTTTAATGAAATATTACACACAAACGAAATAATACCGCCATGATATTATATTTCAATGCGTTTTACCCCTTTTACAATCGTATTGTTTACTCGGCCGCCTTTGCTGTCGAGAGTGTCAAGATATGTTAACAATAATGGGGGAAGAAATAAAGTAAAATATAAGCTAAGGTATGGTATCAATGTTGCGTGTACGACTCGGTCTAACACGACATACTGGGCTGTCCCAGAAGTAAAGAGACAAAATTAGATTAAAAATATTTAATTGAAATATTTTAAAAAGTAAAGGTTTATTTATTTATTATAAATCCTGTATTAATAACATAAAATAAACTATACTGAATAGGCGCCTACTAGGTACAACCATATTATCATTTTTTATGGTTGATTGCTCTCTGTCTCATCACATCTTTTCAAGATATCGAAGCTACAGTGTTGGCCAATCTGGTCTACCATTAATTATACAGTGAAAGATTTGGGGTTTTCCGCTTGCATTTTTACATAAAGACCATATCTATCTTCCTCGAAAAAAGCAAGAAAATATCGCTTGCCAGTAATACAATTTTTATCGACAGGAATCAGGCTCGACATTAATAATGACAACTTTCTATGTTTTTCTGTAAACTTTTCCGTGGCCGATTTTAGCGTGCTCCTTTTGATCTTTAATATACGTTTGCCTAGACAATATTCCAAAATCTTAAATTCCTGGTTGCTTAGCCCTTATCCTGATTATACCAGATCTTGATATCTTAGATTTTACTGCTGTAACAATAACAGATGTCAGGTCAGATGTGATATTTGCTCAAATGTCTTGTTTATCTAATTTACGTTTCGCGGTCGCAACTGTATGTACTGTTATGTACCTATAATTCTGTATTTCTGTTTCTATAAAACATTGTATAATTCTGTTAATACTTGTTTTTTTAGATTCCTATTCAATAAAATGATATATCGTATGCGTTTTCGCGTGACATTCATGGTATAGAACAAATCTGTTCTCATCTAGTACTTGTTCCACTTGGTTTATTGTTGAAAACAACCGAAATAGTACAAGACTCCCGGCTCATTTAAAAGATTTGATATTGACTGTTGATATGAGAGTTGGTTTAACCTTTTTTAAATGTTTTTCTCTTTGACCAATTTTGTTTATGAAAATTGTCTCTTTACTTCTCGGACAGCCTTTATTAGCCTGAATTAACCTGCGTATATAGGCTGAAGGTGCTCAGTGTAAAAGTGTAATGAAGTATGAAACCGAGCTACCGACGCGAGAAGTTTTACTGATCAATTTTAATACGTGGTAACCTTGCGAAGCTCGTTATAGAAAACGTTGTTTAATTTAAAATACTGTAGACCGTCGACTATTCCAACTAATCGAACTTTTATTTACACAATTACCGTTAAAATACTTATCCTACACTATTAAACGAGCAATATTGTGTATATGCATAAATTTGTAACCAGAAAGTGGTTACAAATAAGAAAGCGGCTCAAACTTTTGATGAAAATTGCGGAATAGGGGCTTTGCGGGCCAAAAAATCGATCCGTCAAGTCGCCACCTTCGGGAGAATTCAGTTTCTCCGAAAAATTGTGATCCGTGGTATTTGACATACGAGTATATAGACGACACTATCAAAGTGTGATTAATAAAGTCGTCTACATTAATATAAGTAATTATAATGTATTGATTGTATTGCAAATTAACAGAAATAATGACAAAAGTAGTAATTTTACAACGATTCCGTATTCACCGGCTAGCTAGCTGATACCGCGAAACTGTTTATTAGTGATTACTGATTAACATGATAGATTTTCAACTTTTTTTTTATAAATATTAAATGTGTTTTCAATTCAGTTCTGCGAAGCTCTTACTAGTAGGATACTATATAGGGTGAGTCTTCGTAGAGTCAAAACACTGGAGAGCAGTTTCAATTCAATAATCCTGGTTTCTCACCTAGATAGTAGTTTTAAATTCAATAAAATTCCGAGGTATTAAAAATAAATTTAAACACTTAGTGTTACCTATATATATATATATATATATATATATATATATATATATATATATATATATATATATATATATATATATATATATTTATATTCTTGTGGCTTTAAGTTGACTTTATGCTTATTCTTCCATTTGAATGTGTCGCATATAAGTTCTTCTACTCGTACGATATAAGTATAGTATTGTAACGTTCTTACCTAAACAAAGTTGTCTAATTGGCAGTTTTACAATGAAGGTATTTCTAAACTTGTGATTTGTGTTTATCTACTTACCTTTGTTGACAGTTAATAACGGTATTTTACTTTCTACATAAATAAATAAAAAGTGAAATAAGAATAATATTTTCAACAAACGTAACATTTTAAATGAAAAGCGTTACTTTTAAAGTAACGTTATCAACTACAAATTGCAACTGTAGGTATCAAAATTTCAACGCAATAATATTTTTATTAGTTTCCATTTTAGAGAAAATAATTTCATATTGTTTATCGGTCGTAAAATAAAATGAAACAGCTGGTTAACTTTGAGAGTTTGGTTAATTTTGAGTCAAAAATTTACTTCTTTCTGAATAAGGAACATAATTTTTTTTTACGAGATACATACTCGAAACATTGTCGTGTTATTTTTTCATAAGATATGTAGCTTTAAGAAGTCATAGTTCAGATCCCTTGCATAAATACTCTATACAAAATCGACGACAGGAATGACGTTACAGCTGCTGTTCCCAGTTTAAAATATACGGAACTTATAAAGATATTTGCATTTATTTCAGAAATTACTATATTAAAGCCAATATCATTCAATAAAATATTAAGTAAATTAAATAAGGATGCCGAAAAAAACAAACAAAGAAGTTTTAAACATTTATCAATCTTTGTCTCTTAAATAAAATCTTAACAAACGACTCAAAATTTAGTGTATTGCTTTTTGTATGTTTTTTATTACATTTATCCTCAATTGTATGAATGAAACTCAATTGCGCATGAAACGCATGTTCCCTATTAGGATACACCTAAAAAATCCTCGCTTTTTAATTCTTATTCGAAAGAATATCCTTTTATAAGGATTTAATTCAAAGCTTTTACGGTTAAAAGTATAATAGCGTTTTTTTTTATTAAATAAAAAATAACCTCGCCTACTTACTACGACAAAACGGCGAAGCTATTTGGAAATGAGTATTTAGGGTTCCGTAGTAAAACTAGGAACCCTTATAGTTTCGTCATGTCCGTCCATCTGTCTCTGTCCGTCCGTCTGCAGCTTAGCTCAGAGCTCTTGGTACTAGAAAGCTGTTATTTAGCATGTATATACATATTAGTTTAAAGCGACAAAGTGGTAAAATAAAATATAAAAAAAAACTATACTTACCTCCTTTACACCTAAAGTGGGGATAGTTTTTTTCTCGTCTACCCCATAGTGTACGGTGTCGTTGGATAATTCTTTCAAATACTTTTGAAAGCTGGTATCTGCCTACCCCCGATTAAAATGATTTGATATATGTATGGAGGTTTTGTATTTTACTGGATCATACGAGGCAATCTTTTTTTTGGTAAATGCCGCTCGAAATAACTAAAAGATAACAAACCACTAAACACTTAATGTTAAAATCTAGCACCCCGGGTCAAATCTAAAAACCTGTTGAGTGCGAGTCGGACTCGCGCACCAAGGGTTCCGTATCGCGGCAATGATACCTATATCATTAGATTCCATTTTGAATTCTATTTCGAATCGAATCAGTGCGAGCCCGTCTCACGCTTAGTATTGTTTCATTTTTTGTTATTTTTCTTTAGGTTTGTACCACCAAATTAGATTATAATTTTTACGATAGGTAAATAAATATAAATAAATAAATATATACACTCATGGACAAAATTAGGGGAACGCAAAAAAAAGGTTTAAGAACTACTTTCATAATTATCTTAGGTACTGGCCACTAATATCAGAGGATGCCATTAAATTAAATGTTCTTTTGGAATGTTTTTAATGTTTGATTTTCATTTGTTTTTTTCGCGATTTTGTCGTATTGTGTCATCTCAGTAATAAAAAAGTCTTCGTAATTTTAAGTTTTTGATGAAAATTTATGTTTTCTTCGAGTTTATGTGTTGAGTTTATTATCAGTTGTGTTTAACGTGATTGATTGAAGGATATTAAGTAAAAATGCCAGATCTAAATGAATTTCAAGTGGTTAAAGCTGTCACTTTAATTGAAAATGGCTATACTTACAAAGATGTGGCCCAAACATTAAGAGTTTCGAAATCGGTGGTACATCGAGTGGTCAAGAGGTATCGTCAGACCGGCCAGTATAGCAGACGAGCAGGTCAGGGGCGAAAACGAAAAACAACAGCAAGGGACGACCGGTTCATTGTGAACAACGTGCTCAGAAACCGAACCATGACTTCTTCCGAGGTGCGTACGAAGCTGCAAGAAGTCAGACAAGTCTCAATAAGCACAAAAACGGTAAGAAGGAGACTGAATTCAGCTGGGCTGTCATCCCGTTTGCCTGCTAGAGGCCCTCTTCTTGCCACAGGGCATAGAGTAGCTCGACTTGAATTTGCCCGATATCACGCAAATTGGGACGAGGAACACTGGAGCGAAGTCTTGTTTACCGACGAGTCAAGATTTTGCCTGATGCCAGATGACGGAAGGGTTAAAGTGTGGAGACGACCAGGAGAAAGGTACGCTCAGTGTAACATCATTGGAAAAGAGGCATATGGTGGAGGGTCTGTAATGGTATGGGGAGGCATTTGTATGGGGGCACGTACAGAGCTTCGGGTCATAGAAAATGGGTCATTAACAGCTGCACGATACGTAACTGAGGTTTTGGAAGAAATTGTTGTGCATTTTGCCCCATTCATAGGAGAAAATTTTCTTTTGATGCATGATAATGCACGCCCCCATACCGCAGCTGTGGTTACCGATTATTGAACCTCTTTAGTTATACCCTCAGTAGGAAAGGATTTTGGCACATTGAAATACGCTTACTAGGTTTAAGTCACTATATTAACTTTGGATAATGATTACAGCAAGGTTTACAGAACAATTCTCATATCACTTCCTCAACGACCGAAAACCGAATGCCCGAGTACTTGTAGCTCTTCCATCAAGCCACCACTTTATCTACTAGTCTGTGATTGGTTGTTGATAAAGGAACTGTCAAATGTCATCAACCAATCACAGGCGATCAATAGAACTACTTTTAATTGGTATATTGGAATTACTTTTAGATAAAATGTGTAATTAATAATAAAAATATTGCAATATTTATAACAGCTCGGCCATCCGATTTTCAACGAGTCCCTCGTTGTTAGACATTAGTCGTTTACAACATAAACAAAATACAAAGAAAAAATATAATTAAAAATACCATTAATTTTACTAAGATCTTATCAAGTCAAAGCAAGCTTTAAGTTAACTAGCTACATCATTCAGCTTGGAATCTACTGAGCTTTTTTTTTTTCAGTACCTATAAATTCACAATAAATCATCAGTAAGAACATAAATACCGAATCTATACAGAGTTAATTAAAATGATGATTGCAACTTATCTGGGAGTCGGTTACCTGACACCCACACTAAATTAATTAGTACCTTTATTACTTATTGACAGCATATTCATTGAACCATGACCTTTACCAACAAATTAGCTGTCAACATCTTAATCTCTTTGTACTAATCGCCAACACGTGGGATATCCGTTACCTGACACCACACACTAATTCACCAGTAATACATCACCAGAGAATTAGTACTTGCTAGTCCATGACCTTGACTAGCAAATATGCTGGCTTTCAGTAAACTTATAATATAACAATGACACTTGCACATTAAAAATATATTATTTTCTCTAGTATTACGTTATAAAGTCTATTTTGATTTAACAAAACAATTATCTGTAATTAACTATAGTGTATCATTTAAACATAACCTACTATTAGTTAATTTCATCACATTCAGATTCGCTTTCACGTATGTATTCGCAATCGGTTGATACGGGTTCGTTAAAGCAGATCCACGGGAATATTTTATCAATAGCTACCACAGCCTCATACTTCCTATTACTTGTTTTTGTCAGGGGTGTGTCTTCGACTACAAATCTATCATTGGGAAGCACTTTTTTAGCTCTATAGGGGCCCTTACACTTAGGTTCGAGTTTCTTTGATTGCCCCTCTATTCCTGATGCTGCTCTTACGACCCTAACCAAGTCACCTTCCTTGAAACGCGGTCCTATTTTCCTATATTTGTCATACCGTTTCTTATCTTTGTCCTGTTGTGTTTTAATTAGTTCACCAGCGGTAGCCCTAATATCATCTAAAGTTTCCCCGACCTCAGGGGAGACTTCGTTTATTATTTCATTCAGTAACCCTTCTGATAGGTTAGTTACGTTACGACCAAATAGGAGCTCCGCTGGAGTCTTTTTGGTAGTGGCATGCATGGTAGTGTTTATACCTAACTGTATATCGGGTAGGTGCTCATCCCATAGGCCGTTTGGTCTATCGTGGTTCATTGCCCCTAACGCTGCCAGGATGGTGCGGTTGTACCGCTCCACCTGACCATTCGCTCGGGGTGTGGCAACGGCGTTAAATATATGTTTTATACCGCATGATTGAATAAAAGATTTAAAAGTCCTGCTAGTGAAGCTCGTACCTTGATCCGTTATCAAACGCGTTGGCGTGCCGAAATAACTAAAATGCTGTCTAAACACTCTTATGCTAGTAACTGACTTCGTATTACGTACAGCGGTGAGGTCCACAAATTTAGTGAACGCATCTACGATAACAAGAATATATGTGTTGCCACGCTTGGTGCGAATAAAAGGACCAAGGTGGTCTGCATGTATAGTGTGAAATGGGACGGTGACTTTAGGGATGGGATGCAGTTCACCAGGTTTGGCACCACCAGGTAGCTTATGATGTGCGCATTTTAGACAAGCCGAAACGTATTTCTTTACGAATCGCCTCATCTTTGGGAACCAATAAGTGGCCTTTAAGCGTGCCAGGGTTTTGTCAAATCCAAAGTGTCCGACATCGTCATGATTTGCTTGTATAAGTTGCCACCTGGCGCCATTTGGAACGACCCAACGAATAGTATTTTCATCGATGATACGATATACCTTACCATTTACTAGCTTATAATAATTGAAAATATCGATAGCATCTTTACATTTAGAGTCACTTAAAACATCTACAATGTGTTTAATATTCTCGTCTGACTGTTGTACAGTTGCCAACCAATCGTCAGTACCAACCGATAGGATATCTAAAACGTGATTATCGTCCCGACCATTATCTACAGCGGCCCTACTTAAGGCATCTACATGTGCCATTTTATCACCGGGGCGATATTCTATAGAACAATTATATTCCAAGAATTGCAACCACCACCGGGCAATTCGAGGGACTAAGTCGCGTTTACTTAGAGTTGTGCGTAAGGCGTTGCAGTCCGTGACTATTGTAAACTGTATACCAAGTAAATAGTGTCTGAACCTGCTTAATGATGCTATAATGGCGAGGGTCTCCAATTCAAACGAATGAAGTTTCTGTTCATCGGAACTAGTTTGCCGACTAAAGTAAGCAATAGGTTTGAATGTGCCAGCTTTGTCTTGCTGTAATAAAATCCCTGCCACCCCATACTTACTCGCATCTGTATGGAGCTGGGTTCGTGCACTAGGGTTATAAAGTGCTAGTACCGGTCTTTCTACCAAAAGCAGTTTTAATTTCTCAAATGACTCTATTTGTTCACTATCCCATCTCCACGAGGAGTCCTTTTTCAAGAGGCCAGTCAGTGGGCGAGCTATCAAGGCAAACCCAGCAACAAACCTCCTGAAAAAGCTGGCAAGACCTAAAAATCTCCTAACTTCATGAACATTTACTGGTGTGGGAAATCTAGATATGGCCTCAGTTTTTAGAGAACCTGGTTTGATACCGTCTGCACTAACTTCGTACCCCAAATAGTCTATTTTATTTAAAAAAAAGTTACATTTACTCATTTTCAGCGTTAAGCCGCTTTCTGCTAACAAACGCAACACCTCATCCAATCGTACTATTCCCTCATCAAATGATTTGGCCGGAATTAAAATATCGTCCATATACACTAATGCATAAGACGAGGCTGGTGAATTCTGAATGATTTTATTCATAGTACGTTGGAACACAGAAGGTGCGTTTACTAACCCAAAGGGCATCCTATTGTACTCATATTGCCCTTGAGGGGTCACGAAAGCAGTTTTATCTCGAGAACCTTCAGCTATCGGGATCTGGTAGTAACCAGACGCTAAGTCGAGGGTAACGAATAAGGAACTTCCAGATAATAGGTCTAACTGATCCTCGATCCGAGGAAGAGGGTAGTGCTCCTTCCGGGTTTTACGATTCAATGCGCGGTAGTCAACGCACAATCTCTTTTCGCCGGACTTTTTGTTGACTAACACTATAGGGCTCGCATAAGGGCTGTTAGATTCCCTAATTATACCACCTTCTAGCATTTCATTGATCATATCCTGTACTAGTTGGCGTTCAGTGAATGATAAGCGATAGGGGCGGTAGACGACGGGATCGGGATCATCAAGTTGAATTACCATCTCAGTTGCGGTTGTAAATCCTAGGTCCTTTAACCCGGTTGAGAAACAATATTTATATTTATCTAATAACGCTTGTAAAGTCTCCTTTTGCTGCATGGTTAAATTTTCCCCGCAACTGATTGATGATTCATTCAACTTTAATTGATCATCGATATTCACCTTTTGAATGTGGGCACTCCCAACTAAGGTACGGCTTCGAGTTATAAGACTACCCTTATTAATAACAAGATCGTTACTACTGATATTTTGAATAAGAACCTTACCCGCACCCTGCACTAGTCGATACTCTCCGGGTAATAAGTAGTGTTCGTGACCTACAACATTTCGTACGGTTCCATTTACATAGATTTTTCCCGAAAATTTATTTTGAGAGCTAACCGGAGCTACCCCTAATTCACCACGTTTTACGCGTATATCCTCAACGCACACGAGTGGACAGATCGAATCCAATTCCTCGCTAACTCGCTGAAAAATTACGTCCGGTAAAGGTGTGGCCTAATAACACAGGACTGTTAATTAAATAGTCATCTACTATCAGTATATCTACGTAATTTTCCACTATACCCTGCACTTCAATCGTAACACTAGCTTTACCAAGAGGGTTGTATGGTATGTTACCTATACCCCTTAATAATGGCACATCCCCTGCTTTCCAATTTAATGCTAATCGCTGAGCATCACTAACACGAACCAAGGTACCTTCACTTCCCAAATCAACTAAACATTCTGTAAATAGACCATTTAATTTAATAGGCATCCTATATTTAGCGCTCGAATCACTATAATGTTCTACTTTTAAAATGGATTTCGGTTTTTCGTTGGTACCTTGTTTAGTGCCAGGACACTCAGTGTCGTTGTGGCCTACCAAGTGACATTTGGAGCATTGAATCCTGGGCTTCGGGCAACGAAAAAATGGATGTCCAGTTTCTTTACAATTATAGCAAACTATCGATCCTGTTGGTTTCTGCGGATTGGCAACGACCTTATTACTTGTAAATGAATTATTCTGTAAACGCCTATCCTTGTCTTTAACTCGGAGATGTTCGATGGCGTTTCTATCTTGACCTACTTTGACAGTTTTAAAAAATTTGAGAACCTGTTCTGGTTCCGTAAATTCTGCTCCTTGTGCTCCTAACTTAACACTACGATCCTCTATACCCGCTATGACACAATCGACTGCGCGTATCCCCGAAATCTCGCAGCGGTTTAAAAGGTTCATTTTAGCGTAGTAGTATATTTCTAAGGATTCCCCATATCGTACTCTTTTATTGAGCATCTCCATCAATAAGTCAGAATAATTGACCCTGGTTGGGAAGGATTCCCTTAGTTTCAATTTCCATTCTTGCCACGTAAACAGTAGTGAGGGTAGGCCCTGATACCAGGTTTTAGCTACCCCCGTTAATTTTGGCAAAGCGTAATGGACTACCTGCCTATCACTCCAACCATACATTTCTGCACATTCATCGACTTTATGAAGCCACGTATCAACCGTTTGTTCCTTGCATAAAGGGTCGAAATCAGGAATAACATTGTTCAAAACAGGAAACTTGTCACGATCATTCGTACTCTTCATACTTTTAAGAACATCAAGAAATTTCTCAAAAAACAAAGTATTAACGGACTCACGGTTTACTGCTTCGCGTACCGGCGTTTGAAGACACGTAGTGCGGCGGCTCGTCGAATTTCGGAACCTTGCAGACGCGCAGTGTGACTCGTGCCGCCTTGGAGTACGCGCTCGCGTCCTGGAGCGCCTTTCCTGACGCAACCGCGAGCTTGTCCGTCTTGAATGGTGTGACCGGGATCGAGACCGGCTCATCGTCAGTCGCGATCGCCTGCCTCTTGAGCGTCGAGACCTTGACCGGCGGTGGCGACGACCATGGCTGTCATCAGGCGAACCGTTTCGTCCCCGAGCACAGCTACGGCTCCGCGTCCCATCACGAGCTCGTGGTGGTGGTGTCATCGTTTTACGTGCAACGGTTCGTCCTTGCCGTTCATGACGATAAATATTTTCACCACTTTCCATGTTCTCACAACCTCAAAGTAGTGAAACAAAACACACATTAACAAATAACTCGAATAACTCGGTTTTAATAAATTGGAATTGTGTATAGAAGGTAGGTATTTATTCACAATAGTAATAGCTACGAAACATATGCCGTACATTTAAGCTGTACAATATTTTTATAAGAGGATATTAGTAATGGCTAATGGTACCCTCAATCCCTAAAAGAAATCAACTTCTAAAACAAGCGTATTCTAGAGGAGGAAATACAGACATTTCGTTTTTTTTTTTATATAAGGGTAAGCACACTTTATAGTTAACCATGAAGAAAAGAGAGAAAAAAAAAATATAAATATACAGAGAACACTTACGTTTTCTATGTATTTTAAATGAAGGTGTCACCTCTAATCGTTTCGTGGGCAGCAATTGGTGTACCCCACTTCTGAGATATTGAACCTCTTTAGTTATACCCTCAGTAGGAAAGGATTTTGGCACATTGAAATACGCTTACTAGGTTTAAGTCACTATATTAACTTTGGATAATGATTACAGCAAGGTTTACAGAACAATTCTCATATCACTTCCTCAACGACCGAAAACCGAATGCCCGAGTACTTGTAGCTCTTCCATCAAGCCACCACTTTATCTACTAGTCTGTGATTGGTTGTTGATAAAGGAACTGTCAAATGTCATCAACCAATCACAGGCGATCAATAGAACTACTTTTAATTGGTATATTGGAATTACTTTTAGATAAAATGTGTAATTAATAATAAAAATATTGCAATATTTATAACACGATTATCTTCGAGACGTTCAGATCAATGTTATGAGGTGGCCAGCACGTTCGCCGGATTTAAATCCGATAGAACATGTCTGGGACAAGTTGGGCAGACAAATTAAAAAAAGAAATCCTGCCCCCACTAACTTGAGGGACCTAAAAAACGCATTAATGGAAGAATGGGAAGAAATTCCCCAAGATTTCATTGATAATCTGATCAGAAGTATGCCGCGGAGAATGGAAGCAGCTCGAAGAGCTAGAGGGGGCAACACTAAATACTGATGGATAACTCACAAAACAGCGATCAAGAAAAAGATAAGAAAAAAAAGGAAAATTTAATTAAATTCTTAAATGTTAATTTCATTTACAATTTCTTTAGACGGGTTGTTTTCTAAAACTGGTATTAATTTTACATTTGATTTTGTGTTTTTGATTTTAAACTGATCAGTTACAGCTACTAATAATATTATTAAAGTTAGTTGTTAAGAATTTTTCATGATAGTTTCATTTTATTGAATCCCTAATTTTGTCCATGAGTGTATTTCGCACAACGTATTCTGAAAAGAATTAAAACAATTCGCCATCTCTTACGGTTTAAAAGATAGAGCTCTTTAAGGCTAGGACCAACGGACAGACAGACAGCGCAGGCTTAGTAATAGGGTCCCGTTTGACATCCTTCGGTAACGTTATTCTAAAAATTAAATTAAAAAACACTAGTCAATTATGCAAATCGATTGTTTTACGAATGATGTTTTATGAATTAACGTTCTTCACAGCTGGGCAGCCCCGGAGAAAACTGTCAACTTGTCAGTTAAATACAACTTTATTGTTCAAGTGTCCCGGGGGGTTATTATGACATAACTATGCAGTTCTGTTTACGCTCGGAGAGAAGGACAGGGGGGTTATCATGAGCTAGCTTTGCAGTTCTGTTTACGCTCAGAGAAAAGGACAGAGCTATATAACCGCCATAGCTCTGTCCTTTACGCTGACCGTAAACAGAACTGCAAAGCTAGCTCATGATAACCCCCCAGAGCTATATAACTGCCGCAGCTGTGTCCTTTACGCTCATCGTAAAATGAACTGCAAAGCTAGATTATACATAATAACCCTTCTGTCATGTCAAGTGTCGGAATAATAAAAACTCTAAAGGTCTTTCAATGCACACGTCCAGTGCTAGAAACTAAGTAATGGCATTCATGACTTACAGCAGTACCGTAACATGGGTGATTAGAGATTCACATGGGGAAAAGAAATACTACCTAAAAGAACAAGTATGAAAACAAATCTATTGGGAAGTTATGTTCAAATCTCAGTCTTATAACTAGTAAAATATGCTTTCTCTTAGGCTGTATTTCTATTCACCCCGGGAGTCTCTATTCACCCCATTTTACTGTAGATTAAACTTTGTTCGCGACATCCTATTCATCATTTTGATTAGTCTAACCGCAGAATGGCGGTGTTTCACAAAACAATTGACCGATTATTAAATATCGTTGCATACAATGCAAAATGGTTGCTGTTGACTTATATCTTACGACTCATATTGAATGGAAATTAACGTTCCTGGCATTAAACATGTTCACAAATAGGGGGCAAAAGTGTAATCCTTGATCTGTGCCCTCCATTGTGAGGGTAATGTGGGATTACTTCATTTATAACCTTAAAATGACGCAGGCGCGGCGCTTTCACACTACTCATTGCTAATTACATATTACGTATACTCATGCTGTGTGTGACTACACGCGTAAGTGAAATGCAAAGTGACATGAATTACTGATTACTGTCCTGTATGGTGCGAAGAATGACTGCAATATATCTAGGTGTTACAAGGGAAGGTGCGAACATTTTAAAGGTGATTTTTTATTTTATTCTTATGCTGTGTAATAATGTTCACATCATATAGTATGATGTCGGAGTGATTGGGAGAACTAAAATGTTAGACGCTATGCTACGAAGCTGTCCCATCTAATTTCAAGCGCTCTTTGACAAGTTTTTGACAAGAGAAAATAATAAAAAAATATTGACTCATTTTTTTATACAAGAGCACACTGTACACACTGTTTCTCGAGCACACGCGTTTTTTTTGAAGCTGTTATTATTTTATTTGCTGTTTTTAATTATGGTTTAGTCTTCTACCTCCATCTCAGGCTCCAGCTGAAAATCAGCGCTGAGGCCCTGCCCAGCTACAAGCTGAGCTGGTTAGCCTTTTCGGCTTTATTACCTAATATTTGTTTTTTTGTTGTTGTTTTATATTGTGTACCTAGTGCATAGTATAGTTCTTTGTAATTAATTATTTAATTGTAATTGTATTTTAGCCGAATAAATGTTTCTTTCCTTCTTTCTTTCTTTTTCTTTTCTTTCTTTGTGCGGGGTCCTTCGGATCGCTACCGCGCAGCAGTATTCGCATTGTCGTGTTATGGTTCGAGCATGTCTGCTCGTTTGCCTGCCCCGTGCCATATAAAAATATGAAGTTAGCATGTTATGTACATATAAGTATTTTTTATTATGTTTTAAATTAAATCTTTGTTGCATCTTTTTTGACATTAAAAATGCCTTGTAATTAATTAGGCGTCAGTTGCCTTTTATATTAGGCTGTTTATTATAACTTTATTTGCATTTGATCAAACTATAATAGCCCTTTAGAACTCAGAACCAACCTGTATATTGTAACCTGTACCTGTGTATTGTAACAAAGGGGAACTTCCACTGAGATAACCTGGGGCCTATCTAATAAACGTGACAATCCGACATATTTGTTAAAAAACCGGGCAAGAGCATGTCCAACCATGCTCAGTGTAGGGTTCAGAAGCCGTTAAGTACTAAGAACATAAAAATCAACAAGTAATAACTAATTTTCTATTAAAAGTCGCTTGGTGCCGTCTTAGATGATTTTAGTAGGTATAAATAAACACTTTAATCGCCTGTATCTCAAGAATCAGTGATGTGTACTTAGTCGTGATAGTTTTCCTTTTAAGAGGCCGTATACGAAATTTTGCCAGTTTTGCTTATTTTCGTGATTTTACAGTTTAAATACTGCTTTTCTATAAGTTTTAATGCACATCATGATATATCATTTCAGATATGATCGAATAAATGAGTTACGAATGAATGAGCTACTTTTTTATCTTTGTCGAGAATTAAAATTCGGGATTTAGGTTATTTTAAAACATTATATATTGCTATTTTATTTTTAATTTTTGGATGTGTTTTTAAGGTAATGGATTGATTTTGAACTGAAGTTTATTACTGTTCTTTTAATTTTATGAACGAGTGTTTTAAGAAGCCGAAATTTAAAACAATTTTTTGTCAATTTTCTATCAAATTTTACCAAGTTAATAATTTTTTTTACACAAAAAAAAAATATAAAGGTGGTAAAAAGTAATTCATAAATTTTTTAGACAACTTTTACAGCAATCAATTGTTATTTTTTCATACCTTTAAGATGTCAAAACGATCCGTGAATATGCGATATTCTAAACCTCTTACAGCAAAACTCGCGAAACAGTTGCCGGTTTCAGGTCTATTAATCAAAATTAAATAATAAAAACAAAAAAGTATTTCATACATTCGTTGAAAATCGAAATTATCTTTCGTGTTGCGCATTAAAATTTGTAGAAGTAAAGTATTTCAACAGTAAAATTACGTCTGTAAAATGACGAAAATCAGCAAAATCGGCAAAATTTCGTGTACGGCCTCTTAAATTCATTATATACGCTTTAATTCAAGTAATTTTTTGATTTTTAGTATTTTTGTTTTGGCTGTAGGGGACACACACACTTGAGTCTAACAAAAATTGGCGCTTTAAACCTTAATATTTCCTAAACGGATTCCTTAATCAAAAAATTGTTTCCACAAACACGTAATATTTTTGAACGACTTATCTAACGATACCCCACACTATGGGGTAGTCGAGAAAAAAAAATACATCCCCACGTTACGTGTAGGGGAAGACCTAACACTTTTTTTTTTTTTAAGATTTTATTCTACTACTATCGGCGTGACTGATCTGTATATTCATGCCAAATTACAGCTTTCTAGTATTAAGAGTCTCTGAGTTAGGCTGTGGACGGACGGACGGACGGACATGGCAAAACTATAAGGGTTGCTAGTTTGACTACGTAACCCTAAAGTGTGTCAAAATTGTCGAAAATCAGTTTAATGAACCTACAAAATACTAAAAATAAAATTACTAAAACATTTAATTAGGTATTTTATAATAATAATATCACGGGATAATGTCACACAAATTGACCTAGTCCCAAACTAAGCTCTAGGCTTGTGCTATGGGTACTAGACAACGATAAACTTACTTATATAGAGAAATATATACCTAAATACATAGAAAACATCCAAGACTCAGGAACAAATACTCGTGCTCATCACACAAATATCTGCCCTTACCGGGATTTGAACCCAGGACCCCTAGCTTCGTAGGCAGGGTCACTCCCAACTAGGCTAGCGTGTCGTTTGTAAACTGTAACTTTTATTAGATAGGGCCTTAGTAGGAACAAATAAAACTTGGGGAATGCAGTCAGGTGATCTTAGTGGACATCGCAATTCTAAGGGCTTAACACACTTATTTATCGGATACATGTGAAGAATTTGACACTTTCTCTTGTGTTTATCCACTGTGTTCATCTTAGGTGTCAATAGAAAAGGCCTTGACATTGCTCATTCAACTTGTAAACGCATTGGTTTTAGTATCTACTTATGTATTTGCGGGTTTATATTTATGTACTATTTTGAAAACACGTACGGTGCATCGCTTTGAAATTTCTTTTTAGTACCTAATATCGCATTTTTTATCGCACATGATGTGTTTTAGGACTGAGAAACTAACCTCATACTTTTTAGGACTCGGTTGACTTACTGGCCAGTTAGCCGCACCTGTTCAGCGGATTCGCGAATTCGAATTTAGAAAGTTAACTTTTTTATTCCGCGCGTTGTGCAAGGTTGTGTGGAGTGGCCAGTCGCGGCCTGTGTGTCAGTGAGCACACACGTACAGCAGCCTTTCATAAAGTAGTTATACACGAGTGCGGTCCCCGAACCGAATAGCGTGAACTTTTCAAGTATTTTCTTAAGGATTTTCACTGATTAGGTAAGTTTTTTTTAACATATACCCACGCAATTATTAGCCGGTTGTAAACTTTGCTTGATTGTTTACTTTGTGCGGTAATCAAAACTGCATGTAAGAGCATACCGTTAAGTTCACGCAACTTGCCCATTTTCTATCGGCAATAGCGTGAGGTCCATTGATGAAGGGTCGTGTGGACAAACATATTAGAGACACTAAAAATCTGATAAGATTTGACTTTTAACTGTAATTAGGTCGTTCTTAACTGAAATGTGTAGAAAAAGTTTTCTATTGATCCTGTAGAAATTAAAGCTTGTTGTTTACATTTTTTTTGATGTAGGATACAATTGACCTGTGTCTGGATACAATTGACAACACTATTTTAATTCATAGCGTTTCTCTGAAAGATACTTAGTTCTTAATTATGAGCAATGACAACACGTCATTATAAGTGTTCTTCACGGCGAAAAAGTTTTTTTTATTAATGCACGATTAGTTAAGTATAGTAAGTTAAGTAGTTATGTTCGATGTAAGAACTGTATGACAATATTTATATTTAGGTAGGTTTAAAATGTGTATAATATTATTCAAAAATTGAATGGATATGATATGCATAATTGATAAGTATTTAAAGAAAAGAGAACCACGTTGGAAGTCATCAAACTGAGTTTAGGGGTTTCCAATTCGCACTGGGATCGAGTGTGAGGGGGCCTATGGTATTTTTATGGACGGGGCTGTGACTGGAAGTGGGAGGTATAACGCTGGCCGTATTATATTACACTTTCTGAACTTTTTGTGTGACTCCGGCTGCGTCGAATTATTTAACGTTGTTGCGTTGGGAAGGTTCAATGTTAATGGATAATTACATTAAAAAACTAAAGGGACCACGTGTACAGGCTTAATAATAAATTTATTCCAGAAAATTTTGTCAACAATTGTTGGTCACGTGTTGGGAACTTGGGAGTCAAGTCTAAATTTGTAACAAGATATTTTCTGTTTAAAAAAACATAAATCGGTGTATGACCCAAATAAGTCATACGTACCCTACCTACGGTACGTTCCTATCGTAAAGTTGAGCCCAGCAAAACGTTGTTTAAAGGCTGATTAAGATGTTATTTTAGCAAATTATGCCAAGATATATATACATACATATATAACATCACACCTTTATTCTTAGAGTGGGGTAGGCAGAGCTAGAGAAATACAAACAACTCTAAAAAAAACTTGTTGTTATGCTTACAATGTTTCAATAATATTAGTAAATAATAAAACCGAGTGGTTGCCAGGTTAGAATATTGCCACTCCATGTCTTCCCGTGAATGTCGTAAGAGGCGACTAAGGGAATAAGGGCTTAGTACTGTGAGGCAATGGGCTTGCATTCTGTCACCAATACACTGGTAAACAACATAGCCTATTTGTGCAAAATGTGGTTACAGAATTATCAACAAGTCTTTTTAGAGTTGTTGGTATTTCTGTAGCTCTGCCTACCCCACTCTGGGAATAAAGGCGTGATGTTATGTATTAGTAAATTAATATGTGAATTTGTGCACGTCTGCTAGTAAAGATTTCAATGCACAACGGCGCGTGCCGCAAGTAAAATTGACGTTGTGTAAAACAACATTTGAATAAAATTCGTTCCTAAGTTTTCTTTTACTTTTTAGCAATAATGTTAGTAGATATTCCATATGACCTCAAGGTTAGAGCTTAATACTCTACATATCTACATATTATTATATAAACACGCATCATAAAGTTTTGAAATTAAATTCTCGTCCAAAATTAAAGAAAAATTATACGTGTTTGATTAATGCGTTTCGCCCGGTTCGTTGACCGCTGAGACCGCGCGAGCCTACTTATGAATTTACAATCTTCTTTTTACCTTTGGTCAAAAACAGAACTAACGTAGCTTCGTATCAATTATTAAGAGTTCGAGCAATAATAGCGCCTTTCTCAACTGCAGATGTAACTTTGTAATTTCTACTTTATTTAGCACAAATGTCTGACGACGTATTACTGTTAGTGTTGATCAGTTGAAGGTTGCCATAGAGAAGAAAAAGAAACGAATACCTAATTTAAAAAAAATGGGGATCGAAAATGGCCATTCTAACTTGGAAGCTGGTCCAACTTTCTTCGTATGCCTGTGCCTTGCCATAAAGCTTTAAAATAAAATAAAAAATCTCTAAAATGGCTGATGAAACTACCAAGAGCATAAGATCTTCGATCGGTCATTGGATTCCAAATTTGAAGTTGAGTACTTATATTTGTGCAGCAAAAAGATCGAGAAACAAAAAATAGTTTTTATCTACCATCATGCGCATCGTACCTAAATATGTATTGATAGAATTTCAAAGTTGATGAATATAAATATTTGTGTAATTAACATGAAATGCAAATGAAAACACCCTGCCCTTTATTTTGAAACTACGAAAGATAATACATAGACTGGCCAGAAAATAATCTAGCGTTTTAGGAAAAGATACCTAGGTACTTATGTCGTAAGTATAACTTTGGATTACGGTTGGTAAAAATAAAATGTAAAAAAAATATATTTTCATCCATTCTTATTGATCATAATCGATATATTTGTTGTTTGGTTCTTCGTTATAAAGAAAATAAAGTCACTGGGAGCTTAGGCCAGATGCATAGGGTAACATGAATGTGTTTATTTTCTATAACGCTAATTACCGTTACTTATTCTCGAAAACTAACGCTAACATTATAGATGGTCTAGGCCCGTGTCATATGTTATAACAAATCACCTACGTATTACTGGCCGATGTTAATACCTCTCCGATCGCGTAAGTTGACGCAACAAGTGCGTGCGAGACTCGATTACAATTCTAAAACCTAACGAGTGTTAACGCTTGGACGGAGCTGATTACGCAGCCAATATTGAGATGGAAAACTGGACTTTAGATAAAGGTAGAAAAGATAGAAGATAAATCTAACAAAATGTTCTGCAGTGCGATTGAGAAAGCGGACTTCACGTAATGGATTTCTGTGACAGCGGATTCTTTTATTTATTTGTATTGTATACCTAGTCACTACTCTTCCTATATATCATCTATTAAATAAAAAAATAAAAAAGACAACTACACAAATTGCCCTAGTCCCAAACTTAGGCTTAAGATAAACATTCTAATATCTAGAGAATTAAGTATATAGAAAACACCCAAGACTCGGGATCAAATATTTGCCCTTAATGGGAATGAAGGACGAGCTCCTGAGCAATGTTATCAGCAGGAGAAGGGTCGCTACTTCCATTATTAGTTAACCCTTATTTAGTAGATCGCAGTGAATTTTAACAAACCAACGTACTGAACGTACTGTTCACACGTCTAAATATACTTAAAAATAAATTACCAACTAATCAAGGTAATACGTGTGAACAAGACATTATACTCGGTAAGAGTTCGCATTGATTGTATTCCGGTGTGTACGACAGTCTGTGAAATGGCCAGTAAGTAAATAAATACATATCATGAGACAATGTCACACAAGTTGACCTAGTCCCTAACTAAGCTCTAGGCTTATTGTACTTTGGGTACAGGACTAGACAACGGTAAACTTACTTATATAGAAAAATACATAGAAAGCATTAAAAACTCAGGAACTCGCGCACATTAGTCTTTCCTTCTACTATAAAATCACGCGCCGATATAAAAATCTTATTCAGAGTTGAATGATTCAGGCCGCAATTGCTGTGGGATAAACGATAATAGGTTTCGAAGATGCATTTTGTGATTACTTTAATAATTTTTATTTTAATGCTTATACGAGTTAACCTTTGCCATCATTCTTTCTTCATGCCTTTAAAAGTTGCTTCACCACCAAGGAGTATTGTGACGAGATGCTTAAATTGAGTAGCTTTAATAAAAAAAATATACAAATTAGCTCCGGGCCTGAAAGAAGCAAGAAGTCTTTGTTTATAGGTACCTACCAGTTTGTAAATACTTATTAAAGCGTATTCCGCATAAATTTGCGTAATTTAAAATGTAGCCAAGTACTGGACTTCTATTTCACTTTTGTTTTAAACCACATCTTTATCATATTGTTGAAGTTATGGCAGCTCTAATTAATATGACTACAAAGGTGTTTGTGTCCTAATACGGTAACAATAGGGTTAAAGATAAAGTGGAATAGGCCTTAAATCGTTTTACAGTCCCATTAAAAAGCCGAAGGCAGTCTACTCTATGTTGTGTATTACGGCACTGCGGTAATCTGTGTTCTGTGTCCATAATTGTTGGGAAATAATAACAGATAATGGCAAGGCGCAAGTGGTAACATTAGTGGTTTTTACGAGCTAGATTGTGCGGAAGGCGTACAGTCGCAGAGTGACGAGGGAACCACTTGTCAACTGTATTTCTGTGTTAAGATTTATGTTACGGACCTTTTGATACTACCTGACTGTACTCTAATTATATTGTATCAAAATCCCACGAGCAAAGGGTCAAAGTGTTATGATCGACGGGAATTTAGTGCAAAGAAACTTTGGTAACTGAAGATAAACATAGGTTACTTTTAATACCGGAAATTGTACAGATACTCTAATTGCCTTTTACACGCACAAAGTCACGGGCAAAAGCTAGTGACTGATAATAACTGGATTGTTACCTGTTTTGAACTAAACGATGTCATCATTCAGGCTTAAATTCCTGCATATCTTCATATCCGTAGGAATTTTCTCGGACGTAGAAAGTGAGTTATGTGATGTCAAGCAATATTACGTGACTCCGACAAATAGACCGCAGTTGAACCATAAACACCGAATTAAATTGGGCAATGTGTGTACAGTAGGCCATCGACTCGAAATGTATGGAGTTGACAAGCGGCGACACGATCCTTCAACAGCTTACGTCAAATTACATCGATTTTACGAAAACCGCTAATTTAGCGTTAGGCATCTTGACTACGACCCCAGGGCCTCTATTCAGGTGCGTTAAAACGATATCGTGTTTGACACGTTTAAGTATCGTTTATGTCACAGTCGCCATTATTATAAATGACATAAGAGTTATCAAAACGTTGACAATACGGAAACAGGTCAAAAACGATATCGTTATAACGCAGTTGAATAGAGGCCCAGTATTGTTTGTATGTAATAGATGACACGCGTATTAAGTAGTTTTTGGTATAAATATACTTTGATGTTACAACTTTCTTTGATGCATTCAAGTCAACAGAAAGCTAAGTGCGATGCGGTTTCGCGACGTGATTTCAGTCTTGACAAAGATACCTATATCACGTTAGGATTACCTCATTACTTTATAAGTTTTAGGATAGACTAGAATTGTACACGAAAAAACACGATAAAATGCCTGCTACTACATTACACATTGAATGCTAACATTATTGCTGATGGCAGGACCTTGTGCATAATGCGTCGCCGTCGAAATCTATCGCCAAGTAGACTTACTTATTTAAAATTATAAAGGTAGGCTTACAGTTTTAAACCAAAGCACCTAGTTCGTTAATTATACAAGTTAAAATAAAAATAGACAAGAGTTTCCCCCAACCATCAGCGAACACGTCAGCATCTTGTAAATCAGACAGAAATTAATTTAGCAGCGCTATTGCCCCTGGCCGTTTAGAAGTGTTGAGATACCTGGTGAAATACATAAATAGCGCAGCTCATCTAAGTTTGAAGAAAAAGTTGACATCCTTACCTGGTTGTAGCATCAGCAGGCTAAGGTCACTAGACTAGTACCTATAGACATCAGAACTATATCGGTGCGGCGCGATGGTTGCTTTACCTGCTTCCTCGCTTGGACATAAGGTACCTATATACTTTTATAGAAAAACACTTATGTGCATGATTGACGCTGAATAAACAGAAGTGGACATGAAGCATATGAAACTACATTTAATTATTAAATGATCCATCATGAACGATATCGGCAGCCGAGCATACGCCTATTGGCGATCCGACCTATTTGCTCGGGTCAATATAATAAACGAACATGACTACGAGTCGCATTAATGGAATATGCACTGGCGACACGTTAGCCGAGTTCATAGTGATCCGGCCAACGAAGCTAGCGGTCCTGGATTCGAATGGTAAGGGAGATATTTGTGTAATGAGCGCGAGTATTTGTTCCCGAGTGTTGGATGTTTTCTATGTAAGTATTTAAGTTTGTACTTCTCTATATGTACGAGTACACGTAATTTTATTGCTGTCTTGTACTCATAGAGAGATACTCTGGGTAAAAGACAGACTGATATTTTTTATCTATCAATTTATCTTTCAATGACCACTTGACAAAAACTGCGCACTTATAGCAGCAGCATGAAGTGATGCAAAAAACTCTTTGGGGAATTTCAACAGCGTAATGTCACTTTTTAAAAGAAAACAGTAAGGCTTTACGAGTTGCATTCGATGATCGTTACCTATCGTTTATAGCGAGACAGTCACGTGGTACTATGTCGGTGGCTTACGTCAATTCAATAAATTTTTCAATCGAAGTAAGTTTATCGTTGTCTAGTACCCACAGTACAAGCCTAGAGCTTAGTTTGGGACTAGGTCAATTTGTGTGAGATTGTCCTGTGATATAATTATAATTAATATAATTTAATTAATTAATTAACAACATCATGAAACAAATAAATCATGGCTTTGGGTCCTAAGCTAGGATTCCCTGTGTTACAGGACCCAGTGAGGCAACAACATTAGCTTGATACGTGCGTGTACAGAGTACAAAATCTAAAGACTAAAATCTAAGAATAATGAATAAGAAGATGTAATGCTTTCATGTTAGTCATTGTACCGACTGTCTTAGGACCGTCCATATCACCACGGCGTTTAGCCGTGCGACGGTTATTTCAAACTCTACTAACGTTAGTCTTTTCTACCACTTAGAATGTATGGGATGACATTCTCGTGGGTTACACGTAATTCCACACATTTTGAGCGATAGAAAAGAAAAACGTTACAGCGTTAGGGCCTCTGTACAGACACGGCACCGCGCCCTTCACGGCGCCGCGCTGTCTCACAGGCTACCGAGGAAGATAGGGATCCAAACTGTGTAATCGACTCTCCCTCCGGGTCCGCTATGCGTACATTCAGACAAATGGATTTTAGAACGTGCGTGACGCAGAAAGTCAAATCCTAAAGAGTTTCTTAGGATTGATTACCTCTTTGACATAGTTCCATAGTGGCCCAGAACTCCATCTTTGACTCTACGTGTGTTTGATGCTCGTATAGCTCGCCTACTTTGTACCATACCTCTAATACGTTTTGTGCTGCAACAACATTGTATGACCAATCAGACGTAGGTACCTACGAAACATGCTGTCCGTTGCCGTCTCGCACCAAGTTTTTGCACATATATTATTTGGCAAAGAGCGTGTCGTTACGTGCGTTAGTTCCACGCCAGTGGTGGTGCTGTAACACGATTCACCCGAATTGTTAGAGTATTGCAACCACCGGTAATTCTGGTGGCTTGCGTGCCCGCTTGTATGCGCAACAAGGAAATTATTCATCTAAGCTTTTCGTTTTTAAATGGGATATTTTTCGGGAAATAGTCACAGGTATAGCCACAGCCACTTCTGGGCGTTTACATTACTTTGTATTAGCCCAGTGGTTCTCAAACTTATTTTAGCGGTGGAACCCTTTAGAGACTAACTGTTTTTATAAGAATGAAAAGCAAGTACTTTTCATAAGGTCGTTTTTTAGGTTGATAGTTGATAGCCCTTGCAGGGACCTGGCAAAACTGGCGGAGCACACTTTAAGAATAGTAGATTTAGCCCATCTTGCATCATAATCGTAATCACATTGCTGACGTTACGGCAGCTCTAACAGTCAAGTGAATAAGAGCCACTCATAATAATAAAACTCATCACGTCGACGACAATGTAATTCAGATATCCAAACAAATGGGTTTGAACGATGAGATTAAGTAAGTTTCGTTTGTTTATTTGGTAGTTAATATTTGAAAAATGTATTCCCCTAATTATTTAATAGTTAATCTCATATCTGTTATATATTAAAATGATTTATGAGAATAGAGGCAATGTAAGGCCATATTAATAATTGTCATATTAATACAGCTAGGTCATGCGACTGCCTTATTCTGGTCAGTAGACCAGTCATAGTAATGAACGACTCAATTGGTAAGAGCGATACAAAAGGGAGGGAATCAGGGAAAGCACATACGTGAAAATCAAATAGATTTAGTGATTTAGTGTGATTTAGTGGTGGTAGGACCCTGTGCAGGGTCCGTCCGGATCGCTACCACCATCTTATCCATTAACCACCCGCCAAGCAACAGTGTTCGCATTGTTGTGTTCCGGTGTGGGGATAAGACAACCGGTGAAATTACTAGCATAGAGGCATTCCATCTTAGTCCTCAGGGTTGGCAACGCATTTGAGGTCTTGGGATTATAGTCTTGAGAATTCAAATGTCTATGGGTCTCAGATTCCACTTACCATCAGGTGGCCTGAGTGCTCGTGTGCCTTCTCCTTAACATAAAAAAAAATGAAACTGACTGCGGGTCCCGAGGAGCACCTCATTTTATTTCACTTAATTTTGACCTACATTCTAGGATCCAAAACAATATTGATTTCTGACCATCCGGCGGCCTTTTATTCAAATAAATTAGGGCAATCACGATGTTAACACTGTAGTAAAAATGATAAGACATGTTTTAAAATAAGGGGAAATAGAGGCCTAGGTGTTCAAACGATTAGGAATAGACTTCTGAACATGTTACTATGGTCTTATTAGCCTGGTTATTAGACTAAGAAATTAAGGTCAGATAGGTAACCTAGGGGTCAAGGACAAAGGCAATAGAATAATGAACACCAATTCAGATAAAACAAACATTATATTCCTTTACTGATGAAGAAATAAGCTGTGAAATACGTAAATAATTGTTTCAATGGCAAGCTATCAAGATCATAAACTTTTAGACAATGCTTAGGATAAATCTAACAAAAAGCTAGTTTTCAAATCCCAACTGCATGTGATTATGTCGTCTATATATTTTACCTACCACTTATATAGAGAAATTGCGACACGCTTGTCAATATTTTTGTTGACTTTTTGACCTATACCCGCCTAGCCCCTACCTAATCCTACATCTAATATATAAAATTCTCGTGTCACGGTACTCACGGTGTACGTTATTGAACTTCTCTGAAACGGCTCGACCGATTCTTATGAAATTTGGTGTGCATTTTGGGTAGGTCTGAGAATCGGCCAACATCTATTTTTCATACCCCTAAGTGATGTAAAAAAAAAAATTGCAGCGGGCGAAGCCGCTGGCGGGTCGCTAGTAATATCTAAATTTTCAGGTTTAATAATTTTACGTTCACGCTAGTCATTTTTAATCTAAGCAGAATTTTAAGCACTATTGAACTTTGACCATAGACCATGACCCTAATAATTATAAAACTAATGATTATTTTCCCACTTGTTTTAATTAGGTAGGTACCTATATTATTTTATATTAATTTATCCGAAGTCTTTCCTTCGTACACGTCTTGATTAGCCATTGTAAAACTCAAAGGTTCGACAAGGGCGACAAAAAAGGCATAACAATTAGGTACGTCTAAATATGCAATTACGTACCTACTTGGTTGCAGACAATTATGCACGTATTGCACAGTCATTCTTTATTGTTGTACTTAACCTTAGCCCTCCAGGCGATAAGCCAACTGATTGATATGTAACCAACTTAGCACTTGTATGTACCGGAAATATTGATAAAGTAGGTACCTGTTCCTGTTGTACCTGTTTGTTTCTCGAAATATATAGGATCGAAAAATTATGTTTTTAACGTTAGGTGTGCTTGTTTCTTCTCGCAAATTGAGTCGATTTCTGGAACACTTTTATTCAATCTTAATCTTAATTCTGATTTATTCAGTCGTATCGTAAACCCTCTACGATTACTGGCGAGCCCTGGGGGTACGCAGATCACGCTTTGAGAAACCCTTATACATATAAGGTGTGCAAATATATTTAAATTCGACTCCATTGTTAATGGCGTTAGAACGTGTTCACAGGACCTTAATATGTAATACACATATTTGGGATAGTGACGGTAACTGCGTTTTTTTGTTTACTAAAAATATTTGCATCTACTTACAACTTTGCAACTTTTTCAATTTTGATACAAAACAGTTAAAAGGTATTTTTTAATACACTGATATAAACGAAGACAGACGAATCAATGATCTTACAGAGGTTTCGTTTCTCATTATGAGGATAAGAATTGTAAAAAAAATACGGGCGATCGCGACGCGACTGGATATCTTATCCCACTAAACTCTAACGACTAGTAAAGCCAATGCGTTTTGCCACATCTATCTATCACCCAATAATTTCCAGCCGTTCATCATAACTTGTTTCATAATTAATATTGAGCGCAAAACAAGAAAAATGTTATTCAAATTGACCGTTTCCGTACAGCACAGGACGTTGGCGAAGGGCGGAGGAAACCGGGATGAGCTCTCGACCAGGGTAATGAGGAACTACCGTAGATTAATCGATTTCTTCTGAGATTTATCAGGTCAAGGGGTGGAATATTAAATATTAACAAGTATAATCAATGGTATTTTTTACATCATTTAGACTAATATTGGAAAAAAATCTAGAAAAAATATTTAACGGTCTTGCTTATGTAACTCTATCTGTGTGACTGTGTGTGTTTTGGCCGTTTTCTGGGTTTCATATATCAAGTCTGCTTACTTGAAACGTGGGTAACAGTCCTGTTCTGATAAATAATCCTGGAGGGTCGAGGTGTATCCAACAAGACTCCAATTAGATCAAAAAGAATAAGAGCGAGTATATGTAGAGTACTCCTGTGCTCTAACTATAATAAAATATAGTGTTAAGAAATCACGAAGATCTGGGCTGGGATTCTACACGGTAATAACGATATTTGACGTGTTTCCGTATTGTCAACGTTTTGATAACTCTTATGTCATTTACAATAATGGCGACTGTGACATAAACGATTCTTAAACGTGTCAAACACGATATCGTTTTAACGCACCTGAATAGAGGCCCTGTAATGCTCTATTAACGTTGCTAAAATAGGGGCGAAGAAATATTTTTTTCCGTTTACGAGGTGTAACACCGGTAGTTCAGAGTTAGGTGGCCAAGAGCGAAAAAGGAGTTTTATGTTTTGTTCGAGCAGAATTCGTTCAAGTTATTGTTATATTAACAGTACCTTGAAATTTTCAAAAATGCTACGTTGTTGTAGTTGGATTAACCTAACTATTTCCGTTGTTACAGCGGTGGTGTGAGGGGGCGCGCGCAACCATGGCGGCGACCAAGTACTCGCACCCTTTCATGCAGGGGCTGAAGCCGCCACCAGAGGGGTATGAGGAAGAGACGCAGCAGATCAGGGAGTGGTAAGTCTCCAAACCTAAAAGCGCGTAAGAAAGGGACAGGGATGATCAAAGTCTAGTCGGGTCAAACTGGTTAAAGTTGAGATCAAATTCAAGAGAGTTGCTATATCGTCTCTTGTTCACTTTATCCCCTAACATTAGCAAAGCGGGGATATTACTAAATAGGCTTTTAGAACTTGCTCGGTTTCAGTATCATTTATGACTTATTATGCTCCCACACTTAACCACATTCCCACATTTTGACGACACGCTAGCCTCGTTGGTAGTGACCCTGCCTTCGAAGCTGGAGGTCCTGGGTTCAAATCCCGGTAAGGGCAAATATTTGTGTGATGAGCATGAGTATTTGTTCCTGAGTCTTGGATGTTTTCTATGTATTTAAGTATGTATTTCTCTATCTAAGTATGTTTATCGTTGTCTAGTACCCATAGTACAAGCCTAGAGCTTAGTTTGGGACTAGGTCAATTTGTGTGACACTGTCCCGTGATATTATTATTATTATTATTATTACACTGCGTTTTAAAACGTTATGAAACATTTCATAACATGACAACATTCTTAGATTTAGTAGTGTTGTAGTGTTATAAACTGTTTCATTACGTTATATTATATATTATGTACAAGATGTTACAAGCTCTGTGTGGGAGCACCATTAGACTTAGACAAATACAGGCTCCCCTGAGCCTTAGTTTGCTGGAAGGTTATTTTAAATATTGCTCCATATACCCACAATAAAATAAGCTGTAATAACACATTCAAGAGGAAGTTGAAGATATCAAATAGTCGGAAGTGGCCTGAGTTGCTCAAAAGAGGAACGCAATGTGGCAACTGCGCTCGTTTCGTCATATTTGCGTAATGCACGTAAAGTTGATCGATTCCAGTGGCCTCAGACCGTGAAGCTAACATATTTGTTAGCCACTAAAATATAAGCCGCCAAATAAAATAATAAAAACAAGAGAATATAACACTTTAACCTCTCTTTCGACCGGAATTTTGCATGGTGTTGGACGTTTCTCTTCCTGTATGTCTTTTAAAGTTCGTACAACTTCATACTTGTGCGTGGTTGAGAAATAAAACCTATGAAGTTACAAACACATTTAAATGCATAACATTAAAGAGATAGTGTTCGTAACGACATTGTAGCTCATCAAAATAATTAGCTTAGCCTGCATTGCTTTCCCGAACACCTTATCGTGGTTAGGTATCCAATTATTATAATTTCTAAGACTGGATTTAATGGTCCCTCTTTCAGTCCTCTAAAATGACGTCAGTGGAATCTGCGTTTTATTGCTGCAGTGACAAACTTGGGATCTTTTGTGGACTAAAGATGCAATTAATTTATAACCAGGATAATAAATGATTATCCTGGTTATAAACTGGTCAAGCGTGGGTTCATTCGCGCCCTGAGGGTTTCGTGCGGACGTTGTTTTTGACTGCCACAAGTATTTTTTTTATTGATTATTATTAAACTAGGCACCTCGTGCAGATTAATTTATGTAATCATAACTGCTCAAAAATAAACCACTTATTTGTAGGTTTACAAAAAGCAAACTTAATCCTGTAAGGCATTCTCAACGATTGCTGATTATTTTAACATACAGATAACGCATTAAAAAATCAAAATGATGTTAAAAGAAATTTCGGAACTTTTCGTAATTCATTCAGTGCTCGGTTTTCAAATTGCATTACACGGCGGACTCGACATCGTATTTTTGACACGGAAAATGTTAACAGCATTAACTTCAGTTAGATAATTATCATGATACAACACCTGCCACATTCGTTGTAACGTGATCCTGTTATTTTCTCCATTCGCAAAAACGGTTTAATTACTATTCTTTATTACACAAACACACAAGAACACCATTTATTCTTAACGCTTAAGCATATACATCAAGGCTTAGCGTCGTCGTATTGCATTCATGCAGTTTTGAATTAACCTGTTTACGTGCTCAGAGATATTAATGTCAGCAGGCTAAATTGACATTCCGAAGCTTAATGTTACTGCGTGTCTTATTTACAATTACAGGAAAAGCATTACTAATAGAAATCTGTAAGACTTTGAGTTATGGGAAAAACTATCGATTTTCATATATTTTCCTCAATAATTTGAATAGGTTTTTGAATATAAAAATAGTATGTTTTTCTTTTGACAGTTTTTAGGGTTCCGTACTCCACCTAGGAACCCTTATAGTTTCGCCATGTACGTCCGTCCTTCCGTCCATCCGTCTGCAGCCCAGGGATCAGTTTATGAAATATTAAGCTTTAAAGCGCTAATTTTTGTTAGAATCAAGTCTCCCCCCCCACAGTCAAAACGAAAAATATCTTCATTGAAAGCGCATATAACGAATTTAAAAGGAAAACTATCACTACTAATTTGACATCATTAGTTCTTGAGTACTAAAATCATCTAAGACGGCACCAAATGACTTTAAATATTAAATTAGTTATTAATTGTTGATTTTTATGTTTGTAGTACTGCACGGCTTCGGAACCCTACACTGAGCATAGTCCGACAAGCTCTTGTCCGGTTTTTTCATTTGATGTGCGCAATGTAAAACAAAAAGCTGTTTTTTGAATTTTTTGCATGTGTCCCTAATTCGTTCGTCGATCGTTCGGAATTCGTTGATTCAAACTATACAGCTACCTTCAATCACCTTTAATCCTGTGGTAGACAGATATACAAATACCGAACCTAGTGATCCTATACAGTTTTGGGGTTTCGTTTTTTCATCGAACGTGCGGGGCGGATTGCAAATCGCAAAACAAACGCTTGGAGCAAAAAGGTTAATGGAAATTCCAGACAGGTCTGCCACTACGAAACGTTTCAACATGCAAACTTTGGAAATGTAGAATTTAAAGGGGTACAATAGTTTATTGTTCGTTTCCTTAGCCTTCCACTGTTTATAAAATCCGCACCTTTTGCATTCACGGTATAAAACATGATTTATTTTTAATTTCACTTAACAGTAACTTTTACTTGTACGATCTCGTTGGAGAAGGATTTCTCAACTTAGACTCCTGTTGGTCTAGATTATGTTGCAAATGATTCGGAATCTAGAATGTTCTGTATTTCCATATTGCTTACCGTTCGAGTTACGTTGATTGATAATGGCGAATGTAACTTGTCCGGACTCTACTTACTACCTATACCTACACGATAACATGGTATCTGATATACATAGACAACCATTATCGAAACTGATAGAAAAGAAAAATGTTAAGAGAGCTTGCGGAACCGATTTTTGACTTTAGAGCGTTCGATTTCAAAACTCTGCAGTAGAAAATATTCGAATGCGACAATCTTTCACGCTTTATTTTCGAATGGTACCAAATTCCATGTTTTTGAGATTCTCACTCGAAACTGAGGGATTGACTAAATAGTACTGTTAAGTTGGAACGCGTTTCATTATACGCAGTAAGTCGATGTTTTACCGGTTTTTTGTAATTCATATTTTGAATGCGGATAAATGTGTGAAACTATCAAAAGTTGAAATTATAACAAGTTAATTATTATTTAAGTGCGAGTGAGATTTATTACGCTATTTTACAAATTCTTGACTGGTTATAAATTTAGGGTAAATGAAACGCTTCCTCGTCTGTGGATGTCTATGTCATTGCTAGGTTTCTTTCTTTCTTTCTAGATTTAATACTAACTGGTTAGAACATGCAATAAAATTGTTTTGTAACATAATTGCAAAAACTTTATGTTGTATCCATAATAATCACACAAAACTAATTAACTTA
Organism: Acleris holmiana; assembly: GCA_949316455.1. Taxonomy (NCBI): domain Eukaryota; kingdom Metazoa; phylum Arthropoda; class Insecta; order Lepidoptera; family Tortricidae; genus Acleris; species Acleris holmiana. Next base: position 8,542,038 of record OX438783.1, read on the forward strand.
CCTTTGCGTTAATACTTAAATCACATGGTCGTTGAGCATCCGAGACAAATGGCCTTAACTTATGAATTAAATATCTGCATAGGCTTTTACTTAATCTGTAATTCTTCTTAAATTTATTTTCGCTTTCGAGAAATGGCTTGTTTCCTAATTCCGCTAGCCGAAAACGCGGCGGTTGCGCAGGCACAAATTCATCTTCTTCCTCTTCATTATTATTTACTAAAATTAAATACTCCTCCAGACTTGCCATACCTATTGTAATATTTTATTTTATGTCGCTAATTTTGCTATAAGTATTATAACAATATGAATTGTTTTAGTATTAACAGGTTTGACAGATGTCAAATGATACTTTCTATTGATAGAATTCAAAACGAATGCCACGGACCACTCGTGTTCATATTTTCTATCGCTCGCAAGTCAAAAATACCATTTTATTGTTTTTGGTTACTTTCGATTGAAACTTTCGAACGCTCGAAAGTCAAAAATCGGTTCCTGCATCTTGGCCCCGGTACTCGAAAATGACTGTGACTAGGGTGTTTTCTATTCACGGGGTTATTTTATGTATAAATGTGTATTTTTTATGACTGTTGATGTAAAATAACATAACTCAAACCGCCTGCAAAAATGACGTTAGTTGGAATTGGAACAAACGTACCTACTTGTAATAATGTAATATGAAGTTCAAAAGAAGTATTTCTACAAAGATTTGGCTTCGGCCTTACTTCAAATTGAATCATAAAGAATTAAAACTATGACTAGGCTTTATGGATCTATGTCCTTTGCCTTTCCCTCTGGGATAAAATTTAAGAAAAAACAAACAAAAGAAGTTTGATAGAAGGAGGTGAGCTTCTGTCATGGCCTTGTCCTAGCCCTGGCCCAGGCATTATCGTATTGTTTTTCATTTTGAGTTTTATTACGGCATTTAAGTCGTCAAACTTTGCTGGTTACATCGGGCAAAGATTTTTTAATTATTACTTAAATACAATGATAATTATACTCTTAGATGATTATTCTATTGGTTATTTGTAGTCAATTTACATAAGAACTCTATGCCTACTAAGTAGGTACTTTTATAAATGGCCTGCATAACGTATATTGCTTCGTAAGAATCCTTATATATGGAAAATAAATACTACCTAATCAATTATATCTATAGTGATTTCGATCTACGATGTCTCGGCTCAAGAAAATCCTTTTGTTAGGTACACCCTGTGTGATTGCCGGGTTATAATATAATAGTGCCACTCCATGTCTTCCCGCGGATGTCGTAAGAGGCGACTATGGGAATAAAGGCTTGTACTCGTAGTACTGTTAGGCGATGGGCTTGCAACCTGTCACTAATACACTGATTAACATCTTAGCCTATTTGTGCAAAATGTGGTTACAGAATCATCAAATTAAGTCTTTTTGGAGTTGTTGGTATTTCTGTAGCTCTGCCTACCCCACTCTGGGAATGAAGACGTTAGGTTCCGTAGTCTAACTAGGAACCCTTATATTTTTTATTTTTTTCTATGTTATGTAGAAGGCACAAGAGCCCTCAGGCCACCTGATGGTAAGTGGAATCTGAGACCCATAGACATTTGAACTCTCAAGACTAAAATCCTAAGACCTCAAATGCGTTGCCAACCCTGAGGTCTAAGATGGAACGCCTCTATGCCAGCAATTTCACCATTTCTGCATTGCGCCATGTGTGTCCGTCTGTTCGCAGTTTAGCTCAGAAGAGTTCTAAAAAGCTGCTAGGTATTTGGCATAGACTTACATATTAGTCACGCCGACAAAGTGGTAAAATAATTCTATGTAAGAACTGGGAAGTGGCCTTATGACTAATTAGAAAATCTAAGGTATTTTAATCTAGTTTTTAGGATAAACAATGCAGGAAACTACCCAGAAACTTTCGCGGCCCACAGAATATCTTTAATTAATTACTTCAGTGAGACGTAAAATAAAGTAATATAAATAAATAATAGCTGTATATTACAATATTAGATAATCTAGTAATATAATGAGTTAGGAAAGTGGACCGACGACTAAAATTAGTTGGAATACTGCGGGGCTGGGCGGTATTGTAGCAATTCGTAGCGGAGGCTCATGATCAGCGGTGGAGGCCTGATAATGATGACGATGGAACGATGATGATAATCAGTAACAGAAGTTGTAAATACCATAACATTAGCACTTATTGATATTTTTATTAATTATAACCACACGAGCTCTGTGTAGCAGTAAAGAACACCGCATTGCAAAGTCACGTACTGTGCATTGACTTTTGGCCCGCACCGCTGCAGAATTATTAAATACCCTGGGGGCGTAGGCAAGATGTTTAACGCTAAGTTAGCGATTTTCGAAAATCTACAGTAAGTATAATATATATGGGGATTGACGTACTCTGCAATGGTGACAGATCGCGTCGACCGCTTATGAAAACTCCATAGGGTATAGAAATACCGTTTGTGGCCACTGTACGTTTTGGCCATTTTTTTTCCAAATACATGATAATGAGTTCGTTTTTGAGCTGTAAATAACATCAAGATAAATTTACAAATTATGTGCGTGTAAGCACGTGCAAATAGATGATAATTGATAACGATTGAAGAATTTATACCGCCTGGATAATATGCGGTCTCTTCATACAAATTCAAACGTGATGGCCTTCTCGCCGTGCTGGCTGGTAGCTTTAAATGCGTTTGCAGAGTGCAGCTATATGAACCGAATCCGCAACTTGATCAACCTGCGAGTGCCAGACGACAATTCAGTGTACAAGGCGTATAATTCGTCAAACGTAAAAAGAGCTTCGCTTTGAATACATTTTGTATAGCATCTGAAGTAATATAAAGCCCAGTGACACTCGATAATTTTGTAATATACCGGGTGTAGGTACAATCCAAATGGGTCAGTATGCAGAAGTCGGAAACTATGAGAGATAGCGAGATCTGTTCTTAGGAACCATGACGTCGATTTTAGAAAAGTTCTAAAATTTCAACCTTGAAGTTTGTCTTACCTAATCAACGTATTTTGTTATTCACAGGATGAAAGGGCAGCCGCACCTGCCTTACATCTCGGACGATTTCGTGATACTGTTCCTGCACTCCAATTACTACAAGGTGAAAGAGACGAAAGACACAATCGAGAGCTACTTCACGATGCGCACAAGCATGCCGGATCTGTTCAGCAATCGGGATCCATTAGCGCCGAGGAACAAACAGATACTCGATATTGCGTAAGTAAAATTTATACTTAGTATAATATAGATGGTCCTGCAAAGTAGAGTTTCGCTGTCGTGGAGCTGGAGTGCAAATGAACACATATTGAAGGATCTGATTCAATGTAAACTCTTGTGAGGGCCTCTTCACGCAGGTTCTGATTGGGATTCGAGAAGTAGTCAGTACTTCGTACATATTCGTTTTTCATTTCGAATACATACAGAAAGACAGGTGTTGTAAGAAATATAGTGTTGAAAGTCTCAATATACGAGTCAAAATGTACTGTGCAATCGCTCTAGCAAACAGTAAACTTTTGTGAAAACTGTTCTACAGCCATTTAGAATAGGGTTATAAAATATTTCGATATCGAATTTGTAAAATTACTACTACTTAATAGGTGCTCTCTCAAGGGTTGCTCATGCTCTCACAAGCTGGAAGAGATTCCTTAAAGAGATAAGTTCGCATTTAACTTTTTTTGTCTTCACTGTATTGATATTGTTTTTGTACATTGTAGTGTTTACATACATACAATAAGTTTTCTCTCCAGTCTCCCGACTTATCTCGATTACACACAGTAAAATGACGTCCCATCCCTGACCGAGCGTAAAATTACGAAACATGACACGTAAACCAATAATACTATATGACATCAACAAGCATCTCCATAACCTCAATTTTCAATTTACCTCCATCTAACTATTAGTATAATCACTCGTACCGTTCAATCAATGTCACGTAGGCTTTTAGATCCATCAGATTATACTTAGTTTTTGATCCAACGACGCTGATCCTCGGTCGACCCAACAGATTCTTATCTGCGAATTAATATAAAGGTTAGGGTGGTTTTGGACTAACAATAAATGAATCGTAACGAGTAAATTCAAAGTAAACAAAACTTATACATAGTTTCTCTCTAGTCTGTACAGGAGAATTTGGCCAGCAAATTAGAGTTTAATTAAATCGTAGCGCTATCTCATCTAGAATTTATTTTTTGGCTGCGTTTGCACTGTGCTACAGCTTAGCGGTGCGCAAAGAAAAATAATGTGAGAATTGGGTATGTATCTTTGTTCCTTCGCGACCTGTGCAAGGCTAAAATGCATGATAGATTTTGATAAGGGGTATCGTTGTATTGTTCATAATTCCAGGAGTTTCATATTCGAGGATAGATATAATTGTTTCGTTATTAGCATTAAATAGCACGAAAACTTTAAAACACAGTCGGCTTTCTAAAGCTGGTTTTCTGCTAGGCTTGTTTTCTGCTGATATTGTTCAGAGAAGCTCTATGCCACTTAAACAAAGTGCGTAGCATCTCCGTACTAACAATTCTTACGGCCCATTCAGCTGCCGTCGTTAATGGCAGCCGGCGCTTTGTTCCAGGTAGGGTATTCAGCATTCTATCTGTAGGCCCTGCTGCCGAGGAGAGTACTATGTACTTAGTGAAATGTAACCGAGCATTATCATCGCTACCATTCAAATCATAAACTTTTAGCTTGCCTATATTAGTCAGCTTTAAAAAAAAACAGGGGACAATCTCACACAAATTCACCTAGGGCCCAACTATTTAAGCTAAGGCTTGTACAATAAACCTACTCATATAGAGAAATACATGTTAAACACATAGAAAACATCCAAGACTCAGGAAGAAATACTCGCGATCACCACACAAATATTTGCCCATAATACTGGGAATCGAACCTGGGATCGCTAGCTTCGTTGGCAGGGTTACTACCAACTAGGCTAAACACGCCCTATGGCTCGTTGTTCTGAATTTTTATTTATCCGAAAGCCATTTAAACCTCAATTTTAAAACTTCTTTAGTATTGTTTTAATACAATCCTAACCTAACCTAGAACCGCAGGTACTTTTATCACTTAAAAGTTAAAAGTTTTCATTAGTACCTGCTGAAAACCAATTTAGAACAAACGGTGCGTTAGACAAACGTTATTAGGTATTCCGAGGGACACCCGTTAGTAAGGAATATATCATTTCCAATTTGTGAAATATTTTTTAGAACAGATATGTTACCGTTCATAATATCAGTAAGATTGGTATTTTGGTAAAAAAAAACCGCATGGGAACTTTGTCAATTTTAGATTTAAACCAAACATTACTTCAAGATTAAGCCATTCAACGAGGCAATGGTGCCAACATTTTAGGTTTATATTAGATCAGTGCAGTTTTCGATGTAGGTGGTTTTTATTTTAGTTATATACTTTTAATGTAAGTAGTTGTAAGGTCATTTTTATTTTGATTACTAATCATTATAAAATAAAAATCCCTGCCGAAGAGTTTAAAGTGCGTGTACACTTGACGTTTGTGAGATTGCTCTGATAATGCACTCAAGCGCTGCGGTGGCTCTGCGGTCGCAACTAGCCTAGCTGTCATAACGGAGTCTCCGTAATGATCCCAATCACTGCACCGATGCCCATTTACCAGGACAAAGAATCGTCGTATGAACTTGAAACCAAAGGCTCAGGCTAAAATGCAAACGCTACTTACTGACGTTTTTCTTTTCTATCACTCAAAATGTATTGGATGACATTCTCGTGCGTTACGATAAACCACGTGATCAACTGTCGTTCCAAACATTTTAAGCGATAGAAAAGAAAAACGTTAGGAGCCCAACATTTTCTTTCGGAAATAATTGTAGCCTGCTCACGATATACAAATACACACACACACAGAACCTTGATATAGTGATATGGGGATTGTAATTTTAAGTAAGGTGGGGCGGCGCTATTTCAACTAAGAGGGTAAATATATCTATTAACTTTTTTAAAGGGAGTAAAACATTTAAGAATACTTTAAGCTCCCTTTTATAGTAGTTTAAGTAAGATTTATATTAAACGAAGCAAAATAGTTTTAATTCGCTTTATTCCCTTTTAAAAAAAAATATAGATACATTTACCCCCTCACCCTACCCCCACCCCACCCCACCCTACCCACCCTATTTATTATGTTTTAGCGTTTAATTGACTTTTCTAACAAGGTATATAAACATTAAAGATTGTTCTTATAAATTAGAGCAAATTACTCATAGAAAAGTATCATAATTTGAGAAGTTAGGTACTAGTCGTTCATGGCATGATATGGCAAGCAATAAAAGCTGTAGAAGGAAAAAAAAAACTGAAACAAAAAACAAAACATCTGCATTGTTTTTTATTTTTTAAATGAAACGCGTTTGATAAGTGGGGTGTGATGTAGGAGTGTTGCACCAACAACCTAGTATTATCATGCACTTGAGAGTGATCTAGGACGACACGAGTGTAATTATGCCATCATCATCAAGCCGCTGACGCGCAACTTCGTCAAGGCGAACGACTATAACCATTTCAGAAGGCTTAACAAGTTATAAGTAGCTGTATTGCTTTTTCCTCGCGGTTGCATACGGTGTATCAGCATTCCCAACTATAGCCTTCGCAAATGACAGCGTATACTCCTATTACCATAAGTAAACGAGACGGATAAGTGGAAAAGGTGTTTCTTCGTCGGATAAAAAAAATAAAATAAAAAAATAAACCCAAAAAAAACAACTCAAAAACCATAATTATAATAATAATAATAATAATGTCACAGGACAATGTCACACAAATTGACCTAGTCCCAAACTAAGCTCTAGGCTTGTACTATGGGTGCTAGACAACGATAAACACTTAAAATAGAGAAATAAATACTTAAATACATAGAAAACACCCAAGACTCGGGAACAAATACTCGTGCTCATCACACAAATATCTGCCCTTACCGGGATTTGAACCCGGGACCGCTGGCTTCAGAGGCAGGGTCACTCCCAACTAGGCCAACGTGTCGTCAATACAATCGTGTCGTGTATAATTATACATATTTATTTACATAAATTCTACTTAAAGTTATTTGGTGTTATTCTGTAAATGATGTTCAGTAGGTTTAGTCGCGTATAATTCAAAAACTAATAACGTATACTATCGTAAAACCGTCATAGTTTAAAAAAAAAAACTGTCGATTTGGTTGACCTGGATCCTAAGAACAAATTTTGGGACTCTACGAGTACATAATATACAATAGTTACTTTGTAACGTTTGGTAACATCGCAAAATGTACTTTCTATTGGCGAGAAGGGATTTACATGGTTACTTGAATGACTTTTTCCATGCATTAGCATACGGTGCAGCATTTACAAATAAATGAGCAACCATCACCCTAGACAAGATTCTGCGAACGTTATCGTTAACGAACATGTAAAGAATTGCCGTTAGCTGCCGGACGATTGCGTCGAGCGCGTATGTCAATTCCATATATACATTTTATCAGCTGTCGAAAATCGCTAATGTTAGCGTTATCCAACTTGTCTAGGCCCCTGTCCAGAAAGTGGTGAATGCTATGTACATGCGCATTTTTTTTTGGCAAGCTATTGGAAAATATTCTCAGACATTAGACACAAGTCTCAACATATATGTTACAGACATCTTAACGACTTAATTTATTGACGATGTATGTACGAGTGTGTATTGAGTGTCGAGTGTTAGTGTCGCTTAAGCACTAACGGCCGAACCCTATATTCAAACAGCGGATAGATAAGGCTTACTTCGGGTTGAAATTTGACATTTGCCCATAGAAAATGTGTCAAATTTTAAACCGAAGTAAGGCTATCTGTCCGCGGTTTGAATATAGGGTTCGGCTGTTACTTGTAGCCTACAGTTGATAGGTTACAAATTTCAGTATTCGTATAATTACCATCTTCGGTAGAACCCACAAAACTACGAAGATATATCTTAATATTTACTTTATTTCGTAAAAAAAAGTGAGAAAGTTAACACCTGTTCAAAAACCTAGAGAGCATAATGAGTAAGAAACAAACAATTCACAGTTAATGTTCGTTGTGTCCATATTTAGCAGAATGTACACTTCTTGTACTGTTACTTCCTTGTGGCGCTAATATTAATACATACATATACATATATAGTAAGAGTAAGAATCAAACAAATTTGCATATTGTGTTTAAATTGAAAACTCACAGTTAATGTTTGTTGTGTGCATATCCAGCAGAATGTACACTTTTTGTATATACAGTGGTGGACATATAATTAGAAACAGTACATAAAACTTAGGTAAACACAGAATGAACTATCGTTACGAGTAAAAAATATATTGATTAAATCACTATTAACTATGCCAGAATATAGCCAATGAGTTTCAAAACTCATAAAATATTATTAAAAAATAAATCTTTTCTATCTTTAATTATTAAAAGAGTTTAAATATCATGATAGTTGAATTTCTATTACTGGCCGCTTGGACAACTAATTAGAAACAGGACCCATGGTTCGTTTCATTTTTGAAATTTAAAAAAAAAACCTCTTTTTACGCTTTTCCTGTAGTTTCGGCGGCAATTAAACGTCAATTTGGAATTACATGAATAATAAGTATTGCTAAAAATGGCTAAGATTTGCAAATAATACGTGTAGCTAAACAAGACCCGTTTAAAGGCTCCAACGAGATTAGAAATGAAGTTTTTTCACCTGGTGACCCAAGGGACATTTCCTCGAAACTGGTACGCCCCAGATTAGTGGAAGCTAAATTGTTCGGGAGGGTTTCTCGAAAGGTACCGCTTCTTACCAAGCAACACCGAGAGAAGCGATTATTATTTGCAAAGAAATATCTTAACTGGACCGTACGAGAATGGAAAAAAGTGTTATTCTCGGATGAAACAAAAATAAATATGGTGAATTCTGACGGCAAACGCTACGTTAGACGTCCAATAAACCATGCTTTTGATTATAAATACACGAGGAGCATAGCATAGTCAAACACGGCGGTGGTAATATTAAAGTATGGGGATGTTTTTCTGGTTGCGGAGTTGGACCCGTCCGTAAGATTGAAGGTATAATGGATCAATTTCAATACAAAAACATCTTAGAACAGACAATGATTCCCTACACCGACGACCATTTGCCTGTGACCTGGATCTTTTAGCACGATAACGACCCAAAACACACGGCCCGCAGTGTTAAATCCTTTCTTAGTGAGCAACGTGTTACCATGTTAGACTGGCCTGCAAATAGTCCCGATTTAAATCCTATTGAAAATTTGTAGTACGTCGTTAAAAAAAAGTCTCCGTAATTCCAGTCAAAATGAACTTTACGAAGCCTTTGTTGAAGCATGGAACTCGATCCCACTCGACAAATGTATGAAATTACTTGAATCAATGCCACGTCGTTGCAGAGCCGTCATTAATAACAAAGGCTATGCAACTAAATATTAATTTTTAAGAAATTTTGTAAACCAAACATTATTTTACATAAATAATTTGAAATTGTTGACGTTAACACGTTAATAACTTTGATTTTTACCTCATTTCTTTAGTGTTTCTAATTACTTGTCCACGACGGATGGTACTGCGAATGTCGTTTAGTTGTTTGTGGGTAATTATCTCAACCACATTTTTTGAGCGGCGGACGTGATAATTGGGGTGTAAAGTACATGTATTGGAAAACTATTTATTTTATAAATAACCTACTCAAAGTACCATATTGAGCTAAAGTTAAAATTATTATTAACTTATTATATTTATCGTAAAAAAATATTTTCAATCCAAAATCAATTTTGGTGTCGTGTCCTGTACTTCCCGCATATACTGATATGTCGTGGTACAAACTTATTAAGCCTCAACTAGACTTATATTTTAGTTATCTGTATTCTTTATTAGTTGAGGTATTTTAAAATGTATCAATTATTGCATTTGTAAGTAAAAAGAAACTGGGAGCAGTGTAAGTAAAACTGTCCAAGCGAAATAGTTAATTTTGGTGGTGAATATTGAAATTGATTTTATGATCGAACGAAACGTGATTAAACGAACAAATATAGCGTCAGATCATATAGGTTCAGTTTCATTCCAGCAATAGACGGTGAAAGATTTGTACCATCTTTCTGCGTCTTCCCACTAAGCACATAAGTATCTAATTTTGGTGGTATGAAATACACTTTATTAATCGTGATAACTTAGATAAGTCATTATTTCGCAAAAAGTTTTGTTGTGTGATAGTTTTTTCAAGTATGTTTATGGTGTCTTTTTAACTGTAACGAGTTAAGTTTTTGTTAAACTAAAACATTTGTTTTTAATTTAAAAAAAATGTTAAATTTTATAATTTTGGTGGTACAATTTTGGTGGCTTTTGCGAAACACCACAATTATGAAAATTTCTGGTCTCCACCAAAATTATTTAAATAACAAATAATCATTATTTATAATATTTGAAACTTACGTTTTGGATTTTCAAAAATAACAAGGAAGATTTCCTAACAATTATATTTTAATTAGCCCGATATGTTATTATTGATCGTGAGTTTTTCTAAGAAAAGTAATTTTGGTGGATAATAACAATTTTGGTGGTACATAATTAGTAAAATCGTTATATCTTAAAAAACAGTTGATATAATAAAGGGCCATTTTAACACTGTTTTTATAATGACTAATGACGTCACTTAAACGTTTAATTGTAAACCCTACTAAGAAAATAAAAAATACCACCAAAATTAGGATAACTTGACGCTTGTTGAAATTCACCCTTGTACGAAACTAAATATATAAATGGTAGTTGTAAACTCGGATATTTATTTGTTTTTTAATTAATTATAAGTTGTTGAACGTATTCTATGCATTTTGTTGTTTTATTTCCAAAAACAAAAGTTTTACGGCAATGTGCCTTGTATAATGTGAAATTCGTCGCAAGTGTTCCTAATTATATGTCCACCACTGTATATATACATATATTTGGATGAAACAAGAACCCTTCTTGAAGTCGGTTAAAACAGGGCTTCTCACAGCATGGTGCCTGCCAGGCCGCAAGGATGCATTTGAAAACTACAGAAGTGTTTTATTAATGCAGCTAAGATTAAACATAAAAATATTACCCTGTTATACTAATATGTGTATCTTCCATTTAATTCCAGCCACATGATCGGCCTCCCGAATAAGACGCCGGAAGGTTTCCACGTGCTCCTCTACCGGCTCTCCGACTTCGACTACAGCAAGCTTAACTTCGCCGACGCCGTCCGGGTCTTCTGCATGTTCAACGACATCAAGCTGTCCGAAGACCGACTGTCCGAAGGCTATATAGTTATCTTCGACATGAAGGGCTGCAGTCTCGGTCATCTCACCCGGGTCACTCTGCCGGCGTTGAGGTCGTTCATGCTTTATATTCAGGTTAGTTAGTGTTCGAGACAGTTATACTAAAGCCCGCGATAAATTTCTTACTCTTTATTATTTTTGAAGGTTTTGGTATCGTCTGGTTTATAATTTAAAAGATTTTATTTGTTGAAATTAAAGTATCGATATTTTTTCATTACAGAGTGCTCACCCGTGTCGTCTGAAAAAGATCCACGTGGTGCATACAGTGTCATTCATCAACCAGGTCATGTGCCTGGTGAAGCCACTCATCCACTCCAACCTGCTGAACCTCCTCAACTTCTGCTCCGAGGGCCCAGCTGCGGTCGTAGACAAGGAACTCCTCCCAGAAGACTATGGCGGTCCTCTCCCCCCTGTCAAGGATTTCCACGCAGAACAGCGAAAGAACATGGAGGAGAATTATAGAGACTGGTTGATCGAGTCAGAGATCTTCAAGGTTGACGAGAAAAAGAGGATCAAAAAGCCAAGCAGGGGAATGTTCGCGAGCTTCACTAGCAGTTTCAAGGGTCTGGAAATTGACTGAGGCCGATGCGGACTGATACAATAGGGACCTGATATTTCTTGCTATGAGCTGGTGTATTCTTGGTTGATGTGTTGTTTTATGTCTTTGGTCTGCCGGCCAGCGTTGTTATATTAATACTTGCATATTTGGTACTTTTATCATCATCGTCATTATCTTCCGTCAATGTATAAGCCGTATACATCCGATAAGTATATTATATTGTAGACTGTTTCTAAAAACCGAAAGTGTCACTCGTCTAAATCGCACACACATGAAGTCGCTATTTGTATTGATTGAAGTTTGGAATTCAGATTTTAAATGTGCAGGTCCAAATGTTGTATTATAATTAATTTTATGTTAAAAAGACAGCCTTAGGAATATCTCAATGGCATTCTGTTTCTGGTTCGATTGATTATGATGATGATTTTAATAGGCTGTATGTCTGTCTCGTAACTAAGTCCAATTTTTGTTCCGGTTTATTCTTAGTACTTAAGGCTAGTTAATTTTACTCATACTTCTCTCTAGTTATATGTAGTAACGTTGCCAAAATTGTTGGAAGTTCTTTTCCTCGAACAATACTTGTTGCTCAACAGTTTCTATGTAAAAAATATATATTTATTAACCTGTTTTTAAACTTTTGCATGTTTTGAGTTTATATAGAAAGTTTTCTTTTGTACATAATTGTTAAGTACCTTAAGTAGGAAATGTAAAGATTTGAGCTCAAAAAGGAATGTAAGTAGGTGGGGAAGGACAGGAAATTCCTATATTCTGACATTTGTCGAATTGCGACAAATTACCGCATCCAATGCACTCTTGTTGGAGATAGGTAAGTGCTCAATGGTCATATTGAACAGGTAGTGTGGCAAAAAAGCGTTTCGAATTTTTATTGGGCATTGTTTGAAATGAAATTGGCAACATGATCCATGATATGAGAGTTGCCACGTGTAACACCAAATGTAACTGTCACAACGACAAACCCTTTTTTGCCAAGTTTTACTCAGCAAGTACTGACACTTGCTAAGCACGGCTGCAATCCTTAGTTTTGGGCTGCGTTTTCATCAAAGTTGCATCAGGAAATAATTACTTCATACCAAGCTATGTAATATGTGGATGTATTTCTCGCTCGCACACGGCTTAGATGCACAGCCCTGTTGAAAGCGCAGCCTAAATCCAGGGGCCCTAGCCAAGATGCAAACGCTCCTAACGTTTTTCTTTTCTACCGCTCAAAATGTATGGGGTGACAGTCGATCACGTGGTTTATCGAAACGCAGAGAATGTCACCTCATACATTTTGAGCGATAGAAAAGAAAAACGTTAGGAGCGTTTGCATCTTGGCTAGGGCCCCTGGTAACCCTACGTTAGACACCACTTGATAGAATAATTATACTTTACTATTAAATGAATTACAAAAGGGAATATGGCTAAAAGGACTTGGTTTCCAAAACTGAATGACTGTCGGTGCGCTGGGGTCAACGATCAGGGTATTGCTTAATAAAATACAATATTTTTGACGTCCGCTTTAAAAGTCACCACATATTTTGAGACACATTATGACGACACGTATTATGATAAGACGAGGTAAGAAGTTAATATATTAACTAATTTCCACGGTTTTCCTGCAGTTAAGCTAAGTACGCTTATATTTTAGCTATTTTTAATATTGGTAGAGAAGTGGGATGGATGTTTTACTCGTACTATTTCCAACCCAGGTGGTTATAAAAAATTCAACGTTGCTAAAAACATTATCTTGTATCAACAACGTTAAATTGTAACATTTTAAAGGTAGGTAATTAAAATTATACACAATCGGAAGACTTGTCAATGTTAAACATTATTGTTGTTATATTTGATCATATATTCTATAGATCTATCATCAATATTAGTGGAACAAACCAAATTATAATTAAAGTATACTATCGCATGTATTTTGTAAATAAAATATTTAGTTATAAAGTCTTGTTTGAGTGACCCCTATATGAGTTTAATAGCATTTGCTCGCGTTCGCGCAGAATGGTTTCCCACGCATTCCTCGCTCCTGGTTTTCAGCCCTCTACTTCAATATGACAGGTGACGAGTTCGCAAAAACAACGAGATCACTGGTAGGCTTCGCAATATACACCGGATTGTCACCTATCAAACTCTGCCTTCTAACTGCACTCTAAAGTAATGGAAAAGGTAATTGTATTTTTCGTGTATGTTCCATTTCGATATCTTGCAGGGTTCAGAATATATTTAAAAAGACTTACTACCGTACTGAAGCGAAGCAAGGGCGGGCACTAAATAACTAATTGTAAGTTGGTTTTAAATTAATTACCCACAAGATTAAATTTAACATTACCAGTATTCCTGTCACATTTATTGCAGAAAAATCACGCTCAATTTGTAGAAAAATATTCATTAAAGTGCTTTTATGATTCTCTTATCAGTTATTACCTTCAATGATAACTCCAAAGCTCGAAATATGTTTCCAGTTATCATAGCAGTCCAGTATCCACAATATAACAAATTCGACGACATGAAGCTAAAAAACAATGTGCTGAATGGTTTCGACGCTATAGGAACCTTTGTGGTTAAAATGTTTTGCTTAAAAACAGAAAATAAGTCAGATGTAACTGTATCTAGTATTTGGACTGTAGGTGATGGCCCTAAACATAAATCTGTGTATGTACAAACTGATGTCGAAGCAGATAAAAATGTTGATGTTTTTTTTAGTGAAAGTGATGTTGAGAATATAAGTGGTTTTGATTTCCCTGAAAGTGATCTGGTGTTTGTCAAAGTTAGGGCTGGAGTGTCGATCTGCAGTGAGGAAACTGTGAGTATTCTATGGCATCAATAGTTCCTAAGATTATAAATTGTGAGGAATTCTTAATTAGGTCTTTATTTGAGGCTCCTTTAAAACGATCGTAGGTACCAAGTTCGAACCACCGCGGTCACCATGTACATACCAATGTCTTTTTTCTAAATTAAGTACATTACTCGGTGCTCTTACGGTGAAGGAAAAACATTGTGAGGAAACCTGAACGTTCGAGTAGCTTGGTGCGTAAGAGAGTAATTGCATAAATGATCCTAAACGGGTCGAAATGTAACCGATCTAAAGTTGATCCTTAAATTCTGATGCGTTCCTGATGTATGGGGTTTAAAAGGCCAACTCTTTTCTTAAGAGTCGGCGACCCACTCCAATTCCTCTGGTGTTGCCAGTGTTTATGGGTTGCGGTAATAGCTCACCATCAAGAGACCCGCTTGTCAACTGCCTCCTTGTTAAAAAATCTATCTAAGTTTTTAATCTAAGTTCCAACTCAATCTTAATACTGTAGGGGTCAATATTTGTATTCTACAGTCAGTCTAGTCTTCAAAGCTTCCTTTTTGTGTAGTATTGGTCGAAAAGAGCGTATCCATGGGATTTTGTACACCCCTTTCAGACCCAGCTTAGTACCATGTGACGGATAATAATACATTTTCGTATACAGGGTAATTGGTTATCGCATAGGTACTGTTAAGAGGTTATAGTATAGCTCATTTGGAGCAAACTAGGTCTTGTAGTGGCCCTGGCCAACAATTATTAAGTTTGTTTCTCCTTACTAAGCGAAAAACCAACACTGGGAACACCTAGTATGGAGAACCAAACTTTAAGTGATTACTTAAAAAGTTGAGTATAAAAAAAAACGGGAGAATGAGATTAAAAACTTCGCTGATTCGTAATGATTCTAAAAATGTAAGATACCACTGAAAATCTTCTGAAATAAAACATAGCATTAAGATTTGTTTGTGATATGGATTAAGGGAAAATTACCAAAATTAAATTGAAATTGATCAATATCTCAGAATCTAATAATTATCGGCCAGGGTTCTACATGACCTAAATTGCTCCAAATGAGCTCTTCTATAATCTCTTAACGGGAATGTATGCAATAACCAATAACCCTCTATAACGATTATACGACTTATATTCATCGGTTTTTAGTTTACAAACTTTTTTTTTTGTTATTGAGTAAAATCAGTTTTTAAATGTAGACCCGCACGATCGTATTGCCCGGGTCTGAAAGGCATACCTTTACTTTTGTTTGTAGGTAGGAACGAGTACGTAGAGCAAAACAAGTTCGGGGGACCCAAAGCTTTCGCTTACCGATTAGCGAAGATCAGTAAAAAAAGAAAACTATTCTAACACTGTCGCGCGCTGCAAGAATTTCATTCCGCAAAAATATTATTAGTGTGAAATTTTCTAAAAGTTTCAGTTGAAATTGGTTAAGTAATTTACAAGTTCTATCGTCGGCCAACAGGCGTCGGCGAAGTTCTCCAGCGAAGTTTCCCTTCAATGGTGATATTACGTATCGCAACCGTTGGGAGTTCGAGGAGATGCAGGAGAAGCTCTAGAGATGTTAGCCAAGCTAATCGGTCTCAATGCTACAGTTTCATATTTATTAATTTAATTTGTTATGACTATCACATGCCCTAAAAAGTCTGAAATGTTAAAAAATGGTAAGGAAGTGCTGGCTTACTTAATTCAAAACGGAGTTATTGACCTTTGAAATTGAGAGGTGGCTTAACCATTCGTAGGACAGCTATGAGTTGTTACGAGTTGCTTATTATGAGTTCATGTCATGTTATAATGAGGTTGTCGACGAAATGAACCTCGATTTAGCCGCGTTAGAGATTAACCATGGCGTTACCTTATATTATAAAGTGCACAGACTTCTTTGATGTAATATTTTTTGTTTTACGTTACACTTTTTTCCGTAAAGAAAGTGTACTTACTCGTACCTTTTATTCATAATTGAGTTACATTTTGGAGCGAAATGGTAAGACTATAAATTCACTTTGAGCTTGCTGCCCAGTAAAAATATTCAAATATTCAATAACAAACAACCATTTATTAAGCACGCTGCCTTTGCTGCGGTCATCGAAATATTCGCTACTTAATTAAATTTTAATATTTACAATCTGTTTTAGTTTTTTTAAAGGTAATTTTAATTGGATTAGTTCAATATGACAGGTATATTACTATTTTAACAATATTTACTACTTTTCTCGTAAAGTAAATCAATGTTAATGTAATCTTGGCCTTGACTAAAAACTTGATTGAACTCTACGGTATTTCATTAAGGAACTTGACCACGTACATTTGAATTTCTTTTAACTACGGTGCTTAAAGTTTAATTATCAGTTTATTGTGGCAGTATTAACTACGACTAGGGGAACAACGTTAAGAGAACGAGTATACTCTTTTTCTTAAGCACTGAGGGCAGCGGCGGCGGCGGCGCGGTGCGGCGCGTTCTCATAACCGCATCCGACGCGCTTTTATATCGCTTTGTTTCTTTTGATTCCTCTCCTGGTACTGCAGGTGCCCAATTTGTACATGGGCAGGGGTGATTGCCTTGTCGTGTGCATGTTGATCTATTTAACAATAGTTATCCATCGATAAACTGAGTTAAATCTCCAAAAGTATTAAAAAATTGAAGCAAGATGCGAAAAAGTAATCAGTAATGTTAGGATTATCTCGAAAACTGTAAGACTTTCACGATTTTGACTAAGACCTACGTTAGCCTGTTTACGTACTTCAGGTAAAGGGCTCGTCTTGCATATAATTTGATAGTGAACTTTTAAATACATCACACCCTGTATAGTTTGCTTAATTTTATCCCTGAATGATTGATGGGTGTTTTTGTACGCGCGCAGATTTATTCTGTGTTTTAAGAAGATCATGTTAATTAACTGTAATTAGCTTATTTTAATACAGATAAGGCGCTACCAAAAAGTACAATTATATGACATTTAAAAGATAATTTTACCGCGTATTTATGGAAACGCCATAACGGTAAATGCATTATTATAGTTGATAGGTTGATGACTTTCAAATAAATAATGGACCTTATGGGTATTTTCAATAATAAATACAAGGTTATCGATATACCCGCGTAGTATCCGTATTTGTAAACATCAAATTGATAGTTATGGAAAAACGTTTTTCACTTCTGAAAATTGAAGTAAATAGTATTTTAAATCTTAAACATGTTACTTGTATCTTAAACTTCCCGTCAGTTATTAATGCTAATGAGTCAGTAGGTAATGATTTTGCGACATCAAAACACACCCTTGCCTCATTTACATCGTCGTCATACGCCGTCTTACGACTATTACGAACGTTTAAAACAATCGATAGGTAGACTATAATCCTGGCCGAGTCGGTCAGCGGTCTGTTAATCGAGTAGCAGGTAGTGATGATTGTTAAATAATGAAGGCGTGTAGGGCAGGGTGTCGGGTGTGCGTCCATCCGAACCAAAACAATCAATCTTTCCGTCACCCTCAAAGCACAACCAACCTCATAACCTAAAAGAAAGAATTGCGTTTTTTGTAACTTCTCAAGCAGATATGGGATGTTTTGGACGTGGGGGGTAGAGTCGGGCGGCCACGGCAGCCCATTGAGCCGGCCGCGGCGGCGCGAGGGCGTCGTGACGTCACGGGGCCTTCACGCATGCGCCCGACTATCGAGCGGCAGGCATGTGCCTCTCACAGCCGGCCGACCGCTCCGCCCGACAGACCCACACTTTTCTATTTCCCCGTACATACAACTAACGAACCTAGTCGTGACTACACTCGAGTGCACTACGAATCGAGATCGGTCACCGCCCGCGCCGCGCCGCGACTCATTTCCAAAATGGCTGATCGCGAGACCCCGAGGGCCGCCAGCGCCCGTCTTTGACGGCTTCGCTCGAACGGCATGTGTCCTGTTATATAAATGTTACGCAAGTCGAGGACGTGCCTAGAGGGTGCATCTGTTATACGAACTAGCTCGCGACCCCCGGTGCAGTGTGCCGTGGATCCCATGTAATCCCTAAGAGGAGCCTGGTAAGAGCTAGTAGATACCCTAGACATAGAACCTTTTAGCACGCTTAAGAATCCTCAGAATCCAGATCGAAATTAATTATAGTAGGTCCGTGTGAAGGCTATTCCGGTATGCCCTGTATCGATCGCCCCGTTATTCCTTAGACCTGTTTATATATCTCCTGGGCTCGAGGGCTACCGCCGCCATATTGCCAGTCCCGCGCCTGTCAACAGCCACCGTAAATAGTTGTGGGCAGCCCGTAGGCAACCGTATTGATCAATCTCCTTATTGTTTTGGATGCGGTCTATATTTGATGAACTTGGCATTTTTGATGGCCGACCTTTCTGTAATAAAGGTTTATTGCCAATATCTTAAGACTAAGCTTCAACTGTCCATTATAAGGATAACTGCGCTATTCATATTTCGAATTTAGAATAATGTCTGTGTTTGAATAAAATTAGCTATCTTGATTATTTAAGTTCTCTTTTAATTTTATTTATGTATGAGTTTCTACGTACACAAATGTCTTTGTTAAGTTTTGTTGCCGTAACGCAGTTTAATTGAAAACAAGATAAATAACTACTGGTAGACCAAAATATCTTAGAAACTCTACATTCAAGTATTTTCATTGACAGTATTACTCATCGAGACATAAAACTGAGAATAACTTAATTAAAAAGGAGATCATGGACATGGATATGACAAATAAAAGCGGGAACAAATATGATTTTTGTTATTTCTGATCTCTTTGACCGTAGGGCTACAAGAGGCTGACAAGTTGCATTCTATGAATGTGTACTCACGGAAAAATTAACTGCATCAAATTGCGAACAACTTTCAAACAAGTTGATGGAGTTTATGTGTTCATCATCAGTGTAGCAGTGTTGCCAGGACCAGTATAAAATCGGGACGGTGCTAAAAAATCGGCTCTTGGGTTTTCAAATCGGGAGTCGTGCAACGCCAACTGTGTCAAACTGTCTTAAAAAATATATCTTAGATATATATGCTCTGAAAATCGGGATAATTGGCGTCCCGACAGAAGTCGGGACGTCTGGTAATACTAAGTAGGTGGTATGTAAATATATGTGAGAATATTGTGTGTACGCATGACAGCTAACGTCAATCATGCACCTCTTAATTTTAACAGTATTGTTGGTAGAAACCTATTAAATATTAACCTCTTGTACGAGTATGTCTTAGCAATGAACAGTGCTCAATTTTCTTACATCTTTTTGTATTTATTTTCTTTACATTTTTTTGTATGGAATTATAATCTAAAGAGAGTGGAACTCGGCACTTTTTACCCTCGGACACACAAAACGTTAAGTTTTGTAATACTTAAGTATAAGCATTTGACATATCTAGTCCAGTCTCTTTTTGTTTTTTTTTTGTTTTTTTTTATCCAAATGTAACTAGCACGACACAACCACTGTTAGAATCTACTTTAACAAACACGTCTCGGCGCTTGGATTTAGGAATGTCAGTTACAATACCAGCCATTTGGGGGATAAAATATGAAGTATTGTTGAAAAATCTTAAAGAACACAAATTTAAGGCCAAACTTGATATTTTCGTGTAATTACCTGTACTTTTGTCATAATCCCTATTATCATTTTGTCTGTACATATTTACTTAAGTACACAGATGTGAATGTATGTATACCCAAACTGGGGAGTACATATTCTACTATGGTTTTACCCCTATTGTAAGCGTTACTAACCAGACGAACACAATAGGGGTAAAATAATGTGTAATAAGGCCCCTGATTCAGCTATACTTAGGTATATGGGCAATCTTTTAATAATCCGTTCGTGCCCTTACGCTCCAGATGTTGTTTTGATGTTATTGATGACCTAGTTTCAGTAAGCAGGTACTGGCCTGTATTTTATATAAACCACCATTATTGTAGCTACGAGTATATTGTTACAATAGTTTTAAATTGGCTTTTTACACTTAATTATAAACCCGATGGCTATTTGTAACATGTATGAACAGTTTAAGTACTAAGAATAACTAAAAGTCATATAACTTCTCAAAAATAGGGTATACCCTAGGGTAGGGTAAGGGTGGGGTAGGGTATAGGGTACCTTCACGTTTTTTTAGAGCTATGCAAATAAATTAAAAGGACAGCAAATATTGCATAAATATTTCAATCTAAAAACAGTCATCACATAAAAGCTAATCAAGAGGTATCTACATTATAAGGAATACGGGGTCGGATGACATATAGGCCATAGATAAGGGTCATTCTCAGTTAAGAGGTAATAGCTTACTGATAAAACTTGGCATGACAAAAAAAATTGAAATTTGATTTAATTTTTTTACAGATTTATCAAAACAACTTGTTTTTTAATATGTGCTAGGTGACCAGTCAATTTTTCATTTTTTTATCATTTTACAGAAAGCCAGGGGAGAGACTTTTATGAAAAAATTTCATAAAATATAAATAAATGCATATATTAAATGTTTGTCAGATTTTTATAAATCTATTAGATGATGTATATGCATTTTCTAATTTTTTTTTTTTATTTATTCTTTTTTACCTCAGAAAATAGTGTTTGTTGAGCACAGTCTAGTCCCTCCCCTGGCCTTTTGAAAAACAAGAAAAAAATAAAAAATTGACGGATTATTTTGCAGATCTGAATAATGGAAAGTGTAATTAAGTGTAATAGTTAATTTAAATCAATATTTATACGTTTGCTGAACATTTTTGCAAATGTTGTGCCAGGGGAGAGAAAGCCAGGGGAGAGACTTTTCAGTAAGAAAATCGATAATATCTCAAAAGCATTTAATATTAGTTAATAAAATGAAGTATGTTTGTTATCTATAAGTAAATTAAAGTCAATATAAATACATAATTAAGTATTTAGAAAAATTAATCCAGAAATAAAGCTGACCAGGGGAGAGACTATTTCACCAGATACCATCAAAATTGATGAACAAAGGGATCAATACGAGTGACAAAATGTGGAAAAAAGATCATTATTACAACGTTGGCTTATATTTGTGGATCAAATGAATTATGATTAGCATTAATATAATATGTGTCCTCAGTTACTTCTCTTACAAGGTTGTCTGGAAGAGATCGCTATTTAGCGGTAAGACCGCCTGTTGTATACCTATGATTTAAATGTACTGTTCCATGTTCTGTTTTTATTTTTTATTTTTGGTGTTCAATAAAGAGTATTTGTATTGTATTGTATTGTATTAATATTACAATAATTAAGATCGCAAATACAATATTTTTTAGATTATAAGAATGCCAGGGGAAGAGACGCAAATTCCGGCGACAAAATGTATCGTGAATATATTCTATTAAAATAAAAAAAAAATAGTTACTTCGGTTACATCATTACAATCATTATTTATATTATTTTCTAATACAGACTAACTTAAAATATTTCCATGGCTTTAAGATCACGTAAACTTACTGATTTACTGTAAATACTAGCTGGGGACAGGCCAGGGGAGAGAAGTTTTGCATGTTTGAGGTGAAATTGTGACAAAACTAAGTTAATTAATTATTTGAAATTGATTGTCCATAAAGTTGAGCACTTATATTAAGAGATTGTGATATAATATTCTTTTAATTTTCAATAGAAGTATGATTATTTATCCGGGACATCGTTTTTACCTCTTAACTGAGAATGACCCATAAGCAGTTTTGCGAGAACGTTATCGTTAACTAAAATGGATAGGATTGACGTGTGCTGTGCGACGGTCGTGTCGAGCGCTTATGTCAATTCCATACATTTAATCAGTTTTAAAAATTACTAAATAGCACAGAGGCATTCCGTCTCAGTCCTCAGGGTTCGTAACGCATTTGCGGTCATAGGATGGCAGTCTTAAGATTGGAGTGTTGAGAATGTAGTCTATATGGGTCACAGACCCCACTTACCATCAGGTGGTCACTGAGCTTATTCGCCTTAAACATGTCTTAAAAAAACGTTCAAATCAAAACAAATTAGAATTGTACTTTTTTGGAACATCTTCATTTTACTAAAATTAAGCAAGTAGGTACAGACATCATTTTAATCCCGCGGTAGTATTTAACACTTTATAGAATAAAGAAAGTGCTCAGTGTAGGATTCCGAAGCCGTTAAGTACCTACTTACTACAAACATAAAAATAAACAAGTAATAACTAATTTTCTATTTTAAGTCATTTGGTGCCATCTTAGATGATTTTACCAGGTATAAACAAATTAATCGCCTGTATCTCAAGAACCAATGATGACTAATTAGTCGCAATAATTTTCCTTTTGAATTCGTTATATGCGCTTTCATATAAGTTTTTTTTTCAAATTTTTAGTATTTGTGTAGTATTTGTGGCTGTAGGGGTGGAGGGACACACACACACACCCTTAATCGAAATATTGTTTCCACAAACCCACTATATATTTGAATGACCTATCCAACGTCACCCCACACTATGGGGTAGACGAGAAAAAAAAATACATCCCCACGTTACGTATAGGAGAGGTACCCTAAAAGAGAGGTGTTATTTGTTCAAATTTTGGCTAAACTTGTACCCATTCTGAAATGGAAAAAAATAACAACTCGAAACTGGCCACGGAAAGAACCACTGTACGAGTACCTAATACAAAAAGTCACGTGATCTACCAGTGACGAGATTGGTTTAAACACCAAACGAATAGAAACGCTAGTTAGCGAACACATCTGGGCTATACGCTCTGTATGTTTATAGGTACGGTTGTATTCTTCGAAGCGTAATTTAAAAGTGAGTGTGCGTTTTTTAACCACCGCCACTTAGCTACAGTACTTCATTGGCCAACTAAACTGCACGCGAAGCTACACTTACGAGCGAAAAAAACGAGCCACGTTATTCTGAAATTATTCACAAAATGACCAATTATTATGCTTACCTACCCGTTTACCAAAGCCTTATCCTACTAATATTAGAAACACGAAAGTTTGTGTATGTGTGTTAGTTTATTCTTTCGCGCTGCAAAGGCTAGACGGATTTGGATGAAAATTGGAATAAAGATAGCTTATACTCTCGATAAACACATAGGCTACTTTTCATTCCGGAAAAATGAATAATTTCCCGATATAATAACGATAATCGAAATCACAAGCTAGTAATTTCTTCCATTTGCATAAATAATTGAAAACAATTTTTATTTCCACGCAGTCGTTGAGAAAATAACTGTCTGCTTTGGCAGAAAGTGCAATTTATGGACTCGCACACTAGAGGGTTAGGGGTGTATGTGACTCGTCGGGGCGTCTTGACATTTTACCGAAACACCTTTAATCGAAAGTATCATTTCATCGAATTTCATTTCATAGAACACTATTTTCTGCTGAAACCATAATATTTTCAGGGAGATACCCAAACATCTAACTTACCTAACCTACGTTTAATGTTATTAATGTTTAAGATACCCTTAACATAAGGGTTTCAGTAGAAAATAGCGTTCGACGAAATGAAATTCAATGAACTGATACATTTGATGAAGTGAAATTCGATAAAATGATGAGTTACCGACTTGTCCATAAATCGTGTACTTTCTACCCTCGACAACAATGCTATTTTCCCAAAAACGAATGAATATATATGTATGATGCTAAAAGCCTACTTTTATCTATTGGTGACGCGGAGCTCATTGATTACCGGACAGATAAGCGCATGATTACCCCTTGCTATTAAAAAGATAGGGGAGATTGCTTTGTATACTTAGATATTATTATATATTTTTTTTTACGTAGCATCGGCCAACCAAAAGTATACTTAAATACCTACTTATATTATTTAATACTCATTACTCGTTTCTTTGACTTTTCATACATACTAAGTACCTAATCAACAAACCACGCAAAGCCTAAGTAAAGGATAGCTAATTAACCACTTCTTTTTCTATCTATGCCTTGCTTGGGAGTATAGTTATAGTGTTTGGAACTACGAAGTCCGACCGAAGGGATTCTCCTTCATTGACAGAATTAAAGTAGCGTTGTTGTGAATTTTCAATGGCCGATGTCTATGAAGAGCAGGAATCGACAGAAACAATCCTTTTTTCTCGCAAAATTTATTTGGGAAAAAACATGATATGCCATAATAAAAAGTCACCCCACCTTATATATACTTTAAAAAAACCTGTTGTTTACCCTGTATTTTATTTACTTGGTATTGAAAACTCCGTAAATCCTTAACGCTAGTGGTTTTCGTTTGTACGTACATAAGATTCGGCTCACGTGCGTAACATTTTGTGGAATGGCCTCCCATGGGCCTATTTTGTAAAGCTACAAGTCACATTTTACAGCCAAAAATGGCAATACTGATAAAATACCTATTGTACTTTTATAAAACTTCCCGACGTGGGTGAGATTGGGTGTGGGTGGAGTTTACTTATGGAACATTACTTATTTTCGCAAGACCACTCGTAGGGGTCGGTGTATCTGTCGCCGCCCCCGGCGAATAAAATGATAAATGCAAAAACCTTATTTTTCAGGAAAAATAAAAAAAAAAATTTGTCGATTGTTCCTTGAATACTAAATATATACAAGTTGTATTAGGCTCCATTTTTTTTGTGCCATCTAAATAATTTAGGTAATCCACTTCTAAGATATGCCAAAATAGAGTTTGTATAAAAATAAAAAGTTAGTCAAAATTTACCATCACATTGGATCTATAATATTGATTATCATTTTATTCGTGATGTATCTAAGCCAATACTGAATATTGCACCGTTATGTTATAATTTGATTCCAAGGGTTACCAGGGTGCAAGGTAGTGAGGATAATACTAACATATCATATTATTCTGGTAAATTTAGTGGTTATATTTTTTTGGAAATGGCTTTATATCTCGTTGTAAAATTAAACTATAATATGGTAATCAACACACCAATACAGAAGTTTTACCAAACGGCGTTATCCGATTAGCCGGAACAGTTTTTTTACGTGAATAAAATGATAACTGCGGTTATCTTTGTGGCGTAGAATTATTTTCATGAGAAGATTATGGTACGACCGTTTGTCAAACTAAGGGCCAATAAATATTTTTGTTAATATCACCATACAAGTTTGTTCTGGTAATTTTAGGCATGAGTAAAATTATTGAATAACATTGCATTATTTTCTAATTACAAAAATTATTGTTAAAAAATACAAAAATAAATTAACAGATACATTGGCACCCATAGATTTCAAATATAACATAACACTAAAACTGTGATATTAGCAGTTATCTTAGTGTTCGCCGGGGGCTGTGGTCCTTATCGAAGAGTTGTGTGATATTGAGAGAAAACATCTTAGCACTGACTGTATATAAAAATAGACGTATACACACAGAGTAGAGGAAACGAATGGGACATGGAGGGGAACTACTTTAAATACTTAATACAACTATTTTTACTCATACAAGCAAGATATTCGTATTCTTATTTTAAATACTTAATTACTTTTTGTTTTTTTTTTTTGGTTTTAAAATTACTGAAGCTGGGAATAGAATAAAGTAATCATATAAAAATAAGGATGGAATTATTATTTCACTTTTTTATTCTCTATTTTGAGCAAAATAAGCTTTAATAAGTCTTTAAGGATGTTACTCTCCATGTCCCGTAAGTTTACTCCATAGTATATCAAACCTAAACTCCTAAAATAAATGTATTTATGCTATGCCGCTTGTTAAGTTACCAGGAACCATAAATGTCATAATACTCTCCCTTCTTCTTCTACTTCTCTCTTGAAGTATTTCATATACCGGGTGTTGCCTGTAATAGGAGCAATAAATTGAGGGATCGTTTCTACTCTATAAACGTAGCAACATTTGTTTTACAACTTTAAAAAAAAATATACATATTATTCGGGATTTTTTCGAACTAACTAAATAGCATTTTCAATGTACTCCGTCCAATAGTCTAGTTGACATCTACTGTCAGCCTACATACTTCGTAGTTTTCGCAATACATTGCTTGCTTATTGCTTGATAAGTAATTTTCAAAGTTGTAGAATAAATGTTGTTACTTTTGTTGTGCGGAAACGATACCTGAATTTATTGCTCCTATTACAGGCAACACCTGGTATACAATAAACTTTTTTCATTTTCATTTTCACCTTATAAAAGTCAATATTAGGTTTCGATCATACATCGTATTATTTAAACGTCAATTGCGGCAACCCTAAGACCCCAGGGCTGGCGATGACGTGCAAAGATTGATGACGAAGAAATGGGGGTACATCGAGACATGACGCATATTAGAGGGGACAAATAAATACTTTTTATGTAAGGCAAATGTGGTGGGTCACATTTTTTCACTGAGTTACAGTACGCCAGCATAGCAGTATGTCATGCAATTCTATACCATAATAATGAAGCCTAGGTGGTGGGGTGCTATTCAATTAAATTTTAAAACATGATTACATATATTTATTTGAAGTTGCTTATTTATATATAAACAATGCTACGCACACGAGGTTCTGTCTAAGTCTCTTTATGACAGTGATATATAGGAACACTCCGTATTCCTATTTTAAACATAGGGCCAGAGAGGTGACGTGGAGGTCTTCAACCTTCGCATCTCCCCCCCGCTTAATATCGATTAGAATAATTATGTATGCGACTTTGACCACTAGCACAAATTGCCATACGTTTATTTAACATTACCCAAACAAATGGAGTGATAATCGCTGCTCTAACAGTTAAAGGTAACCATATGCAGGCTAATCCTTAAGATTTTTAAAGGGCATTTCAATTAAAAAGGTTATGAATATGATACTTTGTCCTTGGGTTATTTAAAAGAAGTAGGGACACGGTTTTAAACAATCACCACAGTGATGTCCGTGCGCAACGCAAAAGGAGTTGTAAGTGCATGGCTAGTCCAAAGGGTACCTATTGAAAAAAACACGAGCACGGACGGAAAAGTTAACAAAAATATGTTTGTTGAAACGTAACTCTCTAAGAGGCCTCATTATTTATCGAATGCCAAACTCTAAATAAAATTGGCAGCGAGTGAACCGAACGCGATAAACTGGAGGATCAATCATTGCTTGAAGGATCTCTCGCTTAATGGTGTTTGTACGACGGAGCGAAAGGACACAAAATATTCATTTATCTCCCCTTTCTTCTTTTTTATTTAAGATATTTGTAATTCAAATCCGTTATAATTGTGGCATTAACTTAACTCAATTTTTTTGAAGTGTGTCTTTCTTTCAAGACATGTTCAACACCCGCGGTTTATTATTAAACACACTCAAACAATTCAATTCACCAAAGACATAAAATCTGGTTTTACAAATCATTCGCGTTCTTAAAGTATTAAGAACGCACAACAATTATTCATCCTCACGTCCACGTAACAAATATCCCTCCGATGACGTCACGCGAAGCATGTGGATATATACAAGAGCATGGAGGCATTCCATTTCTATGTAATTACATTCCTCGTTGCTGTCGACCTCTTCATTTCTGTAGAACTTCAATAATGGAGTCATTTTCGCTAGTCCCTGTTTGGGCGCCACTTTTTGTAATAATCGGACTTTCGGTATTTTTCTTCTTAAGTTGAAGTGCTTTGTTGTATCGATGAGAATATTGTTGTCGTGATACTAACTAGCCTACAATACCTACCAAACTTTTGTGATCAAGGCCAATGGTTGGAAGTCATGGATAGTGGTGTTCTAAAAATGGCATTAAAGCTCTAAGTAATTAAATGCATTGTTCGTTTTCGTTTCTTCTTAGGCCCTGTGTGGGCGCCACTCTTTGTGATCATTGATCGTTTGGTTGCTTCTGCCTGATGTTCTTCGCATTTTTAATTTGTCTTGTATTTAACGAGGATTCTGTCTTCAGTTATAGTAAACCAGCCTACTACGCCCAGGAAAGTGGATTATCCCGTAAGGGGCAAACCTTGTGTGATGAATTTTTCTACCTCACTAAGTCATTGATATTTATTTTTTAATTTTTTACGACTATGTAATTCATATCTGGTGTTCCAGTATCCAAAGTAAATACAGATAATTTAAATCGGGGACTTGAGCTGAAATTGTCTTTTGGCCACGAATGAAGAGTGAAAAGAATGGGGCAACAGACGTTTTGTATTGCTTAATAACCTATACTCGTGTCCTAACTTGCAGGGTCGTTTCTCTGACGCGCCATAAACTAGGATGATGAGCAATAACCGACGACACGTGTTGCAGCGGGGTTGCCTCAGGAAATTAAAAAGTTTTACTGCAGCCCGAGATTATAGTTCCCAACTTAAATAGATAATAACAAAGGCTGGTTTAATTAAATATTTTCTTGAGATTCCTTTGTGCGGAGGTATAGGGGTTCGGTCGTTTGGAAAGGTGCCAGGTAGGTAATTAGGGTTGCGATGGTCTCCTACATCCACCTTTAAACAGAAACCATTCTGAAATATTGATAGGTGGGTTAATCAACTTCTGAAGTCACGCTTTTCTCTACTGGGTCAGTTAATGATAAACTATTAGATCATTAGTAAACTTCTTGGCCTAATTGTGCAAAATGTAGTTACAGAATTATCAACAAGTCTTTTTAGAATTGTTGGTATTTCTGTAGCTCTGCCTACCCTACTCTGGGAATGAAGGCGTGATGTTATGTATGTATGTATTAGATCATTTTGTATTAAATTTCATCATTCATTATCATCTGTAGGTACACCTTAACTGGGAAGGATTTTCTAATAAAACAAACTTAAATAAAGCTTGTCTCGCACTGTAGGCAGAATTGGGATACACAATAATTTTACAGAATGGTTTGTCAAAACTGATTATGGGGAGCTTAATGACTATCATTGGTTTTGTCATATTTTTACAAGCTTTTATTTAACTTGCACCGTTCGTATGTAAGTATGTAAGTTGTCCGCCAAAATTTGTATATAATTTTTCAAATAAGAATTATGTTACTGATAGTGGCATTTATTTCACCTTAGGTTTTTTAATAGTTCAAAAGGTTAACGCGTGCAAAAAATAGTTTTATTTGATTGATAATAATTTCCAAGTAAAACTGAGATGTATGTCCCAATTGCGCCAGTCGTATAGTTGATTAATTAAGTTAATCGACAAAGTAGAGTATTATTAACTAGAGCACTTACGAAAACCTATACTGAACCGAACCGATACCGGTAGTGTAGTTAAACGATATTATTATATTATTCTGCTCGTTAAATACTTAAAATACTATTTTTTGTGATTATGTTTTATTGTAATACCTAGGTACCGTGATTGGCGCCCAACTTGGGGCTATAATTAACCGATACCGGTAGTGTAGTTAAACGATATTATTATATTATTCTGCTCGTTAAATACTTAAAATACTATTTTTTGTGATTATGTTTTATTGTAATACCTAGGTACCGTGATTGGCGCCCAACTTGGGGCTATAATTAGCATATTAAACTTATTCTCTGAAATACATCCAACTTTGTGTAATTGTACTAATTATAGTAATTAGGCAGGACAAACTTTTACTTTATGTAAATACACTTTGATATAAATCCATGTGCCCTAATAAACCCTCTTCAAAGATTGATTAAGTTTTAAACCATGAGTTATATTAATGACTACATACAACATAATTACAATATTTTTGTGCGTTTGGATATTTTCATTTTCTACTAATTCCGACAATAATTACAAAACAAGTATCGTGCTATTTTATGTCGTGAAACGTTTCAGGCGTGAGGCAGGCGAACAGAAGGTCTTTCTGGGTTCTTCGCGCGTCGTCTCCCCAAAGTCCGCATTTTGTTTCGAAATAGTCTATAAAGTTTTCGATCGTCGTGTCACTAGGATTGAATTTGTCACCTTTGAAACTGTTGTAAATGGTGTTTATGTTGGTATAACTGGATGACGCCGTGCCGTTTGTCGTGTTCGGTGTGGGAGCCGTCTCAGCCGCTTTGCATTGTTGCGTTAGTAACAATTGTAAAATGTCCGATATTTGTTTTTGTTGAACTGCCTGCAATTGCAGGAATTTGTCGAATTGTTCGGTGTTCATTTTGGACTTTAATTCTCGTCGCCAATGATATAAATAAGCATTATCGTTAAATAATAAAATTGCGTTTATTTTATAGGCATTGACATCAGTAAGAAAATATATGAAAAACAGACAGAGCACGTAATTTATGGTCAGTATGAAACTATGAGAAGTGTGAAATGAGTTTGTAACATTTATTTATAGGGTTAATGTTCCAGTTGTTGGCACTTCGCTACAAAGCGAAGAGTTAGGTACCTAATGAACCGGTGAGGTATGCGTAAAAATAGTAAGAGGTGTATAGGAAAACATTTTAATAAATTTAGTATGAATTTTCACATTATATTTATATTTTTTCAATTTACACAGTAAATGAATTGGTTGACATCGATTATAAAATTTACCACACAATGGAATTGTAAGTCCCAAATACGAATTATTTTTATAGAATGAGGATTACAAAACTTCATCCAAAAACTAATTCTGTTAATAAATAAATTATAGTTAAATCAAAACGTTCTGTTTTATTACAGGATGCCAATGGACCAAATTTCTTGTCTTTCAGTGGATGGAGAAATAGACAATGACATTGCTTACTCACGCAGACAAAATAATGCCGTGAAGTAAAATCCGATATTGATTATTGTTGTTTCTTATGTCCTAATATTTTTTTCTAAAGATACCTGCGTACATTATTCATTACATTATATACACACATACATTAAGTAGGAACTTCTAAATATGTGATTGATACAGCAGCTTTAAGTTTTTAGTTTTTTAAAACATCAATTTAATTTTATACTTTATAGTGATCAGAATCAGACATTGAAATTTTTACGGAAATAATCATGGATAAACATTCGTACAAACTAAGATCCTTTTTCTTAAAGACGGTTAAAATACCAAAACCTTCTCCTATGTGAAACAAATACTTTTCTGAAAACCGCATTAAAATCGGTTCAGCCAAACGTGAGATAATCGCGGACAAACATACATACATACATACAGGTCAAACTGAGAACTTCCTTTTCTTTGAAGTCAGTTAAAAATAATAACTTGAAGAAAGGGTCCATGACTGGGATTTTTGCCCTACTCAGCCGTTCTTATTACTTTACATTAGGTATTGAGTTCACTTTATTTTGTGCTTAGAATATTGTCAATAAAGGTAATTAGGTTTTATTTCATTTCAATATACAGTCACATTAAATCACGGGGTTGTTGAGCCACCATGGAACTATGTCCTAATGACAGCGTCAAGTCACGCAAAAGAAATTATTTACGTCAAAATTTACCGTCAACTTTCTATGAAAGGGTTCTCCCGGTAACCTTCGGAGAGGAAAGATGGCCGATTGGAAGATGTACGGCTTTTACTTATGATTTATTCTCTTTAGCCGAACAATTGCCTAATAAATATTATAAATAACTTAACACTAGCTAAATACACCTTAGATGTACAAACGACATTAATTAAAATTTATCTATCTATCTGTGAGTGGGTTCTAGAGTGGCTCAACAATCTCGTGATGTGACTGTACCTCATACAACAACAAATTTAAAAAAAAATGTAGACTGAAAAAAGTTTTTAACTTCTTATAGTCAATATTTTAATAAAAGTATTCGGAATCAATTATGTTTTTTTATTTTGTAAACATTGGTAGCAACCTCCGCGCCTAGTGGATCGGCGCACGGCTCGTCAGGCGCGGCGCGCGGCCGGCGCATGGCTCCAGCTCGCTCCTTGCTGGTGTGCTATACGCACACATACACAGAGTGCATAAAATACCTAAAGTTAATGAGCGCAAAAAGCTCGGTGCCCCCTTAACTGTAGATGTGACATATAATGAATATTATCTACTTTGTATTTAATGTACTTTTAAAATCACATTTGCATGCCACAACTATAACGCATTTGTATAACTTTCACCTGCCTTTTTTTTCGCTTAAATAGATAAAAATATATTTTCAGCGCATTCATCAGCTGTATTGATCCGACGAGGTATTTCAATAAACCCAACCAAAACCCGTCCCTTCTAGAGAGCAGATAAAAAGGGTCATAGAATAACCTCATTAGTCTTTCAGACGTCTAGACGGGATATCTCAATGACTCGAGTTTCTATGATAATCGCGAGCTCGAGATAACCGAGATCAGATAAATCTTTCTCGACCGATCCATCAATATTTTGACATGCAGCACAGCCCTAATGGCACCTGAAATGTTCCGATGATGCGGGCATTTCTGATTTTTAAATGGGGGTAAATGATGGAAGGGGTGGCTGGCGCGTGAGCCGATAAAGGCTTTAGAGGCTGAAGAAATAGTTTGGGTTACATCATTTTAGTTTCAGCTTAATTTGTATTGGCGTAGATTTTCGAAGTGTAAAGGTTCTGTGGGGCTAGACAAGGTGTATTCGACACTCGCTAGCGATTATGTTTCGATTGAAAAATATATGGAATTGACGTTAGTGTCACGTTACTATCTTGGTGGCTTACGTCAATTCCATACATTTATCAATCGAAACATAATCGCTAACGATTGTCGAATGCAACTTGTCTAGCACCACTGTGCGGCTGACTTCCTGAATAAAAATCTTTTATCTTATAATTCTTAGTTCTGAATTTTCCAGTTATTGTGTATATAACATGTATATTTCTCATATAAATAAATTAATATTTTCTGACATTAGTGACATTACGCAAATTACTTATTTTCACGGTTACCTTACTTTACCTTACCTTATTAAATAAAAGTGAGTTTCAATGTTTGTTTCAGCTCTACTTTTTTAACCAATTTGTTAGCTTTGGTGATAGATTGAACCACAAGTAATCATCATTTTTATCGGGTTCCGCAGTCAGTCTACATTTATACTTTCGCCATGTCTGTCTGTCTGTATATCTGTATATCTCTGTAGTCGCACTCAATTTTAAGAAACTACATAAGTACATATTATTTTTTAGGTTTACGTCCATCCAGTACATTTGTAATTTTTAATGGAGTTACGTGGACTCCCTGCAGCTAAAACTACAAATAGTAGGTAGTTACTAAAATTCTGGAAATAATCATAATAAAAAAAGTTGAAACGAATTTAAAAGCAAAACTATCATGACTAACCTTAAGTCTTTATTGGTTTTTGAGATTATACTAAATAACTTTAAATAATACATACATACATAAATCACGCCTGTTTCCCAGAGGGGTAGGCAGAGACCACTTCTTTCCACCTGCTACGATCCTGACAAAGCTCTTTCGCTTCTTCCACATTAATACATCGAGTCATGCATGCACGTCGGTTTCGGGTACTTAAGATTCGGCCCTTTTCTAGTATTTCCCCGATTTGATTAAAAAAAGTACGCCTAGGGCGCCCCCTTCCGAAATAATAATATAATAATAATATTAGGGGACAATCACACAAATTGATCTAATCCCAAACTAAGCTCTAGGCTTGTGCTATGGGTACTAGACAACGATAAACATACTTAAATATAGAAATACATACTTAAATATATAGAAAACATCCAAGACTCAGGAACAAATATTCGCGCTCATCACACAAATATCCTTTGTACTGTTTTTATTTCTGTATTTTTTTAATGTTACTGTTTTATATAATAAAGTGTTAACATGCATACATACAAAAGTTAATGCGGAAGCTTGATTATGTCATAGTCTACCTTGCCTGTCAGAACGGATTGAAAACGGGGCTCAATGCTACTCGGTACAACCATATTGCTCTTGACATGATATCGTATTGTCAACGTTATGACAGCGCTCATTTACTTGCAGAAATGGCGGCCGCGTTAAGAACGGTACGGTAATACATCAACAGCGATTAAGTTAAATATATTTTAAGTCCTGAAAATAAACAATGTATTCTTAATATTTATGATCATTATGATGTTAAAAGATATGAGAAATATTTTTATGAAGAGTGATCATTACGCTGTAAAATGGTATGAGATACATTTTCGGAGTTCCAATAACGTAATGCATTTTTAAATGAACTTTGGCGCATCCGATTTCCCTTTTACACCCTAACTTATTGAGAGCAAGGTCCTCTGTTTCCCCGGAGCCGGCCCGTCCGCGGCCTAGACAGGAGCGGCGAGACAGGGCGGCGGCGGACAGGCCGCGGGCAGACCCGCCGGCGACAGCCTGTGCATAGCTAATGCTGCCGACGTTGGCCTGAAAACAGACCGATAAAAAGTGAAAGTTTACTTTATTAAGAAAGTTTTGTAGCGGAGAGGGTGTGGGGCGGCTTATACGAATGATACATAATGTATCTTTGTAACGGCATTCTACAGCAAAAACTGAGAGTTTTAATAAATTGTTTTACATACATACATGTTTACTAGTGTATTAGTGACAGGTTGCAAGCCCATCGCCTAACAATACTACAAGCCCTTATTCCCTGAGTCGCCTCTTACGACATCCACGGGAAGACATGGAGTGGCACTATTCTAACCCGGCAACCACACACATCTATCTTTTAATAATTTCTCAATACACACACGTTGGCTTATCTGGTTGCCTCCGAAGCCAGCGGTCCCGGGTTCAAATCCCGGTAAGGATATTTGTTTGATGAGCACGAGTATTTGTTTCTGAGTCTTGGATGTTTTCTATGTATTTAAGTATTCATTTCTCTATATAAGTATGTTTATCGTTGTCTAGTACCCATAGTACAAGCCTAGAGCTTAGTTTGGGACTAGGTCAATTTTTGTGACACAGGATGGATTTGTTTACATCGGGTTAAGATAACTGTAGGTGGTTACTAAATTAATCCGTGGTTGGCATATTAGAAGCGGGTAAAGAGTAGATACTATAGGTTCAGTATAGGTTCCACGAGAGTTGAGGTCACGCACACAACGACACCGTCAATTAATGACAGCGGGATTTTGAAATTACTGAACTTATATTGTACCGATAGCAAGTTCAATACAGTGAACTGCAAGAAAGACCAAAAACTTTCTTTAAACTATTTTGATAAGTATTATGTAGAACAATTCATCGACTTCAAACAAAACAGTATATTTAATATTTTGTCCGATTTTATTTAAATAAATGAATTAGGTACCTATATGAATAAAATAAAGGTCAGGTATGCGTAGGTATATTAATATAATATTAGTCGTAAAAACCAAAAAGAATAATGAATTAAATGCTTTGTTTTTATCTATGTAGCTTGTAAAATAATTGTCTTTTCATTACTCTGTTATTTCGTTATCAAACTTCTTCAAACATCAAATAATACAATAATTAACATATTTAAGCGGTTGATATAATTAAGCGTTTTTATTTACATTGAAATTCCCTCACTCATTTTATTCATTCAGTCTTTTTGCAATCAGTACTTCATGTAGCTGTGTGTGCATTCACCTAAACTCTCGTGGAACTACCTATTGCCGTGATCGCCGTAACATTATATACATGTATAACATGTACTGAAAACTTTCATTTCATAAACGAAATAAATTAAACTAAAACTGTGGGTTACAACCCACAAGATGAGACGGGTACCTGCTAACCAACGATATGTATGTAAATAAATAACTAAGAAAGTATTGAAGACTCAATAACAATTAAATATTTGTGCAAAATGTGGTTACAGAATTATCAACAAGTGTACAATAAACAAACGCAGTGGACTGTAGAAGATTTATAAATATCTTGCATGCATCTCTTACCTTGTGGTGGCTTCATTCGACTTTACCTAGGGCCCTGGTTATATCCTGGCTTCTCACACTCAATCAGCTCAGGAGTACTCCAACCACAATCAATAGCACTTAGACGCTTGCAAGCCAATTAAATTAAATATTTATAAGAGCAGATCTCAAGAACGTGACCTCACTTCATCATTCGAAAAAACGGAAGCAGCGCCATTTCGGGAATACGTCATATGGTTACACGATTGAAAAACGTTCCTAACTACGCAAAAACTATATACTAAAATTACTATACATACCGGCCGCCTTAGAGTCACTACCTCTAACAAAGATGGACGGTAACTAAAACTACTAATATAACATACTAGCACTAACATGAAGATGAGTCAGGGAGCGGACATATCTTCACTACAGCGCGCCTGACCATGCCGTGTGCTGTGCGCACCGTGACCACGCGCACCACGCCGTCGGCGCCGGGGTGCGTCTCCGCGATGACTCCGAGTCGCCACTGCATAGGCGGAGCGTTGTCCTCCACGAGAACCACTACCGAACCGACCGTTACATTATCCTTCGACATTTGCCACTTGGGTCGCTGCTGCAAAGTATGCAGATACTCTTTACTCCAGCGTTTCCAATAGTGCTGAATCATATTAGTTAATAGTTGCCACCTAGTTAACCTATTAACGTTTGTTTCCGTGAGGTTCGGTTCCGGAATAGCTACGAGCGGCTGCCCTATAATAAAATGGCCGGGGGTCAGCGCTTGCGGATCACTCGGGTCGCTACTCAGAGGACAGATCGGCCTCGAGTTCAGTATCGCCTCGATCTGACACACGACCGTATGAAACTCCTCGTAAGACAACGTCTGTTGGCCTACTACGCGTTTTAAATGATATTTAAAACTACGCACTTGCCTCTCCCACAAACCTCCCATATGTGGGGCATAAGGGGGGTTAAAATGAAATTTAATTTTCTGATTAACGCATTCACGATTAATCTTAGTCTTAAATTCATCCGCTTTGCACAATTCATGGAACTCTGACAACATTTTGTTTGCCTTGACAAAGTTACGACCACAATCGCTATACAAATCTGTACAAACGCCGCGACGACTACAGAATCTTTTCAGAGCTCCTATGAAAGCTTCAGCGGTCATCGCATTGACCATCTCTAAATGCACAGCTCGAGTTTGTCCGCAAATAAAGACACAAACCCAAAACTTAGTCAATTTAGAATTTCGTTGCCGACCTAATTTAATAAAAAAATGACCACAATAGTCAATGCCGACCTTCAAAAATGCACGACATTGTTCCACACGAAATGTTGGTAAGTCACCCATCATGGGTGTTACGTTTTTAGGTTTATTCCTAAAACAAACGACACATTGAAATACTCTACTTTTAATAACACTTCGAGCTGACAAAATCCAGTACTTCTGTAGCAACAAATACTGCAACGTTTGAAGACCGACATGCAAGTAAATCTTATGAAAATAATCTATAATAAGAATAGTTAATCGATTCCTTTTAGGAAGAATCAGTTGATGTTTTGCATCAAAATTCAAAGAAGATTTTGTCAATCGCCCGCCGACACGCAACAAGCCGTCATCATCAACAAACGGTTTCAGTCGCTGAATAGCTGTTAAACATGGCGTTTTCTTTTTTAAACAGTCAAATACATCGCTGAATTCATTCCGTTGCACGATTTTAACAAGATGCAATAATGCGTTGTTTAGCTCCGGGACAGAAATAAAATTTGATAGGTTTTTGACAACATTCAAACAATTACTTTTAAAACGTAAACACCAAGCAGTCACCTTTAATAGTTTAGTCAAATCCGAATACCTACTCATTAAATCCGTACAATCAGTAAATGAAGAAAATGACTTCACGGGGCGCTTTTCACTGTTAACTACGTCAATGTCTACGTCACACACATCAGACCTAGACACGGACGCAGGCCACTCATCATCAGGCTGCGATAGCCACTGGGGTCCTCGCCACCACAACTCATGCTGCACTAGCTGCGACGGCAATACTCCTCGCGACGCGCAATCAGCCGGGTTGTGCGCTGATGGTACGTGAAACCAGTTTTCAGGGGAAACATTACTCTGGCATTCGCTAGCCCTATTAGCCACGAACGTCTTGTACTCATAAGACAGTCCTTTGATCCACGCCAGCGCTATTGTGGAATCTGTCCACGTACAAATCCTATCGATTTTGAACTTCCCTTCATAAACAGACAACACATATTTCAATAACCGGGATATGATCACAGCGCCACACAACTCAAGACGCGGGAGACTAATACGCTTAAGAGGGCTAACGCGTGACTTTGAAATTAACAGGTGAGTATTCCACACACCATCTCCAGTGAAGACACGCAAGTACACTACTCCTGCAAAACCTAATTCAGAACTATCAGAGAACGCATGAAGTTCGGCTTTCACAAAGTCCTTTAAAATAAACCTATTTATGGAAATATTTGACACCAGCGGGAGCTCACTAATATAGCGCAACCACACATGCTGCAGATCATTAGGTAGAGGCTCGTCCCAGGTTACACCTAAAACCCACAATTTTTGCATCAAGCACTTCGCAAATAGTGTGACTGGACATAACCACCCCAATGGGTCATAACACTTGGCGATCTGTGACAACACTGCTCTCTTTGTACAATCCTGAGTACCAGGTGAAAAATTGTAAAGAAACTGGTCACTTTGCGGTTTCCACTGGACGCCCAAGACTTTGATGACACCTTCATCATCAGCAGCTGAAAACGAGACACAAGTTTCCTTGTCGCAATCTGGAACGTCATCAAGAAGAGAGGGGACGTTACTAGCCCATTTACGCACGGAAAAACCACCCGCAGCACACAACTGAACCAGTTCGTTCTTCAGCTCACGTGCAGACTCCAGCCCCGCCGCACCACTGACCGCATCATCAACGAATACATCGTTGACGAGTACAGCGGCCGCGCGCGGGTACTTGTGCTTCTCATCAGTGGCTAATTGCTGCAGCGTCCGTATCGCGAGATACGGCGCTGAGGAAAGACCATAAGTGACGGTACGCAGCCTGAACTCATTTACTGGCTCAGAGGAACAGTGACGCCACAATATGCGCTGATAGTCACGATCTTTTTCGTCTACCAGAATACCACGAAACATCTGTTTAATGTCAGTAACAAATACGACATCGTGCAAACGAAAATTAAGCAGAATTTTCTCAATATCCTGCTGAAGCTTTGGACCAACCAGGAGTTCATCGTTAATGGCCACACCATTACTTGACTTCATCGAACCATCGAACACGACACGCAGTTTCGTCGTTGAACTTGATTCTTTTATCACACTGTGATGAGCGATGTAAAACGGCTTCACATCGCTTCCTGATGGATGCTCCACAAGCTCCATGTGTCCTGCCTCTAAATAATCTTTCAAAAAATCGGAGTACGCTTGCTTTAAAAAAGTATCACGAGCGAGCCTTCTCTCAAGAGAATGGAGACGCGACAGAGCAATTTCTCGAGATTCACCGAGGTTTGGCTGATCAGTCTTAAACGGGAGTCGAACGACGTACCTACCCGTCTCGTCTCGATGATGACCCTTAGCAAAAATATCTTCGCAACGCATCTCCTCGACACTAAGAGGAGGTGCGCGCGTCGGCTCTGACTCAACTTCCCAAAACTTCTTTAAAATAACATCGAGGCTCTCCTCAGAAGTAACTGAAGCAAAGGACACGCTTTCAAGGGACTTTAGGTTCTTGCCGGACGTTCCGCCCATCACAAGCCACCCGAACACACTATTGATGGCAGATGGAAAGCCGTCACGACCTAAAATACGCCCATCACGTAATAACCGCGGATACACCTCCGCTCCTAATAGTATATCTACCCCAGCAGGGCGATAGAATTTAGGATCAGCAAATTTTAAACTATCCAAATGTGACCACTTGTCATGAGATAAAATCGTACTAGGCAAAAAACTAGTGATTTTATTTAAAACTAAGCACTGAACACAAAACTCGTCATCAACGTCAGTAGGTAAAATCACACACGAAACAACACCTTTCGCCTTACCTACATCAGACATACCGAGACCGCTGACCGGCACACACACACGCCGACGCGGTAAATCTAGACAGCTAGCGAATTTAGATGTCATAAAGGACGACTGAGAACCGGGATCCAATAACACGCGAGCGAGCTGCATTCCCCCATCACTACGGCGCACGCGCACTACGCAGGTCGACAACAGTGCGGCCGAGCTCACACAATGAGAGCCCTCCATGGCCGCATGGTTCACCACACCCTGCTGCGTCTGCGATCCAACACTCGCATTGGACTTGCTCCCCTCGGTGCTCGCGCGAGCTACATTGGAGTCATACTTGGCCCCAGGTTGGGACGCCTCCTGCCCGTGAGCACCTTCACGCGAAAAATGTAAGAGTTTATTATGAGGCCTATCACACTTGTCGCATAAAGAACCCGACTGACAACCATGCGATGCATGTTTGTCACTAAAACAATTAAAACATAAGCCAAAACGTTTCACTAAATTCATTCTTTTAAATGGAGTTAAGCTCAAAAACTTCGAACACTTACTCAATGAATGCTCACTACCACAAGAAATACACACTCGATCGTGGTCGACATGAGTCGCAAAAGAATTCGTGCCCTTAGCCTTACTCAGACCCGCGTTGCCACTAGGCTGTGGCCTTCGGGAGACCTGGTGAGATGCTTCACACGCATGCATCTGTTTCGCCAGGAATTCCATGAACTTTGCATAAGTCGGATAGTCGCGGCCGTCGTCTAACGACAATTCATAACGACGCCTCGTTTCACAGTCTATTTTCTTTAAGACAATGTGCAACAATAAAAAGCACCACTCGTCTGTAGGAAATTCCAATGCCTTTAACGCACCTACATTTTCGATTAAAGTATTTGTGAGTCGTTTCATTCCTTCGACATCAGTATCACTGCGTAATGGCACTAGATTAAGCAGCGCGTCCACATGTTTGTTCGCTATGCGGCGCTTATCAGAGTACCTATCGATCAAAGTTTGCCAAGCAAGCTCAAAATTTTCACTCGTTAACGGTAGGCACTTAATTAAACTAAACGCTTCGCCTCGCAAACTTGAACGAAGATACTGAAATCTTTCAATGTTCGACAAACACTTGTTATCTTTTATGGTAGAACAATAAAAATCATTAAAGCTCTTCCACTCAGAATAATCTCCGGAAAACATTTGTAAAGGCAATTTCGGTAATTTAATATTACTTTTATTGTCGCTCGATTGATAGCTGTCATCCAGCTTACGATCACTAGTCTCTAAATTACGTTTCATGAGTTTCGCATACCTTGCCCGAATGTCATATAACTTAGTAAAAAATGCATCACGAATGTTTTCCTCATCAGCTTCGTCGAACTGCTTATTTGATATAAGTTTTTTCTCGATTGACTGTTGAACATCTTCAAACTGCGAGCGAATCATATCTAGATCACCATAAGCTGCTTCCAATTCGTCATAATGATTCGTTCGTTCATACTCTAATAGCCGATCCAATTGTTTAGAAATGAATTTTCTATGAAATAATAACTGTTCTATTTCCATTTTATCAAAGACAAACGTTAATAAGAACTAAAAATAACTTACGTGAAAGTTGTATTGTAAACAATCCAGTCACAAGGATAATACAATATAACACGGCTCAGTATAAGACAACAGTTCAATACTAGTAATTACGGCAACAAAATACAAAACGCAATTTAGTCGCGCAATGCTTAGGCGAAGACTCAAGACAATTTAAACGGTTAATACTTTATTTTATATTCGTCTACTAACAAATCTCAAACCTACGTGGTCACAGTACGCAATTAAACACTAAATTAACACTAAATATCGCGTTATTACACCTTTAAACACAACTTTAAAGATTACAATATAATAACGATAAGCGATAAACGTAACATTCACGTTCGACTGACTAGGTCGTCTCGTTCGCCGCGGCGCGGTTACACGAATCTACCCTATATTCAATATATAAAAAATAATTATGTTTTTTCGTATCAAATACCTATACAAAATTACACCTAATAAGTAACATGAATCCTGATGCTAACTATCGAAGCTTTTCAATTATTTAGCGAAATACACGCACTACGTATTTATTAACTAAATAACGACACACGAAAAGTTCGTTTGCCAATAAACAGATTCAAGATGGACGTCGTTTCGCAGTTCAATCGTATCACCACTGACCAAACGCGACGTGAAATTTGGAAAAATGGATGGAATTCTAATTTACTTTCGGATCGTAAGGACCAAAAATATGTACAATAAACAAACGCAGTGGACTGTAGAAGATTTATAAATATCTTGCATGCATCTCTTACCTTGTGGTGGCTTCATTCGACTTTACCTAGGGCCCTGGTTATATCCTGGCTTCTCACACTCAATCAGCTCAGGAGTACTCCAACCACAATCAATAGCACTTAGACGCTTGCAAGCCAATTAAATTAAATATTTATAAGAGCAGATCTCAAGAACGTGACCTCACTTCATCATTCGAAAAAACGGAAGCAGCGCCATTTCGGGAATACGTCATATGGTTACACGATTAAAAAACGTTCCTAACTACGCAAAAACTA
This sequence comes from Acleris holmiana, assembly GCA_949316455.1. Classification (NCBI taxonomy): domain Eukaryota; kingdom Metazoa; phylum Arthropoda; class Insecta; order Lepidoptera; family Tortricidae; genus Acleris; species Acleris holmiana. The sequence goes on from OX438783.1 coordinate 8,584,948, forward strand.
TATACTAAAATTACTATACAACAAGTCTTTTTAGAGTTGTTGGTACCTATTTCTGTAGCTCTGCCTACCCCACTCTGGGAATGAAGGCGTGATGTTATGTATGTATGTATGTATTTGTGCTCATCGCACAAATTTATTCACTGACCGGGGACTAAACCCAGTACCGCTAGTTTTTTAGGCAGGGTCACGACAAACGCTCCCAACTAACCTAACCACGTCGTTCTACATAGTAATATTTCCCCTTTCCCCTCGGGGCGCTTTGGGAACTGATATTGTATGCCACATGGCAACTATGTACAACGCCGCTGCTCGTTAGAATCCCGTTAGTATCCTTTGTATACAGAACCTTAAAGAAGAATCACATTATCAAGGGATCGAACAGAAAAATGGAACAAGACCTAAGGTTTACTAAAGTTTCGGCAATAAAAATGTAAAATCATTTATTATAAGTATTTATTTAACTTTGCACACACAAGCCACTTTTTCACTTATTCTATTGAATTAGGGTGCTAAAATGTAAATATATCCTTGACGTCGACTGTACTTAGCTTTGGGCTCTTTTTGTAATTTTCTGCCAACACGGGGACAACAAAACATAGATACTTACTTAAGAGTAAAAAAAGCGGCCAAATGCGAGTCGGACTCGCCCATGAAGGGTTCCGTAGCAGCAAGTAACATAATATAAAAGTTCGTTGTAGTTTTGATCAATGTTTTTATGACGTATTAAAAAAAAAACTACTTACTAGATCTTGTTCAAACCAATTTTCGGTGGAAGTTTGCATGGTATAATGTACATCATGTATTTTTTTTAGTTCTATCATTCTCTTATTTTAGAAGTTACACATTTCAACACTTTGGAAGTGTCTCTCGCGCAAACTGCTCAGTTTAGAAAAAAAAAATGTTAGTAACCTTAATATCATTTTTGAAGACCTATCCATAGATACCCCACAAGTATAGGTTTAATGAAAAAAAAATTTTGAGTTTCAGTTCTAAGTATGGGGAACCCCCAAAATTTCTATTTTTGTGTGAAAATCTTAATGCGGTTCACAGAATACATCTACTTACCAAGTTTCAACAGTGTAGTTCTTATAGTTTCGGAAAAAAGTGACTGTGACATACGGACGGACAGACAGACAGACATGACGAATCTATAAGGGTTCCGTTTTTTGTCATTTGGCTACGGAACCCTAAAAAAAGGGGTCTCATTGCACAAAAATTCTTTACAGGTTGGCAAAAAAGAGTAAGGAAAAATGAGGGTGCTGTCCGGAACTTGGCAACATAATCCAAATTTTAGTCAACAAGACATGCTTAAATGTGGTAGTTTCCAATATTAATAATATTATAAATTTGAAATCACTACGTCAATCATTTATGCCAAACTAATATTTTGGTACAGTGAAAGACTTAAATTTGTGACGAACCTTAGGTCCGAAGTCAATCTGACACTCTACAGCAATAAGGTTGAGTTTCCTCTAAGTTACAAATGACTTGGTATCTCTAAGGACATTGACAACTTCAAGCACTTTTTTTTGAAATAGGTTAACTTTACACTCCTGACCGTACATGATGGGATAGGTACGTATTAAGAAAAAACATCCTAACTGTAAATGAAGCTTTACCGCATATCCGTCGCATTCACCGCCCGCAGCCCTATTATCCATGGCGAGATTGGACCGTTGTCCGCGCGTCGATGACGGCAGCTGCGATAGGCTTAATCGATGGCTTGATGATGGACGTGTCTGATAGCCTTCTGCGTCATGCGTTTGAGTGTGGGAGACTTGGCTTCGATGGAGAGCGTCAAAGATCCACAAGTTATAAATTAATAATATCAGAGGACAATTATTATTCACAAGAACTGACCCAGTCCCAAACTAAGCCCTAGGCTTGTACTATACATATACATATGTATGTGTACTAGACAACGATAATCATACTTAAATACTTATGTGATTAATACTTATGAACTTGTCTAATTTACTTCCCTCTACACAGAAGTTGGTGCCAAGGAAAATTACCTAGCAAATATACCTTTCTTGCCCGTGGTACTACTCCGTGGCACAACTGACAAATGATTTCTATTTCAAAATCAAATTTAATGGAGTCGACGGAGCTCTGCTATCGCAGAGCTCCATTTCTGGGTAGTTTGGCCCTCCGGGCCTGCTGAAGAACTAACATAACCTAAACCTACCTCATATTTATGATACAGATTTTGGTCAGTTGTGCCACGGGGAATAAACTCAAATATACTATGATAAACCTACCTTGTCAATTTTCAAATGACACGTTACAGGTTCATGTTTCACGAATTTATTTTGAATCGCATGGCAGCTGTTAATATACAATAATTATTGGCACAACCAACTGTAAACGAGTTTTTTAAACCCTTTACTAATAGGATTGCAACATTCCCACAGAGTATGAGCGGTTACGGCGGCGGCATGTCGGACTCGGACGCGCTCTCGCGGCGTCTGCGCGACGCCGAGCGCGTGCGTGCCGACGCCGAGCGCGCGCACGCCGACGCGCTCTCGCAGCTGCGCGCGGCGCAGCGCTCGCCGCTCGATGCGCACTCCGTCGACCAGCTGCAGTCGCGGGCCAGGGAGTTGGAGAAGAAGGTTCAAGCTAATCTATTTTTTTTTTATAAATGCAAGGTTTTACCGAAATTTGGTACCTATGACTTTATACGATCTTTAAAAAACTTCATCCCAAAATACCAGAATTTGAAATATTTAACTAAAGCATACTTGATAGCCAATATTCAGTTAGAGATTTGATTGCAACAGGCGGCATTGGAGACGGTGCGATGCGAAGAGTTGCAGCTGGAACTATCAGCATCGCTCCGGGCCCGGGGCACCCAGAGCAGCGGGAACTGGTCCCAGCAGCCCAGCCAGCAGCACCAGCCAGCCTCGGAGATCGAACGTATCATGGCCAAGATCGAACAGGATAACCGCATCCTGGCCGAGCTGGAACACACCAGGTCAACCACCCACGGTAGGTTGCACAGATGTAAGTATCCGACTCATTTATTTGTAGAGTTAAGGCTTAGTGGTAAGCGTATAAATGAATAGGGATGCTGGTTTCGCAATAATATGTCAATCCAAGCCACAGTTATGTACCTATAAAATGTCTGTTTCCAACCCTGTCACTTATCTGCATGAGGCATGGGGCGGGGCGCTTCGCTTTGACTTGCCGTCTCGCCACAGACCACTTCGCATTCTATCGCCGTTCGCTGCGCTCATGCTGTGTACGCGCTGTGATAACCACCATTGCTAACGGTCGACTTTTTGTATATTGTACATACCTGATTTAAAGTCCTCTAAGTACTATTTTCTTATTTATCTAGTAATACCTCTCACTGTGAGGGACATTACATTTTACGATGTCAAAATCAAAAGGCTAAAATATTTGTTGGTTGCTTCGTTATCGTGTAACAGCATCCCTTTCTTGAGTATAGTATATTCAAACGCCATGCTTTGGATTTGGGAAATTTATGTTTTAACGAGGTGTTAGTAGATACTTTTTTATTGCCCATTGAAATACTTAACCCAAATTCATTTGCTTATCCTTTTTCCTGCTGTCATTTCAGAATTTGCAATAAGTATTTAAAATCCAAGTCAACGGTCACATTTTATGTTGTGAATTATCCTCGGACATTTATATGAATAAATGTGAAATATTATTGATTAATTCGCTTCAACCAATAATATCTTATACATATATTCTCTCTATAATCTCTTAACAAATTACTACTTACTTAAAAGCTAGTAAAGCGACAACAACGCTTTTGCTTAAATAGGTACGATAGAAATGTTCTTAAATATACATGTTGCCTCTTATCCCCCAGACTAGAAGGCTGAAAATGTAATGGCTTTTAAATCATATCATTAAATCAACATACATATGTATACTTACCCCATAATATGTAATATTGCAGATGTTTTAGGGTTTAGATTAGTGACGTTAAAGTTTTAGATTGATTGTAGTAGAAAGTTAAATTTAGAGCAAATGAATCATATTTATTACTCATTGTAAAAATAATCGGAATAATTATAGTATCTGACTTTATATTTCACACCTTTGCTAAGAAAACGGGCACTTTCGATTTACTCAAGTAGTTTAAATAAAGTCACATTTAAGTGCACAAAAAAAAGGATTTAATTAAATTATGTAACACAAAATCTTTTTTCCTTACTCTACATTTAAACTGCTCGAAATAATCGAAAGGGCCCATTTTCTTCGCAAAGGGGTTGACTTACATATATGGTAGCTATAATTAAATAGGAAGCTAAATCTAATTCTTATGATAGTATCGTTTGTTCTAGGTATGCAATCGAGTGGATCCAACCAAGCGCTGGGCGATTACCACTCGCCGGCGCCGTCGCCGCTGCCGCACTCCTACACGAGCGCGGGGCACCACACCGTAGCTATCTGCCAGAGCAACACCATGCCCACCCTCTCCTCGTACCACGCCACCAACCAGTACACGGCCCCCAGCTCCAACTCGGTCGCATACTCTATGAGCGCGCACAACCCCACGTCCTACTCCAACCCTATCTCCGCCTACACCAGCAACACTTACGGCCTCTCTAACCCCCACCAAGTAACCTTCACTAACCCGGTCACGGCTCCACTAGTCAACAATATCGGCCAAATCTCCAACACTCTGGCAGGGTTACAGAGTAATTTGCAAAACCTAACCGGAAACGTATCCGGTATAAGCTTGGGAAGCGGCTTAACCTGCCCGACGTTGACTGGAACCATGGCTGGAACCGGATTGACGAGCTGTTTGAACAATGTGCAGACGAGTTTGTCAGGAGGTTTGACTTCGACTTTAGGAGGAATGCAATCAACCTTGACGGGGGGGCTAGGGAATGCCCTATCGAACCTTAATACTGCTACTCAATTGGGACTGAACACGAGTTTAGGAGGCACTCTTAGTTATGGCGGCGGAACTGGTACTTATACGAATCCGTTGCTCTCCAGCGGGTTAGGAACGAACGCTATGAACATTAAGTTGAAGCCTCTAGACGAAATTGACCTCGGGATGGGACGATACGGAACGAACACGTCGGGCGTGGGCAGAGTGGCGACGCCGGTCACGCCGCACCAACCCTCATGGGGCTTAGGATTAGATAGCCAATTTGGAACTGATAGATTAGGTGCATTAGATTCGGGATTTAGCCACGACCGAAACCAAAGAGCTTTGTCTAGAATCATGCCTAATTCTGGATTGGAAATGGATAGTAAGTTCTTTCCCCTGTCTTACCCTTACCTTATGATGACAATTCGTAACACTTGTAACTTGAATGGTTTTGTTTTAGTACGAAATACGCATTATATGAATGGTACTGCCCAAACCACGGAGGGTCAAGTTGACATGCTGGACATTCCTGGAAAAGGACGTTGCTGTGTTTATATCGCTCGGTTCTCATACGAACCGCCTGAGTAAGTTAGATTTTTTCAAATATTTACATACATGTAGAAGACATCAAATGACAAAAATATAGTTTTATAGAAGTTCGAGATCTTAAAATATTTGCTATTAAACTCAGAAACTATAGCTACTCGATGTACACCACCACATACCAGCCACCAGCTTCTATACACTGTGCAATCTAAGATACTGATTATTTCCCAGTATCGAGAGCGCTGAAGGGGAGCTCTCGGTATGCGCTGGCGACTACCTGCTGGTGTGGGGTCCTCCGGACTCCAACGCCGCCATGTTGGACGCAGAGCTGCTGGACGGCCGCCGCGGCCTGGTGCCCGCCAACTTCGTGCAGCGGCTTGTTGGAGACGACCTCCTGGAATTCCATCAGGTACCTATTTTATAATTTTTTAAGGCAAGTAAGCTCAAAGAGTGAAAATGCGATGTCAACCAGAAGCACTAGTACTGTAACTTAACCGCTGCAACCATGGGTTGTCTTGTCCCCACACGGGGACACAATGCCGAAACTACCGCTTGGTAGCAGTTGTAAGCCTATATGGTGGTAGCTATACAGTGATCCTTCACTATATAAATGGTAAATTTCCTATAGTATATTTTCAACTAAAGGAAAGTAGGTACGTAATAAATAATTCCACTTTAAAAACTTTAACGTTGAGACTGCAAATAAAACCGTACATACTGTGGAATAGTGAAATCTATGCTTATTATTAACCATTTTGCATGCCGGTAACCTGTGACTGTGACCCTGTAATTCCATAGGCGGTGGTAGCCACTCTTCGGGACGCAGACGAATCTGCAACGACGGCCATCAGCGATCTCTCGCTTAGTCGCGACGTGGCGCGCCTCAGCGAAACCGCCGACTTGAGCGAGGGCCCAGAGGACGATGACAACGGTAAGCCTTTTCTAATAATATTACTTTCACAATCAACATTTAAGTAGCAGATTAGTATTAATACGTCATTTTTAACTGTATCTTTACAAGATGCACCAGACGCAAAAGTTAAACTTGTATAAATTTGGTTTATTTTTCTAACTAGTTTCATAAACACTTAATCAACAAGCACTTTTCACCAATGTAAACCACATCAAAAGTATGCTTGCCTAGTACACTACTGTGGGTTTAATATTATTTTTCACTAATTGTTTAACGTCTATTAGGTACAAGTCCACTGAAACATAAGCATCGAAAATTCTTACAAAGGAAGATCTACCATAAGCAAAATTTGGTCTCGTTTAACCAGTGTTTTGACAAAAAAGTTATGCACACTTTCGCTCATTCGCATAACCTGTTTAATTTACTTTTGGCTAAACTTGTGAAAATCTGATCCTTATATAAAAATCGATCAACTATCAACCCATAAACACGATATTTTATGGGTGTCTCGCCACATAGCCTAGCAATCTTCAGCATCCCGATCTTAGCTGCACGCTTCATATCACGCACTTCTCGTTTGCCAATCACGACAGCCGAGCTGTTTTTCTCGTCGCTAGTGCCGGCTCCGCGGCAGCTGACGCTAGAGCGGCAGCTAAACAAGTCCGTGCTGATCGGTTGGACCGCGCCTGAGGGCGTCCAGCAAGCCAACATCGAGAGCTACCATGTTTACGTCGACGGGGTGCTCAAGACCACAGTCAAGGCTTCGGAGCGCACGAGGGCGCTTGTCGAGGGCGTTGACTCTAATCGGGTGAGTACTGATACAATTATAAGTACGCGTTATTATGAGTAGACAGTTGGTAAATAAACTTTCTTACAAAACAATATAATCAAATACGCTTTATTGAACACCACATAAAGAAAAATAAACATTACCATTAGTAATTTAGTAGGTATTTAAAATTAGAGAGATCATCTAAATTTTAGCATTGGGCTGTTGACTTTACGTCAGAACTGATACTATTTGGTTATGCCATTTTAACTAGGATATAACTTAGATTATGAATTTCAATTAATGAAGTATTAACGTATAGTAAGTACCTAGTTTGATTTTGATTTCAAATAAAATTTCTATGTTGGCTAAATAGGAACATACTTTATGTTTTACGTGGTGTGTTTGTATTCCATTTCTGTGCTATGCAAACATGTCACAGTTGCTGGCTACTAACTCGCTAATTCTCACTTTACTTTAAATCATTTGTTTACTTCATTTAAATTTTATTTACTGTTTCTAAACCTAGTTCTGGCATAATTATCATCTTGTTTTCTGATATGATTGCTGATATCTATGCCATTTTACTGCTACGACGATTATTATATTTTGTACTGCTATGACGAACGCATGCAATTGAGATTGTTCCTAGTTTTTAAGTTCGTTTAATATTGTTTCTTTTCACTTATAACAATTGTAAGTGTGTGAGTAAGCATCAAATAAACGTTTTATGAATATCTATATATCTACTATTGGTTGTCCATGCTGATTGCACTTTTTGAGGGAGTGGAGGATCTGTTGTTAAGGCGATCCTAAAAAGAAGGCAGTAAGCATCCATATATATTGGCTGACGAAGATGTAACTTTACGAAGCTCTCTCGCCAGCCACACCGCATCAGCGTGCGCTCGGTGACGGTGACGCGTCGCACGTCGCGCGACGCCGCCTGCACCATGGTCATCGGACGGGACACCGCCAACATGGGCCCGACCTGCGTGCGCGCCAGCGGCGTCACCTGCTCCCAGGCTGTCATTTCCTGGCTGCCCGCTAACTCGAACCACCAGCACGTCGTCTGCGTAAACAATGTTGAGGTGAGGATTCTACTTTTTGAGGTCTTGGTGAACAGCGGGCTGGTAACTTTTTCCCGCGTGAAATATTAATTCTAAGAAGTTTACTACAGAATACAGACACCGTTTCTTATTTAGGTGGTATTCGAAGTAACATAAACTATAGTTTTTTATTTATCTATTTGGTAAATGTATACTGCATCAGGATGAAATCTTTATCTCCGCGTAAATTAAACAGGTGCGAACAGTGAAACCTGGCGTGTACCGGCACACCATCACCGGCTTGTCGCCCAGCACCCAGTACCGAGTGACAGTACGAGCGAAGCACCTGCGAGCCGGCCCTCCCTCCGGCATCCCGCTGGAGGAGGCGCCCGGGGCCTACACAGACTTCAGAACCCTCCCCAAAGGCCTTCCCGACCCACCTAACGAGATCATGGTATGTGACTCACTCAAGCCTTACACTGGCATGAAGTGTACCGAGCATGCTTTGACCCAATTTTTTGTACACACACACACACCCCCCGCTCGCTGAATACTGTTATTATCTGTACCTATCTACTTATGTATGTATACATTTTCGGATTCCAAACTAACATGATGTGGGCAATGGACCAAGGAAATTTATGTCAAGAAAGTTTTTCAGTTAAAACTCGTATTTACACCCTCCAACGCTCCACAAAGTGTCTGATGGATATAATATTTACTTATACTTACACAGGAACAAACACAGCCCTATTTCAAATATTAACACTACCTCAAAGCACACAGCACGTCCGACCGTTTCGAGGATGTCGCGTCAATCGCAACCATAAATCCAGCTCCACAACAAAATTGTAATGGTTCCACCGCTTCCCTGTGTGTAGCGTAGCCCCCGCCTGTGTCTCCGTCGATGTGGCTTGTTATGTGTTCGAAGCTAGTCAAAGAGTCGAAACCCAATTGGCTAGCATGAGGAATGATCGGCTGGATTGTTGGTGGTGATTGGTGCGGTGTCGCAGGTGGAAGCGGGCCCACAGGACGGCACGCTGCTGGTGACGTGGCAGCCGGTCCTGCGCCCGCCAGCCTCGGGGCCCGTCACGGGATACGCGGTGTACGCGGACGGCAAGAAGGTCACTGACGTGGACTCCCCCACCGGGGACCATGCGCTCATCGACATCGGAAAGTTAATCGGGCTCAATCCGAAGTGTGTCACAGTGAGTACGGTTCGATGTAGCTTCTTGGCTTACCGGAGGCTACGTTTTGGCAATGTTTAACTCAATTTTAATATTATGAGTCAGTTTTATTAATTTGAATTATCCCCTTTGATGTACTAGCGGCTGTGGTAAAATTTAGCCGTTGTTTCCAGGTTCGTACAAAGTCTCGTGACAGTCAGTCGAGCGACAGCGCGCCCACGCCTATCCCGCCGGCGGTGCTGCGCGGCGTGGCGGCGCGCGGAGGGCGGCCGGGCCTGCCGGGCCCGCCGGGCGCGCCGCAGGGTTTCCGCTCGCAGCAGCCGCGCCAGCAGCCCTACCAGCAGCACCAGCAGGTGCTCGAGCACGACGAGAACCTCTCCGACAAGGAGATCTTTCCCAACGCCAACCGACACGACCCGCACGCTGCTCAGGTGACCTTTTAATTTATTTCATATTCTGAACTAACAAAGATGAATAACTGAATCAAATTCAAATACAAACTTATTCATCCTTTACACATTTAATTTCATGAACCTCAATAACATTCTGCTCTTGAAGTGTATAATCATATTTTCCTCTAGATATAATAATTATAATCGCTAAATGTGTTCATTAAATTTCTAACTAAATGTTCGTTGTCACGGCACCTTGTCTAAATTGGTTTGCAAATTAGTGTTGTATATTTTGTGTGTACCTTCATGTTTGAGTTCGCCAGTACATTTATTTTAATATTATCTTGGTCAAGTATTTAAATGAGCTTCATTTTGATTTTATCTCTGAACAACTTCTTCGTCTGTGTCTTTAGCTGTCATTATAATTATCAGTGTCATTGCTCTCTTCTGGCGCCACGAACAGTCTCCGCGGCTCCACTCGGCTCCGCGTTGAGCGTGTCGTCGCACGTCGGCAGTGGGTCGCTCGAGAGTGTTCGTGGCGCGACATCAGTGTTGCAAACTGCACTCTTTATACTATCTCCTGTGGTTCTGTCGCCGGCTCCCTCGCAGCCCCGGGCCGCGCAGCGTGGCGCGACGCGGCGCGACACCACCACGCGCGACCTCGATAGCTATGCACTCGGCTCGAACGTTCCAAATTAAATGCATACCTATGCTTGCGACTAGATCAGTAGTAGTCCTAGTGCTATTGGCCGATACCCGATACAACGCACGACACCTTACAGATACCTACCTAGAACAGATAAAGAGCTTGTACTTTGTGACACAGACATGCCATCCATGAAGCTCATGATAGAACCATCCACCTAGCGTCTAACCTAACCTCGCTCTCTCACATAACTGTTACACCTTTCCATAGCCCGCGAGCGGATTCGGCACAGGCCTCCTAAAGAGTATATTCGACAAAATAACCCCTTCGGTAAGGAATTTTAACACGTCTTTTCAAATATCTTCTTTTGTTTCTTTCTAACGTTATTATATTCACCTTTTTGATTTGTTTAGAATGAGTTTGGTTTGGAGTGCCTTATTTTTAAGTTCTTAGTTACGTAATGATTTTTATTATGATTTTGTTTATCGACTTACACAGTGTGCCCGTTTTCTAATAGTAATATAAATAATAAAGTAGTCATATAATCAGCATATGAAATAAATATTAACCCGCTTATATATTATATATTCACATCAACATAGACGAGACAAGATTGTAGAAAACAGATACATAACGCCTTCATTTTAGATACTACTGAAAATATTAACTTTCTGTTTAGAAAATCAACTATATCAGTGAATGGTTTAATAGAAAATATTAGCTTCATAGAGGGATAACAAAGCATTACTTTCGAAATGACAAAGATAATGCTAACTATTGTTAAAACGATCATGAATAAGATCGTGAATTAGTAGATATTCCTTCGTAAAGTGTTATTTTAGATATAATTTTAAATCGATCACTCCATACTCCTCATACACATCCTCACCTGCATCTGTTATCGCCAACACATAGGTAATACTGTTACTGGAGATATTATATGTACTGGTCATCGTGTAGTCTGTACCCACAAGTACATTGGAGCAATCGAGCGCTTCCACGGCCGGACTTCCTCCTTCCACTTCGCTTCAGATCGGCTTCACTTGATCTACTCGTAGCATCTATAACAACCACCTATCTTGATCACGCGGCAGTAACGCTTCATGTTGTACCTTACTCTAAACTATCAAATGTGTTGATGCAAAGTTCCATGTCACCATCAAGAGCCCATCATTATTATTTGACATCATGGACCAACCCGTCAGCACATCCATTTTATTATTGTTCTTTTATCCTATTTGAGAATAAATTTGTTCTGTGCTAAATTGAATGACCGTGTGGTATCAGCAACCGGGGATACCGGCCATCGAAATCACTAAAGAGGGCGCTGCGGAGCTGGGTAGCGAGGACGAGGAGCGCCGCCGCCCGCAGGTCTGCTCTCTCTCCTAGCTGTCATCGATGTGCTCACCTATCACATGCTCTCTCTCTAATTTTTGCGGAATCTATCCGAATCACGAGTTTCCACTTTTCGGTGTATCTGTGTTGTCATCTTCACTAACTGTTCGTCCTTTCTGACACGCGGCGTCACTAGCACTCGGCCCGGCCGCGCCGCAGTGTCCCGCCCGACCACAGCACCCGATACAGATCACTCACGAGCATGCGCCGTCTGAATGGTTGTCCCTGCATGCTGTCTTGGCTTCAGAGCGACACTCGACTTACACCTCCCGTCACACACCACACTCGATCTCAATCTAACTTAAGGACTTAGTCGGGGGAGCGGAATTAAAAAAAAATTGAATGCCGGGCGAGTTTTTACAACCCGTAAACGCGTTTCGTCAAGCACTAAATTAAGATTGACTAATATTTCTGCTATGAATGATATGGTTTCAAGTGTAAGCGCTGCACGCTAGCTTTCGTTGTGCATGGGGGTTGACTAGAGCTACAACGGAATGTTTATCGTTATCGCCCGAGGATAAGGTAAAGTTTATATCGCTTGAACGCAACGCCAATCGAGGATTATTGTGGCTATGAGCTTGATCTATTGCTATTGGCTTTGTTATGGAAAATCTAACCTTATTAATGTGTTGGTTCGTACGGACGTCAGCAGCAACCGTCCCAACCAGCGCAAGCGTCGCAGCAGCCATCGGGTCCGCAGTACCCGAGTACACAAGCCTACCATGGCACGCAGCAACCCCCCTATCAACCAGCCGGCCAGTTCCCAAGTAGCCAGCAGCCCCCGTACCCTGGAGCCCCGGCCGCGGGCCCGCAGCCACCGTACGCGCCTGCGCCGAGGAACCACCACGAGAGGGGCCGCCCTCCTAACCCCCATCAGGTTCTTCCACCTTCCTTACCACTTACCACTAAATTCATCTTTGGCCCCGACCAGCTTTTGAATTCCTTTTTCGTCAGAAGCATGATGTAGATTACTTTCAACTTTTCCTAACGTTGTAAATTAAGTCTTATTGGGCAATCTGCTTGCATTTCGCGATGAATTTTTTTATTCTGATTGTTGATTAAATCACATTCACTTCATTTACCGGCAGCCAGCAGGGAAATAGGCGGAACCTTAATTTTTTCTACAATTAATCATGCTCTTGCTCCCGTCTGCCCTGTCGGTTGCCAAAAAAACGCGAAGTTAAAGCAAACGGTGCATTATTCAGCAACAGCAAGGGCAACAAGCTCCGTACGGGCCGCGGGGGGCCGGGCCCCCAGGTCCTCGGGGCGCCGCCCCCCGCCACGGGCAGCACCCGCACGGGCAACAGTCCAAGCGGAGCCGGTTCTTCGTGGCACTCTTCGACTACGACCCAGCCACTATGAGTCCAAACCCGGAGAGCTGCGATGAAGAGCTGCCCTTTAGTGAAGGAGATATGATCAAGGTATGAGTAATGATGCTATTACATTAAGGCACGTCATCAGTCAGATGCAATTTTCTCTGCGAATAACTAACCTAATACCGGTCGAAGCAGTATTATTAAGGACCAAATACCTAGTTTTGTTTAGCAGCCTTGTAAACAAGCGGTTATTAATTGTCACCAAAAACATATTTATTACCTAAATATAGCTCTTTCAGTGATTTATTTCGTATTACTCGTTAAATTGCTATTCTGTAGGACTGAAGCCTTTACACTGGATATTTCTTTGTCAGTGTGATGTAGGTTGGAATAATAAAAGTTCCCAATGCCGCTAACCTTGCTCTTATCCAGGTGTGGGGTGACAAGGACGCGGATGGGTTCTACTGGGGTGAGTCGCGCGGGCGGCGGGGCTACGTGCCCCACAACATGGTGGTGGAGGTGTCGGAGCAGGACGCGGGCCAGGCGGCGGCCAAGCCGCGCGACCGCTGGACCGACTCCTACGCCAACCAGCCAGTCCGACGGATGGTAGCGCTTTTCGACTACGATCCGCAGGAACTGAGCCCAAATGTTGATGCTGATGTAAGTACTATATTTAATGTTTTATTGTTCTAAAAAGAAATGGTCACTACTTTGAAAAACCTCGTATCTCATATTTTGTGATGTACGATTTTAAATTTATTTCTCTTCTTATTTAAGCTTAAAATCGTACACTAAAAAAAATGAGATAAGAGGTTTTTTCAAAGTAGTGACGTTAAAATATTTGACTTGTCTATTCGATATTTATATATTTTTACATTGCTTTTGCATAGTTTTTTTCTTGAAGTATTTATAAATATTTGTACACTTACATTCGTTCACGGACTTTAACAATAGCTATATCAGAAATAGTCTATATCGCACTCTTACTGTATTAACGGGATTAGTGAGTAAACTGACTGTCTAATAATGTAAGTATTAAATAGGTGAACAACTTATATTAACTTTCTAAGTGTGTGTACACCATTGTCACCTGCAATCCTCACGATTCTTCTTATACGACTAGCTAAAGCACTATGATAAATATCCTTTACAGGCGGAGCTGAGTTTCCACACGGGGCAGATAATTCACGTGTACGGGGAGATGGACGACGACGGGTTCTTCATGGCGGAGATCGATGGCGTGCGCGGGCTGGTGCCCAGCAACTTCCTCACGGAGACCAGCGACCAATACCCTGGCCCCGGCCAGCCTAGCCAAGGTCAGTGCCATACATCATGCCATTAGCCTAGTCCTAACATTCCTTCTTTCATTTATTTGATCAATGACTTGATGGGGACTCTCTTCTCCGCTTCTATATAAACCTAATCTCTTCTTCGCACACCAGTCAACTTATAAAAGCGCTTAATGGGGTTTATTTTGGGGTTTTTGGGGTTTTTTATAGTAACTAAAACTTAAGTTTACCTAATATCTTGTAAGCTTTGTGGAATGCAATAAATGATTGAGTATTGAGTATAGACGCGGGGAATTTATGATTGATTTTTTGTTGATGTAAAATAAAATACAAAATGAGTCCTATTGACTGTCCTGGGTTGGCCGCATATACTGACTCGGGTCAGGATCATTATTCAAGACGAAATGAGTCATGTCATAATGCATGTTATTGAGTGGCCAGTTTTTGAAAACGGGGAAGAAGACTCCTAAGGCCAATCGTTCACAGAGAATCTAATAAGTAATGAAGTATTAATATTTCTTAAACATTAATGTAGATATATTTGAGATAAATACTTACCGTGTTGAGACGTG